>OY804598.1:11180805-11780805 GCA_963680895.1 Fragum sueziense
GGAACCAGCGTAGAAGCCTACTGCTTTCAGGAATAGAATCGTCGATTCCGACTGTTTGACATACATCATTCACATGCTAGGGTAAAATACGTTAACCCTTTCCCAAACGGCAAAATTTTAGGGTGATTCACTTCAAAAACTGCCACAAATGACAAAATAGAAGTTATTAACGATGTAAATTTGTGTAAAATATGGCACAAAATATTGAGACAAAAGGAGAAACTGCTGATCATCAGCAGTTTCTTCTTTTGTTTCAATGTTTTCCCAAGCCTTTTCTATTAGGGACGTCAAAACCAGGCCTTGTTTGGGAAAGGGTTAACTGACTTGATGAGTTCCAGCTGCCGACCAAACATCCTGGGTTTTCGGGGATATTTCCTGGAAATACTTTGACACTGTACAGACTGAAACATTTTAAAGCTGCAACAACGCGGATGGTCGAAATGAGAAAAATAAATGAAATATTATTGGATTAAAACACAGAACTTTTGTGCTCGTCACCTTTGAATTCGTAACAGAAGACGGTTCAAGAACAGAAAACTACACAAATGGTCGCATTATGGGAAATCCGTGGTCAAAACTAAAAGCGTTTGTAGGCAACTAAAATCTATTTTTATCATTTATTGTATGCTTATTCGGGAACATGTTTGATTTCTTTTCAAGGGACCTCCTGGATGATTCAAAAATCAAAACTACACGAAAGAAGTCTGTGCATTAGTAATTTTTAGAAAGAAATGAATAATAACGTACTTCCCGAGTCCATTCTTTTCATTTATAATGCAGTGCACTATACAGGCCTGTAGATAGAAAATTCATATAAGGAAAATTTGGCATTTTTAGGCAAACCTTGGAGGGCTCAACCCAAGCCCCTCCGTACCTACAGGCCTGTACTCTCTTACGAACAGAGCGTATTCTCCCTACATTCCATTTCGATAGAATACTCTCTGTTCTCGCGGGGTCGTTTCACGTCTAATCTCGGGGCCTTGGCGGGATTTCGGTATCCAATCGTCGCCAATATACTCATAAACAATCGAAATTTCTGATACAAGAAATGATTGGCTAACGCTTCAAATTACCAGCTTCCGCCAAAAATAGAAGCGACGTAATGTATACGTAATCAAACCAGATCAAACTGAAAGATTTTGATTCGATAATTCAAATGTTACCGGCTTCAGCCAAAAATAGAAGCGACGTAATGTATACGTAATGATCATGCAAGATAAAGCTGAATGATTTTGATTCGATAATTCAAATGGTGTGCTATAATTAGATTATGACGACCAAATAGGCTGTTGGCGTACCGAAAACTGCAGAGGTCATATTTGATGGTTTAATCAATAGAGCTCGGCATGGAGAGTAACAGGCCTGCTATGCAATTACGAAAGCTCAGACTGAACCCACATCGTAGACACTGAATGTGTGTAGAATTTATAGGAATTATCCTGGTCTGGTGTCAGACTCTATTATTTATGTTATTTCTAAAAAAAATCAAGGCACGCAACCCTGAACAACCTTCAGAATTATAGTGAATTATCTTTCCTTGGTCTGAATATTCAGATAATAAGAGAATCGGAGACTTGTAATTTCATTTATCTCTGTTTATCAGACTGTCATAAGTCTATAGAAATGTCCGTGTAAAACTCAACTTGATCATGGCATGTTTTCAGATAGCTGTAGAACTTGCAGCGTTTGGCCTATCGTACGAGTACTTCGATAATTTTGCATCAGATTGCTAATAAAATGGATTTGCCTTTAACTGTCTAACTCATATATCATTTTAAATCAGCTCATATTAAAATTGAAATAAATAATATATTGTTCGATTCTGGCGAATTGGGATCCAAATATATGCGTTAGAGCAGCTGTAAAAAATGTGCATGCAACATATCGAATGGCACAAACACGGGAAGTGGATACTTTAGCATGGGGATTTTATTTATTTACTTCCTCTTGTGCATTTTTATGCTTAAAACATAGATCTGCATAGGCCTACATAAATAGGCCCTACAGACTGACTCTCAGTAAATAGATATATTTGTTTTAGCGTCTTGCTATCTCTACTTTAAAATTTTGAATAATTGTTGTAGAAAAGGGTTAAACAGAATATATAATTAAGTGTATAGACGCATTTTATCCCCTTTTTTACGAATTTTCTCCTTTTTCTCGCACTATCTATTTCCCATCCGTTTCATTTTTATGGACGAATGGGCGTGACAGACTGATTACGAATGTCGCAATATTCGCGGTGCATTATGGGATAAACGGTGTTAATTACACAGCACGTGACATTTTTCCCGCGAAAAAAACTATTAATGTATCTGCACGCGGGATGCTGACAGCAGTTGGTTGTTTCGATAGGCTAACACATCGTGTGTGGAAATTATCTATCTAGATCAGTTAGTGGGTGTGTTAGCGTAGTGAGGTATATGATATTCACTCACCAACATTTATATATCGTTAGGGAAGTGGCTTGGAATATTGTTAAAATAATGTCTATTTCAACCCTGGGGCGTCACTAATTTTTGACAGCTCCGTTAATTTTCGTGTATTACGGGGTTTAATGTGCGGTAATTGAAAAAACAGAAAATGTAATTCTAAAATTGTAAGTTTTTCGTTTGTTAGTATTTTGTGACAACAGTGAGTGATATTTTATTAGATTTCCAAGAATTTGATATTCAGGTACGTATATCTACATAATATCTTTCCCATGCTACAAAAGAAAGAAGAAAAACACCTCTAAATTGAAATTTATTGCAGTTTGTGAAATACGGGTTAATGAAGATAGGACACGGAATTTGACTGGGAAAAAAGAAAAGGCTGATTATATTTTGTATCAATGTTTTCTTCAGACTTTTTCTACTAGGGATGTCAAACACAGCTCTTATTTGGGAAAGGATTAGATAATAGAAAAACTTAGTAATTCTTGTTACATTGTAGATCTAATTTGTGAGAATCTTTTGCATTCTGGTAGGCCTACTAGTAATAAAATAATGAAGTTGGTGAGATCAGCCTAAAGATCAGTAGGTCTATATTCACAGAATTATTATTGATATATTGCATCATCTCCATGTGTCTTAATCCTTTCACAAACATGGACCGATTTTGACTTCTAATGGAACAAACATAGGAAAACATTGAGACAAAAGAAAAAGCTGCTGATCATAAGTATTTTCCCCTTTTGCCTCATCGTTTTCAGTGCTATTTCATACAATTTTTTGCTGTTTTTCTCTTTATCCATTTTGTCAGATGCACCAGCTTTGAAATAGGGAATGTCTAAATTTTGACTGTTTTAGCAAAGGGATGTCATTGAATCAACACTAAGTTTATCATCATTTTCAAGGGCGGATCCAGGATTTTTTTCCAGGGGGGGTCCAAGCCCAAACTTTTTTCCAGGGGGGGTCCAAGCCCAAATCATGCCTTAAAATGTAGTAAATATGTAACGTTACACTAAATTTATATAGTCAAAATTCAATTTTCGGCCAATGCCAGGGGGGGTCCGGACCCCCCTGACCCCGCTCTAGATCCGCCCATGATTTTTGTGTGGAAAAATAGAAAACACTGGTTACATTGTCATTTCTTACAATGAAATAACAGATAAGCTGATAAATTAGAAAATTGCTTGAATAGCAGGCCTATACACTTAGATGAATGGATCTTAGGGTCAATGATGTACTCTTTCCAAAATAAGTATTGTCCAAATCTTGCCATAATACGATTTCTTGGTGGTCCAATTTTGAAAGCTGCTGCAGATGGCTGTTAATCCATTCCCAAACAAGATCTGGCTCCAGTTTCTTGAAAAAACTTAAGTATATTCTCATGAGAACATACTCAACTTCAAAGGGATACTCTCCAATGTTGAAGGGTATTCGATTACCGGTAAAGTTCACATGGATTTCGTGCAATTTGAGCACGGTGCTCAGATTTGAGCATGAGAACATACTTAAGTTTATTAGAGAAACCGGGGCCTGGTTTTGATGTCCCTTATAGAAAATGCTTGGGAAAACATTGAAACAAAAGAAGAAACTGCTGATAAACAGCAGTTTCTCCTTTTGTCTCAATATTTTCTGTGCCATATTTTACACAAATCTCATCTTTACTTACATCCATTTTGTCTTTTGTGGCAATTATTGGAGTGGATCACCCTAAAATTTTGTAGTTTGGGAAAGGATTAATATAGAAAAGACTTGTATAAAGTACAGGGGTAGATCCAGGATTTCTCCTCAAAATGTAGTCAATTGCAAATAATTGATCGCTGAAAATTGAAAAGGAATTCAAGGCGGGTCAATTTGAGCCCCCAGAAACCTCTGGATTTACCAGTGTATAAATCTAGTACAGAAACATTGTGGTGAAAGGAGAAAATGCTGGTTATTATATGCTCATTGCATTGGATTAATTTTCAGTAAAGACAAACAGCTGCGGCTGATTAATGTTAACCCTTTCCCTCATTACTGAATTTTAGATTGATCTTAAGCCAATACTATTGTCAATGACAAAATATATGATGTACAAAATAGAAGATCTGTATGTTACTGTAGTACAGAACACATGGAGGAAAAAGGAGAAAATACTGTTTGTCAGTATCTACTTCTCTTAATTTCCTCTGCCTTTCCTAACCCTCTCCCAAATGACAAAATTGTTGGTTGGTCCGCTTAGTAAACTGCTGAAGATGACAAAAATTATGTTAAAAGTGATTGAATTTGTGTAAAATATAGCACAGAAAATATTGAGGCAAAAGGAGAAAAATCTGAATATTAGCATTTTCTTCTTTTACCTCAATGTTTTTCAATCCCTTTCTATATAAAGGACATTAAAAACAAGTCTTGTTTGGGAAAGGGTTGAATTTTTCTATTTCAGTTGTTAAAATCAGGTTCTGTTTGGGAAGGGTTTACAAAGTATGGCACTAATATTCAGAGGTTTAGATCTCTATGACCAAAGGTCAAAGGTGAAGGTCACATAAGTTCAAACTATCAGTGAGTGCCACATCAAAGGAAAGGGGAGAGATTTTTATCAGCACTGCAATATCAATCTTCATTATATTGTAGGTCACATAGCAGATTATTCCTTAACCCTTTCCCAAACAAGACCTGGTTTTGACGTCCCTAAGAGAATGGGCGTGGAAAAACATTGAGACAAAAGAAGAAACTGCTGATAACCAGCAGTTTCTCCTTTTGTCTAAATATTTTCTGTGCTACAATTTACACAAATCCTATCTTTAATAACATCTATTATGTCATTTGTGGCAGTTTTTGAAGTGGATCACCCTTAAATTTTGTCATTTGGGAAAAGGGTTAACCCATTACCAAACGACAAAATGTTGGGGTAGTCCAATTGGAAAGAAGTTGCAGACGACAATATCAAGTTGATAAACTTTAAAAAAATATTTCCATTTTGGGTTAGAAAACATTGTGGAAAATGAAGAAATTGCTTGTCACAAGCAATTTCTTCGTTTTCACAATGTTTTCCAAAGCCATTATTTTGAAGAGCGTCAAAAAGCGTCAATGTTTGGGAATGAGTTAACCCTTTCCAAAATAAGGCATGATTTAAAAGTCTCTGTACAATGGAGAATTAAAGCTTTAGAAAGCTTTAACCCTTTCCAGAACGATGAAATATTAGAGTGTTCTACTTCAATAACTGCTACAGAAGCCAAAATAGAAGTTAATGCAAATGTTATTTATGTATAATATAGCTCTGAAAATATTGAGATTTTTAAGGAGAAAATGCTGGTCACCAGCATTTCCTTCATTTGTCTCAATATGTTCCCAAGCCTTTTCTATTAGGGACGCCAGGTGATGTTTGGGAAAGGGATAATGCAAAAGAAGGACATTTTCATAACCATGCATCACTTTCTCGTTTTTGCCTCAATACTTTCTTTTCCACTTTCTATGGCTTTACTTGATGAAAAATATTGACATGAAAAATGATTTATTTCCTTACTGAAAGGGTTGAAAATTAATGTTTGTCATGAAAATGATAAAAGAAATCAAATAAAGAAAATTTGATGATCTCTCATTTATCCTCTGAAATTAAATATTCCTTAGTTTCTTATGAAACTCTATTTTGTTTTGAACCTCTAAAATTGCCATGAATTTTGTGCTAAAAATAGATTGGATGTACCAATTGATAAACCATTAGTGTTGATATAAAATCCTGTATTTACGGCTTGAATCAAGCCATAGTTACAAGATTTTATAACAACACCCACGAAATACTATTGTTTGTCCGAAATTATGTCACAGTTAAGTGGATAAAATCATTCCCTATTGCATATGGTTAAAGTTTATCTTGAGTTTTATTGTTGAAATAGGCCTGATAAACGTTGGCAGATTTCAATGGAGCCTTTCAAATTACAAAATAACCTCTCTGCTTGTTATCATTTCCTGTCTAGATAAATATAGCAAACCTTTCCAAATTCTTAAATTTAATAAATAAGACAAAATTATCTTCCTGCTTTTAACAATTTTGCCAAAGAATTAGCTTATAATACAATGAAAAATCTAACCAACTTTGCTGAAAGGTGCAATTGTATTCAAGCCTGGACTCAAAATTAATCCCTGGTTTGGGATGATCAAAATAAGAAGTCGCAAGTCACTGCCATGTGAGCCGTCATAAAAAATAGGTATCAATTCTTTTATCTTAACACATTACCACACAGTGACGCCTTTTGACTCCCCACAAGATAAAGGCTTTAGAATAGTTAACCATTGTGGAAAATGAAGAAATTGCTTGTGACAAGCAATTTCTTCATTTCCCACAATGTTTTCTATACAAAATGACCAAAAATGTAAAATTTTATTCACTTAATTGAATTTGTTGTCTGCAACATCTTTGAATTTGGACTGGTTTGAAATTTCGTCGTCTGGTAGTGGGTTAATTAAATAAAATTGTTTCATTGTACTTGTCTTTGGACTAAAATGTGGATGTTGACTTTATGATATTGTTATTTGAAAATTTGTTGAAATTTTATTTTTGAACCTATTTGCAATTGCAATGATGTCCCAAAAAATGAAATTACATAAAGCATCTTCTCTAGTATTAACCTAATTTTATCTCTGAATGGGAATGATGTTCTAATAAGGTCATGCTTAATTACGCTACTTTTGATAAGCTGGATTAATCACACTTTTAGTCCAGTTTCTCTTTTTGAAAATTGTTTACACTTTGCTTAGTTGACTAGATTTCAAATATTGAAATGAAACCATGTATAGAAGGCAACATTGTTATTCTAATTCATGCTTTTGTCTTTCTTGGTTATAGAATCTATACAAAATTTTATAGTTTAACTTAGAGGAGTGAAAATATCAAAATTGTCGTTTTCATGTTTAGGCTTTCAAATGCATCTGATATCAGGGATTTCAGAAAGGAGCTTTAACCCTTGTCCAAATGGCGAAGATTTAGACTTCTCCAATTTACAGCTGCTGCAGAGGACAAAATTGGTATGAATTCAAATAGAATTGTATATATGATTATCAGCATTTTCTTCCTTTGCCTCAATATTTTCCCAGCCCTTTTCTGTTAGGGACATCAAAACCAGGCCCCGGTTTCTCGAAAAAACTTAAGTATGTTTTCATGCTCAAATCTGAGCATCGTGCTCAAATCGCACGAAATCCACGTGAACTTCAATTGAATACCAATCAACGTTGATTGGTATTGAATAGAAGTTGAGCATGAACTCATGAGAATATACTTAAGTTTTTTCGAGAAACCGGGGCCAGGTCTTGTTTGGGAAACGGTTAATCTAGGAAACAATTAAATGCAAAAAAGAGAATGCATGGATATATCATAAAATCTCAGTGATTTCATTTTACATTTTGCAGAAAAAAAAATGTAAATGGAATAAGAGGCAGTGAGACAGCATCAAGATGGATACACTAAAGTCATATTTCTCCAAGATGAAGCTTCTGCCCAGTCAGGGTGGTCGATCTTGGAAACTTGGACGTAAAGGTAGCTGGAGTAAAGGGCATGGCAAGAAAAAGTATAGTCGCAGTAAGTCACAGAATGATGCTACTTTTGATCAGTCACCGTACGCTGACGAAAACAGTTATTCAAAAACTGGAACACTTTTAGCAAGAGGGATGTCAGAAACCCCGGATTTAGCCAGATCTCCTCCGGCAAAACCTCCGAGAAAGGATCAAATATTTAGTGTTGAATTTGATCTTGAAGGTGTTGACGATAGATTAGGATTATCTCTGGATCATCACACCTGTCCGCCGGATGTCATCACAAATACGATATCGTCAAACACCGATAAATACGACTCTTACGACGAATTGTTCTATAGGACGATTTCACCGATTAAAGTGGTGAATATAGCGGAGGGTAGTAAAGCGGAGATTGGACGACAGATTCATCTTCAGGATGAGATTTTAGAGATTAACGGAACATCGGTGCAGGGGGAGACTGTGGACAGATCCAGGTAAGGCTCTTGTAGAAAGTTGTTAACCCACGCCAGATAACAAATTTCTGGGTTGGTCCAAAGTCAAAGATATTGCAGATGACAAATCATGTGAATGAAATTTAATTTTTTGTTGTCTTTTGGAGTAGAAAATATTGTGGGAAATGAAGAAATTGCTTGTAACAAGCTATTTCTTCATTTTCCACAATGTTTTCCTGAGCCTTTTTTCTTTTTGGTCAAGAGCTAATGTGTGGAACGGGTTAGATAATCAATCCTTCCCACAAAACAATTAATTTTAGACAGGGTCTTAGGTGAAAACTATTGCAGGTGATCAAAAAGATAAACCCATTACCACACAGTGACACCTTTGATGCGCTATAACATTTAGGCTTTGGAAAACATTGTGGAAAATGAAGAAATTGCTTGGAACAAGCAATTTCTTCATTTCTCACAATGTTTTCTACTAACAATGACCTAAAAATATTAAATTTTTACCCACTTATAAAGTTGAAATTGTCTGCAATTCTACATCTATGAATTTGGAACAGTTTAAACTTTAATCATCTGGT
The DNA here is from genome assembly GCA_963680895.1 of Fragum sueziense. Taxonomy (NCBI): domain Eukaryota; kingdom Metazoa; phylum Mollusca; class Bivalvia; order Cardiida; family Cardiidae; genus Fragum; species Fragum sueziense. Next base: position 11,189,764 of record OY804598.1, read on the forward strand.
AATGGGTTAAGCTCACTGTCAAAATCAACAAAACTAGTTATTGATCAAGGTTGGTTCCTTTCTATTTTCACCTGGAAAAATGATTGGAAATATAGAAATGAAAATAGATTATAAATAGATAAAAATTCTGCAGCGTTAATTGGGTGAAACATCCCAAAGCGGAAGCAACTATTTTATGTTTACTTTTAAGTTGGCAAAACTGTAATATTAGAATTTTTTATCAAAGGGGAATGGCAACTGTTTGTGAAATCAAAATAACATATGCTTCCTGCAGTAACCTTTTAATCCTTTCCTATATAAGATCTGGTTTTAATATCCCTAATAAAAAGCCTTTGGAAGCATTTGGGGGAAATTGATAAAATACACATATTGATAACCCCCTCACCCAACTATGATTAATAACCATTATCTCAAACAGTGATTCTTTTAGTTGAAGTCATCCTTGCTTTAAGAGTATTCTATACTGTGTTAAACAGCCAACTGTCATATGTGGCTAAATGAACATCACACAGTCAAAATGGCTGATTGACAAGTTCGTGGCATAGAGAACTGTTTTTAACAAAATGTATTTCCCTATAGGATGGCCAAAGTATCTTAAACCACCCAACAATGAGTCCCATAAAGTTAATTTTATCGTTTCCAGCTGTGATCGTATGCTGTTTCTCGTCCTTTCCGACGACAACTTGAGTATTTGGTATTGTAAGGTAGCAGTCATAAATGAACATCTACATTCTCCAATAATCTTTTAATCTAAAGGATGACTGCTACCTGAAACATATAACATATATAATGGTTAGTTAGTGGCCAGTTTTGGTCTGTCCCTTGGCTGGCTGCATATGACAGTTTTGACTGTATGGATAACACTCCCCTCCCCCAAAACCGTTATCTCAAACAGTGATTCTTTTAGATGAACCTACTACATTATCATGGTCTAAAAATCCTTACAGGAAAAGAAGAAATTGCCTTTTCTCCTTTACCATTACTGCTTTGTCTGCTGTAACAATTATTGTAGACATACTTTCTTAAGGAGATAATGTAACATTTATTTTGTCATTTTGCAACTCCTTCCCATTATTGACAAGTCTAAGATGTTGTTGCAAAAGGGTTGAATTTATTTTGCAAAAGACTCATGTTGTAGTCTCCTATTTCGTTTGGCACTCATACAGTAGACTATTTTTGGTATCATGCAGACAGTTGCAGAAAAGGTAATAAAACTCAATTTCAGATGATTTAAAAGTTTTGAGCTATTTATCATGCTATCTGTCTAGTTTGTCTGTGAAATTTGAAAACAGATTATACAAACATGAAAAGTTAATTCTCGAAAATATCCTTGGAATATTCAACTAATTTTAATTGCGTAGAATTCACATCTATTTCTTTTCAAGTGATTGGATATAAGAAATTTAGACAGGGTCTTGCAACTAGATACTTGATGAGGATAGGCTTTCCAGAGTCATGTGATTTTTATCATGTCCATATAATAAATCCTTTTGGAACACATTCATAGATTTGATAATCAGCTTCCCTTTTAGTGGCGGATTCAGAGGGGATTTTGGGGGTTCAAACAAACCCCCTAAGTAGCCTGATTATTTCATTTGCATGCAGAAATTCCTCCAAAATTATGTAATATTTGTTAAAAGAACAAGGAACCCCCTTTATTGAAATTCTGGATCGGCCGCTTCCTTTTATCTAAAAAATATTTTCTGTGGGGTAAGGTAACAAAATTTACACATTTTCATCTTTGATACCTGATTCATATTGTTGTCTGCAACTAAGAATCTCTCAATTTGAAAACTCAGAAATTGTGCAGTTTTGGAAATGGTTAAGGTGTAAGGATTGTGCATCTCTTTGGTATTCTAAATATTTATTTTGTAATTAAGCTGCTAAAACATGCTTACAAACATGTTATATAACTCTTCCCTATTATCCCGTTACAACTTCTTGACGCCTTTTGACTCTCCATTGAGATATCAACTTAGGAAAACATTGTGGAATATGAACAAATTGCTTTTTACGAGCAATTTCTTCTTTTGACACAATGTTTTCTGAACAAAATGACCAAAAATGTAAAATCCACTTTACTTAAAATTGCCATCTGCATCATCTTTGAATCTATTAAGTCTGAACTTTTGTTTGCCCTCTGGCAATGGGTTAACCCTTTCCCAAACAAGACCTGGTTGTGACGTCCATAATTGAATTGGCTTTGGAAAACATTGAGACAAAAGGAGAAACTGCTGATAACCAGCAGTTTCTCCTTTTGTCTCAATATTTTCTGTGCTTTATTGTACACAAATTCCTTCCTTTTTAACATCAATTTGGTCTTTTACATCAGCTTTTGAAGTGGATCACCCTAAAATTTCGCCGTTTGGGAAAGGGTTAAGTCTAAACTTTTGTTTGCCCTCTGGTAATGGGTTAAAGCTTTCCAGAAAGCATTTTTGTACAATGTGGGCTCAGAAAATGAATTATCAGTCTAGGCATTTTAAACACAGAACTTTGTGCTATTGTACTTAGAACCCTGCATTGTGTAAGATTATAGTGATAAATTACTTCATACAAATGATAGAAAGAACAAAAGGTTGTACGTAATAACAAATCTTTTGTACTGTTTATCTTTTGAAACATTTTACAATGCTTTCAAATGCAAGACAGCCATGCTATTCATTATTCAATTTTACCATAAACCTTTCATCATTCACATCAAAACATGCAAATATGCAAGATAAAACATGGGGTAATTTGGTTGATCCTAACTTTTCCCACCAGCATCCGGTTTTGATGTCCCTGGTAGAAAAGGCTTGGGAAAACGATGAGACAAAAGAAGAAAATGCTAATAATCAGCTTTGTCTCCTTTCAAGTCATTGTAGTTAAATATGCAAATTATGAGGTTGACTATCGGATTGTGTTAAAGTGACATTTCACATTTATTTCATTTTTTAAAAGTATGGAATGTTTATTCTAATGCTAGAAATGCTATCATTTTTTAGTTCCACTGGCCGAAGGCCAGCGGGGCTTATGTCATGGCCCTGTGTCCGTCGTGCGTCCGTCCGTCCGTCCGTCCGTGCGTGCGTCAACTTTTTCTTTAAACATCTTCTTCTCCAAAACTACTGGACCAATTTCAACCAAACTTCACAAGAATCTTCCTTGCATGAATCTTTTCCAAATTCCTTCAAAAAATTAAATTCCGTGTAGAACTTGAATTTTAATTAAATTAATTAATTTAAATTTTCGAAATATCTTAAAAATTCTTCTTCTCCAAAACTACTGGACCAATTTCAACCAAACTACACAGGAATGTTCCTTGCAAGAAGCTTATCCAAATTCCTTCAAAAAATTAAATTCCGTTAAGAACCCGAATTTTAATTAAATTAATTAATTTAAATTTTTGAAAAATCTTTAAAATAATTTCTTCTCCAAAACTACTGGACCAATTTCAAGCAAACTTTATAGAAATCTTCCTTGCATGAATCTCTACCAAATTCCTTCAAAAGAATAAAATTCGAGCAGAACTTGAATTTTAATTAATTTAATTGATTTAAATTTTCGAAAAATCTTTGAAAATTCTTCTTCTCCAAAACTACTGGACCAATTTCAACCAAACTTCACACGAATCATCCTTGCATGAATCTCTACCAAATTCCTACAAAAGAATAAAATCTATGCAGAACTTGAATTTTAATTAATTTAATTGATTTAATTTTTCGAAAAATCTTCTTTTCTAAAACTACTGGACCAATTTCAACCAAACTTCACATGAATCATCCTTGCATGAATCTCTACCAAATTCCTACAAAAGAATAAAATCTATGCAGAACTTGAATTTTAATAAATTTAATTGATTTAATTTTTCGAAAAATCTTCTTTTCTAAAACTACTGGACCAATTTTAACCAAACTTCACACGAATCTTCCTTGCATTTATCTCCTCTAAATTCCTTAAAAAAAAATTTCCGTGTAGAAATTAAATTTTTAATAAATTTAATTAAATTGAATTTTTGAAAAATTGTTACACAATCTTTTTTTCCAAAACTACAGGACCAATTACAACCAAACTTCACAGGAATCTTCCTTGTATGAATCTCTTCCAAATTCATTCACGATCGAATGAAAAGCTTGGCTGTTGTGAGCTAGGCTTTTTTTTTTTCGCTATATGAAACAGTGTAATTTTAAGAAAATTTTAAAAACGTTTAGAACTGCTCCTTAATCACTTATTGGATTTCATTCTGGTGTAGCATGAATCTTCTTTGAATAGACCTCTATTGTATTCCTTGAAGAAGTTCGTAGTCTAAATGTCTAAAAGCCAGTGGAGCGATACAGGGCCATCTTGGCCCTCTTGTTTGAAGTTGTTATTTATAAGCGAAAAATATGCATTCAAAGCTGAGACAGAAATGACAAATTCTATATAAATCTGAACTGTTGTCCACAACAATTTGTTTAATTTTAGCACAAAAATATATATTTCTCGTAAACGGTTCAATATTTTGGCTTGAAATTTTCAGAATTTTCATAAGAAAACGCGCTCTTTCAGATAAAATAAAAGTACAATTTATGTAAAAATAATTCTGAAATGTCACTTTAAGATGCTATGTGTATGTGATGTGGACCCAGATTGTATGGATCAGGATAAATGTATGTGATAAAGGAAAGTAAAAAGCTTCTCAGGCTCTGGTTAACATATAGGCTTAACCCTTTCCCAAACGGCAAACTTTCAGGTCCGTCCTATTTAAAAATGCCACAAATGACAAAGTGGTTGTTATCAAAGATAAAATTTGTGTAAAATATGGCATAGAAAAAATTGAGACAAAAGGAGAAACTGCTGGTTATCAGCAGTTTCTTCTTTTGTTTCAATGTTTTGCCCAAGCCTTATTTATTAGGGACGTCAAAACCAGGTCTTGTTTGGGAAAGGGTAAATTGCACTTATAGGGTTAGGTTGTGCCTTGAGCCTTTGCAACACCATTTGAAAAAGCCTGAATCCCACAAGATATTGTTTTATATAGGATATAGGGTAATCCACAACCACCTTGTTATAGAAGGATAAAACTGGCTTTAAAACACGTGTTGTGATATTTCCTGATTATACAGATAAGCTGGATGCCCTATAACTCACGGTTCCCTAGTGAGATTTAATGTCTACTTCCAGGTTTTCATACAAAAATCCTTCGTACAACTTATGAATTTCAGGTTCTCTTACTTTAGTGTTCTACTCATCAAGAGCTGTTTTGTGAACCCTTTGTCGAAGCAGGCCTTTCAGTGCAATTGCGTTTTCCAAAAATTCGTTAATACATGGGACTTTAGGTTAACCCTTTCCCAAACAGCCAAATTTTAGACTGGTCCAGTTTGAATGCTGCTTCAGACAACAAAATGGACATTGAAAAAGAAAGGACTTTTGTACAATATAGCTAAGAAAATATTGAGACAAAAGGAGAAACTGCTGGTTATCAGCAGTTTCTTCTTTCGTCTCAATGTTTTCTCAAGCCTTTCCTATTAGGGACGTCAAAACCAGGGCCCCATATTACTAAACATCTTACGATCAAGTTTTTGTGTACACTCATCTTCGCGAGCCAAGGGTGACATCTACGACGTAACGTCGTTTCTGTATTCACACTTGGCGTATTTAGTCCGATTTTCTTGGTCTCCTGGAAAGCTTTTTCATTGGTTCCAGCGAGGTCTCGCTGGAACCAATCAGATTGTCGACTGATTCATTTGTTATGAGTAACCAAATCATGACAACGGGCGGGAAAAAGCATTGCATTTGCAACTCAAAAACGCAAAGATGGGCGATTTTTCCTAAGAATTCCACTGCAATAGACAGGAATTCCTTAACTTTAATCGACGAATTATTATACTTTCGACAATACGACCAAAAAAGCAGCTAACTTTTACATAATCCGCATGTCGTATGACGCGAAAGACAACGCGCGTTAATGACGTCATCAATAACGGACGTAAACAACCAGCAGAACAACCGCTAGGCGGCGCTTCGCGATTTCAAGAAAATGGGACTAAATCCGCCAAGGGTGAATACAAACGTAGGTGGGTTCAACCTTGGCTAGCGAAGATGGTATACACTGTGTAACAAGGCATCTGATTGCACGAGAAATCTGACTAAGCCAATCAGGGCTGTTGTTACAAGTAATTATGCAAAAATCAAACGTACGATTGTTAGTAATATGTGCCCAAGGTCTTGTTTGGGAAAGGGTTAAGGTATGTATTCCATCCATCTGTAGATACCAAACCCTCTTTGCAAATTAGGGTGTCATCAGTTGTAATGATGATGGTTTACACTCATCAATTTCCACTGCCAATGATAAACTCTAAATTTCACTGCATTAAAGTGTCCATTGATTGGCAAAATTAAACCCTTGTGTCGAAAAAACACCTTCCTAATAACCAAATATCAAAGTTTCTACAATTTTCAAATATTAGAAGTGTTTTTATTTCGTCTTTTTAATTGGATATTTTGTTCTTTTCCGATCTTTACCGAAGAAAAAACGCTAAACTTCCGACTTGAAGTTATGACGTCATATCGGCCACTTAATGACGTCATGGCGGGAAAAACGGGAAGTCATGGGTCATTTCCCGGAAAGCCTGAGATTTCTGAAAAAGATAAATGTCCGACTTTTCTGTCATAAAGCGACTTCCCCAATCGATACTCAAAACACCGGAATTCGTCCCTAGAAAATGTTAGAAAAAATGTTAAAACAGTCAAAGAATAGGTCGTTAGTGAGTGAAGGAATGTGTGAAAGAACGGTTTTTCGAGAAATGGATAAAATTTGTGACTTCGCTTTATGACAGAAAAGTCGCACACTTTATCTTTGTCAGAAACTTCATGCTCTAGATCAGGGGCGGAGTCAAGCCATTGTATGACGTCAATCCGTGGCAATTTTACGGAAATTGCTGATCTTTATTTTCTCGAAAATCATCCAAGTAACGACGTAAAGAAAAGCAAACAAAACTTTTAAAACAACCGAGTTTGGCGGGTCTTTTATAAAACACGTTAATTTAATGATTTTCCTCCAATATACGGTGAAATCAACTGCCTAGCTTGGTAGCCTTTAAGTTTTTGGTATCTAATGATGGAAGAAATACCTCAACCCAAACCCACACGATGACGCCTTTTGACGTTCTACAAGATAATGGGTTTGGAAAACACCATGGAAAATGAGTGACAAGCAATTTCTTCATTTTCCACATGCTTTTCTACCGAAAAAGACGTACAATTTCATCCACTTGATATTGTCATCTGAGACATCTTTGAATTTGGAACAGTCCAAAATGTTGCCGTCTTGAAATGGGTTAAGAAGTGGGTTTCATACCAATAGTTATCCTCAAGTACCAATAGAATGTGATGCGTCATGTTTGCTTGTCAAATATCTAGCTCTACACTGACTTTTGGGTCAAACATATGGAAATACTTCAAGACTTTAAGAGTAGGCAATCATGAGAATAAATATTTTTGAAGTGTTTCCAAGTTAGTTTAAGATTCCTGAATTAAATTTTGTAATCAAATCATCCAAAATAACTACAGAATTAATTCTGTTTCAATCAGTCTCTATGCCAAGAGCAATATAGTTACTATCTTTCAATGGGTGCTTGACTCTTAGATAGCTATTTGAAAAGTGCACATTTTATTGCCAGTAATTACTGCTTATATGCTTGATTTTATAAGAAAGCATAATACAAACTAGATCAAATAGCTTTCAAATACTGTTTGGCATGAGAAACAATGGGAATCTATGGTTAGGTTTTCCAATGGTCACAATATGACCGAAGAAGTTGAAAGAGGTGTTTAAACCCCACTCAATCAATAATATACTGTAAATTTTCAATTATTATTACTTTTCAATAAGTACTTAGCTCTTAAACAGTATAATTAAGATCAATTTGATCACTGTGTTGTAAGTTGTACGTTAGGTTTGTGTAGTCATTCAAAGATGGCGACAACGATATAGTATGAGAGGTAGGTGTCATAGTTTTTCATTGATAAATTTCTTATACGGTCGTATCTTGCCTTGATACTGATATCATTATACAGGGGAAATGTATACCTATCAACGGTTCTATATATCAAAGTATCAGTGTTGTCCTATCGTACTCAGTCGTTGTGCAAAGACAGCCAAACACGGAAAACTTTTTTCGAAGCGAGAAAGTTGCCCTTTTAAGGATGATTACATAGTAATCAGCGAACTAGGGAACAAATTATTGCTCTAAATTAGATGTTTTTAACATGCTCTTTTCTATGGTTACCCTCGTTTTACACAAAAATGTCCAGAATGTCCACAAACACCGTGTTTACTAAATGGCCAAACAACGGTGTAGTCCCAGTGAAAATATGCAGACACAACGGTGCAGTTTCTGTGTTTTGTGTATGGTGTGGTTATATTTTCATAATGAATTGTGAACGGTGTAGACATAATTCAATTGTGAACGGTGTAGACTTGAAGCAATAGTAATGTTTAATGATAACGTTTTCACGGCTGAGAATCATGTTTTATAATTACTACCGAAATTATTCAACAATTATGTTAATAGGTGACTGACTTGTAACTGCTTTGCAGCAAAGAAGGTGACAATATGTCTACAAAATATACTTTAATCAAAATACAGAAAGAATCTAGTTTCTTTGCTATTTGTCAAAGCAATTCCGTAAGGGTCAAAAAGCAGAAAGTACCAAGAATCTGGCGGTGTCTGTTTTATTTTTTTCTTTTATTTTCAGTTCCATGCTGTTCACTTGTTACTACCGTCATTTCGAAGGAAGTTTCGAAAAGTTTGTGAAGCATTCGGGACAGGACCATTCCGGTCAGATATTCAGGTTTGAAAACTCTGAACTGTAGTATCATTCCTAATATTATTAAGAGGTCAGACTAGGACATCATCCCCATTTGCGAGCATAGAATACACAAGATAGACCTCATCAATGTAGAAAAAAGGATTTTGGGCTTAACAATCTTTCTATCGATGATATCCCCGATTTTGAATGCATGAGTCCAGTACATAAAAAATTACGAAGTTCAACACCCCATAAAGTCGTTCAAAAAGCTCCGACCTTAATTCCTGATATTTCCATTGGACGTGCTGAAACAGATGATACGGATAGGGACTCGTCTCTTTCCCCACGAGACATGGAAACAATGGCTGAAATGAACAGTTTGTTCCCAATTGTGATTGAGAAGAGTTGATCAACTTGGTAATTGTTTATCTTAGTCGAGGAAGGTCGGTTCCCGATGGAAAACATTGAATTTCATTTATTTATGGATGTAAGTTCTACTCTCTTGGAAGTACTTCAATGCGTTTTACTCCAATAGTCAAACGGTTTTGACGAATAGAATATTGTCTTTTTCATTTCAAATGGTTACATTTTATGAGTGGGCCCAAAAAATCTTGGTCAGAAAATTGTCAGTCCTGAAGAAGAGGTTAATTACGTATGAAAATTCCAAAATGAATTTTGCAGTTCCGTAATTCTATTTTCAAGACTTAATTACTTTAAGTCGAACAAGACGGAAGGCCCAAATGTTTATGAAACAAATTTATAATTTATGTTTTGTTACTTATAATTTATGTTTTGTTGATGGAATCCTTTATTTTGGGTAAAATCATACTTCAATGAGAGGTCAATTTGAAAACTAGATACATGTAGATCAATAATTATCATACTCCTTAAGTTGAAATCATTTCATTCATTACAAGAATTGATTGTAATAACCAATTAAAACAGTTACAAAGAAAAATTCAAAGCCAGAGTTGAAATTTCGAATCTACAAATCAAATGAACGGATGAACAAGAAACTGAGCATTGCACCCACATCTTAGGGTAAGTCACTAAACATGGCCCTAAAATGACTGCTATCGTATGTATTGTTTAATATTTTGTGATGGTATTCCTTGTGATTATCATGTCCGTCAGATGTTTTTTTTTCAATACCAAATAACAAAAAATGTCTTCCAAAAATTAAATTAAACATACATCGACCTGTTTTAGGCTTATGTGAATGAAGAAAAGAGAAAACGGCATATTTCCTTAACTTTTGTTTTCGTTTACTTTGAGGATGGTGGCGTTTTCATCAAGGGAAATAACTGTGTTTTCTAAGACCAAAGTATTTGAGGGAGATAAATCAGATGTGCAGATGATCTGCTAGCTGTTCGAGCTAGTTCGCCCTATACAACATACCAAGTCTACACCGTTCACAACTTGTTGTGAAAATAATAACTACACCGTACATAAAACACAGAAACTGCACCGTTGTGTCTGCATATTTTCACTGAGACTACACCGTTGTTTGGCCATTTAGTAAACACAGCGTTTGTGGTCATTCTGGATATTTTTGTGTACAATAACGGTAACCATAGAAAAGAGCATGTTCAAAACATCCAAGTTAGAGCAATAGTTTGTTCCCTAGTTCGCTGTGTACATTGTAATCATCCTTAAAAGGCCAACTTTCTCGCTTCGAAAAAAGTTTTCCGTGTTTGGCTGTCTTTGCACAACGACTGAGTACGATAGGACAACACTGGTACTTGGCTATATAGCACCGTTATTAGGTAGACATTTCTCCTGTACGATGATATCAGTATCAAGACAAGATACGGCAATTTAAGGAAATTATCGACGAAAAACTAAGACACCCACCTCTAACGATTTTCCACGGACGCCATCTTTGATTGACCACTCAAAACTTCCGTACAAACTACACAAATCTAACGTACAACTTACAACACAGTGTTGATGTTAGTTCTCAAATGCAATACCAGCCAGGCAATGGCTGTCAGTAGATAATTCAAGATAAAAAGTGGATCTAGACTGACATTCTTACATAATAATTATTAAGCCTTTCCCCGACAATACATGCTTTTGATGTCCCTTATAGAATTGGCTTGGGAAAAATATTGAGACAAAAGAAGAATATGCTGATAATCAGCATTTTCTCCTTTTGCCACAATATTTCCTGTACTAAATTATACACAAATTGATGCATTATAATCAACTTACATTTAGTTGTCTGTAGCAGCTATCAAATTGGACTACCCTAAAGTTGTTGCACAATAGCATTGAAAGGCATCTTTAATTGTTTCAGAAATTTAAGGATGATAAAATTGTTATACAGTCTGAGAATATAAAGCCATCATAAATTTTAAACATGAGTCTGACATTTAAAAGGACAAAACATCTCCATATAATATGAGATTTAATTCCCTAGTTTATGACCAATGTCGTGCCATTTTTGTAATCAAGAAATATTCCTGTAAGTCTGGTTTTATTCTGGTCTACTTTCATGATTGTACAAGCCCTTCAAATCCTTCTCAAACATTATGTCCGCATTCTACATAACCATCATAAATCGTCGGTGTAAATGCAAAATTTTGTATGTTGATTGCTGTGATTTACAAAGTACAAACTTGTGTGCCCAGTTAAAGACAATTCTTGCAGGTTTTGAGATATTCTTACTAATCAGTATTAATGATAAATCATTTATGAACAATGTGTCCAAATTTCAAGTAAAACTTTTCAGTTTGGGAAAAGTTATTACACTTTTTTCTCTCCCCTTTGAAATTTTCCAAAACCGAGATACGAGGTTTTGCATTTACAACGACGAAATGCTGCTTGTTTTAACCCTGGTCAGTGGCGTAGCTAGCCGAAAATAGAGTGTACCCAAAATGCATACCTAATGTATAAGGGGAGGTTTGATGGCGGGCTCCATATTACTAGGGGTGGGTCTTGCGGGCATCTCCCGGATTTTTTTTTAAAATTCAATGTAGATGCTTATGAAATACATACCAAATGCCCACCTGGAGCCACGAATGACCATGGTCATTTGTGGCTCCTGGTGGGTATTTTGTATGTATTTTAATGGCGATTCAGGTGTTTATTTCAAGGGAAACAAAAACAATAATCCACATTTTTTAATTTTTTTTTTGCGATGTGTACGCATTTGCTACGCCTATGCCTGGTCATGCTGATCCCTGAATATTTCCTGTCATTTTTAGTTTCAACAGTATTTCTCAGCAACTATACATCATGGATTTGATTCAAATTACACAGATGCTTTGTGTCACTAGCATTGATATTTGTCCCATTCAGATCAGACCCGCAGGAAGCAATTTCATATTGGGGGGGCTAAAGCTCTTGTCCTGAATATTGGGGGGGGCTAATTTGGATTTTTCCAAAATTTTCAGCGTAAAATTAAGAAAATTTGGCATTTTTGGCCAACATTAAGAGGGGGGGGGGCTTAGCCACCCCCCCCCTCCCTTGGCCCCCCTGTTCCTACGGGCATGCAGATACCGTCTGTAACATACAAAATGGCAATAACTAATAATGATAATAATAATAATAATAATAACTGCAGCATATTCAAGCTAATTTTAGTTAAGGCATTTTCAAACATAGCTGATGATATGACTTATAATAGCCATTTGTTATTTGTTTCATTTCGTGACAAAGTGCTGTTGGGGGATGGGAGTAGGAGGTACGATCAAATTGAATTGAGCAGCTGAAAAAAAACATTCCCAAAACAAGATCAATACAGTCATTCTGCATATAGATCTAATATTATATAGATGTCTTGGCTTATTCCTATAGGGCTATATATAGCTTTTAACAACAAACATTTTTCAGTATTTTAAGAATGTTCTGAAGATCAAAAGGGATTAAATTACAATATTATACTACATTCTCAGGAAAGTTCACATGTTTTTGGTGCCTTTAACCTGTGAGAGCGTAAAATACATATATTTTACCCTGGGAAAATCTGATAACTCATGGGAATTATCTGAAACAGCTTGAAATAGTAAACTGCCATTTCAATTGCAGTAAATGATATAAAAAAAACATATTCTTTCGTTTGTTCTGATCTGGATTTTATCGTCTGCAAACTCCGGGAAGGGCTTACACACGCCCTCCCAACCCATTGCATACTCTGTACAAGCATGATGATACCGATGTCAAGTTTGTTAAAGTTGGTCAAACAACTTGACATCAGTTGGACTCTAAAGACTGATTTCTACAAGCAGCTGAGCTACGTTATCTCTGTGTAAGCCCTTCCCGGAGTTTGCAGACGATAAAATCCAGATCAAACTTCAACTTCCCTCCGTTGTCGGTAAGTCTTGTTTAATCATTCAATTAATTTCCAAGTTTCTGAGACAAGAATTCAATATTGTCGCTTTTCACCAAAAAAAAACAACGTAATTTCAGCTTAAAACAAGCTGCATGTCAATAAACATCAATATGCAAGTGATTGTACAGCTATTGTAAAGGTTAAAGGTGACAAATGACCTAACTATTATTGGCCAACTTTGATTGGGACTATGGCTCGCGCCATCGTTGGCTATCGCCCCAATCAAACACCAATAGCGTGAGCATATTGACGTCATTTCCATAAGCTCCAATCGAACAGCAATGGTGTGAGCTATAGTCCGACCACTGGAGAAAGTGTGGTCCGGCCATTCGGAACTCCTTGGATAACAGCAAACCGAATCAGGGTCGAGGTAAACAAAGATTTTGATTAGCTGACACAGAACGGGGAGGAATTCAATAGACAGAACAGCGCTGGTTCCCAATAATGGTTCCCAATAGCTTGAGCAATAGTTCCAATCGAAGTGCCCAAAGTAAGCCATTTGCAAGTTGGCAACTTAAATGCTACTGTGAACTTGCCAAGTTGACCATTGAGATCTACTTGTTTATTTTCTAGATCTAGATACTCTCTTCACAGAGTTTCTGGCTTATATTGATCGATTCAAACTCTGTTGTAATGCTACCAAAATTTAACGATACTATATATTGTGATGTCATTTACTGCATCACTGTTGGCATTATAATAATCATATCATAGTGATCAGGCACTCTCTCACTCATCCAACCAATAATAATCATCCAATGAAATAAAATTTTTGGTTTATATTGATTCTATTTTTGGTCAATGACGGTAATTTGAGGTTTCAGCCAATGAAAATTTGTATTAGATTTTTAAATTGTTATGCCATTTACAGGCAACTAGTGGATAATGAAATCCCGCCAAGGCTACCATAATGACAGAGCTTGATCATCTATAGTATAACGATGGGCGATGGTAAATGAATGAGATCTACACATAGAGTAATGACCAGAGTTCAAATGTTCATATGGTCACTTTTCAACATAAACCTCGTAACTGCAGCTTGATTTAAGCTGCAGTTACGAGGTTTTCGTTGAAAAGTAATGATATGCCCAGTGTATCAATGATTGATTGTTCATCCTGCAGTTCAGATTGCTGAAAGATGCTTCCTGTCTTGATCTATCTGCATATCTCATTTTGGCTGCTCATCAAAGCAATCGGGGAGAAATATTTGGCCTGGTCAGTTTTATGTGCTTCCTTAAACCCTATCCAGATAATCTAGTTTTGATGTCCCTAATAGAATTTGGAAAATATTGATGCTAAAGGAGAAAATGCTGATAACAAGCATTTTCTCCTTTTGCCTCAATATTTTTCAGCTATTATTGCATATCTAATTTTTGGCTGCTGATCAAAGCAATGGGGGAGATATTGGCTTGGTCAGCTTTATGTGCTTCCATAAACCCTTTCCTAAATGTAGTTTTGATATTGGGAAAATATCGAGACAAAAAGAGAAAATGCTGATAACCAGCATTTTCTCCTTTTGCCTAGATATTTTCTATGCTACTATAATATAATTATCTCATTTTTGGCTACAGATCAAAGCAAAGGGGGAGATATTGTTCTGGTCACTTTAATGTGCTTCCCTTGTCCATTACCTAATACCATTTGCTTTGAGAAAAATTGATGTCAAAGAAGAAAACCATTTCCAAAATATCAAATAGTTTTCATGTCCCTTTATAGAAAAGAATTTGGAAAAGATTGACGCCTGCAACATTCAAATTAAGGCTTCCCAAATAACAGAATTGAGGAGTTCAATATTGTATTGTTAACATAGATAAATATTATAATATAATACATGCCGTAATATCTTGATGGGACTATAATAGTACTTATGGGAGTTTCTGTTTCGTCTATCGAGAATCAATAAAATTGTACTGGTAGATAATAAATGAGATGGAATCTTGTAAAAGGGCATTTTTTGTATTTGAGACAAGCTTGGATCCAGATCAGCCTTCATAAAATCATACATGCAGTCTGATCAGGAACCATGATATTCTCTTACAGCTTCTCCATAACATTGTGACAACTGTAAGACAGCAATTATGACCCTGATCAGTTTGCATTTTGGCACAATTGAACTAGAAACACTGAAGCCATAAGGGCCTTTTTTCCAGAGATTTCTGCACATCATATCACTTTGATATATCGAGCCACAGCTGTTTGGTGGATCTCTAGTCGTTCATCTATAATGGCCAGTGTTTTATCCTTTTCTTTCAGTATTATATCTACCCGGCAGGTGGTATGATACTTTCCAAAAATGGGCACATATAAATGTATAGACTGCATTACTGTGCATTGAGGATTTTGGTGAAATTAAGAGATGAACAGCACACACAAAAGTGGCAATGATACCGTCCGTGTTAATGCAAACCTCGTACCTCCAGCTTTAAGTTACGAGGATTTGCAATAACACCAACAATATATTCACTTTGATATTCAGTAACAGCTGTGTAGATGCTTATCTATGATGACCTATATCGAAAAATATCGGAAGTTTGCGATAACCTCATCTCGAATTAGCCTGAAGGTACAAAAAACAGCAAAATTAATATCATGATATATATTATGCATAAAGGGACACTCTAGGAAAATCTATAAATAAATGAAAAGGATCATTTCTCAAAATATGCTGATTTTAACTTCCAATTTGAAAGAAAGAAGAAGTCAAGCCTAAAACATGTATTTCTGTGGATGGGGTAATGGACCGCTACCGAGATCCAAGAGTTATCCTGAAATTGCCCTTAATTTAGCGGGATTTATCTCCCTTGAAAACAACTGGGTAGTTCCGGTCTATTTTTGTAGATACGCTAAA
Organism: Fragum sueziense; assembly: GCA_963680895.1. Lineage (NCBI taxonomy): Eukaryota > Metazoa > Mollusca > Bivalvia > Cardiida > Cardiidae > Fragum > Fragum sueziense. The sequence continues at coordinate 11,205,714 of OY804598.1, forward strand.
GAGTAAAATTCATCGCTTCGCACGCAAAATACGATTATTTTCTTCACAAACGCATATTTATCAGAATCGTCGTATACCATCGGATTGTTCAGTTACTACTGATTAATTCAGAATAAGTTTCGGCTTTGATTTCATCCAATTGATATTTTAAATCCAGGTTAAAAATCGGCCTGCAGAAAGCCATAAAAAACTCCGCCCAGCTCGCCGTAAATTTCCATGATTTCCGAATATAATGGCCGAGCAAGTTTTTATTTAGTTTTGCATATTGTAGAAATAATGTATTTTCAATATTTTATTTTAGTTGGATTATTTTCACTTTATTGATGATTCTGCATGGGCTTCATTGAAAACGTGAAAAGTGTTGTAATATTCAACATTAATTTTGGAGTTTATTGATCCAAGTCACTCTATATACAAGCGATCAATTGAGAAAAAGTTTCCTTACTCTGAAATAAATTCAAAATCCAAATAACTACACATCCAAAACACTTTTTAATTATTAAATATGAATTAAAACAATATAATTTATTTTCGTACATTTTGAGAAAAGGGAAAGTATTTTTTTTTTCTAAAAAAGCTTTTAAATCTCCGCCTCTCCTTTGGCATAGTTACTGACCTTCTAGTATGACAACCTTAAGTTTTATTGTTTGGAAAAGGATTAACAATTAATTGTCTACCGATAAAAGAGAATTGGAGTGTCAATTACCATGGACCTTGTGTATATCACACCAATCAGTTAGCCAAATTCCTTTAATTGATCTCTGCAAGATAAATCGCAAGTTACTGTATATTAAAGGGACGTATCATAATAGACAAAAGATTGACAGACCCGAATGATAAATTTATAGACATGACAAAATTCCAACTAGCACCATTAATTACATAATTTTACGACTTATTAAACACCTTTGCTTAAGTATGTTAAACTTAGTTTGCCAACCCGTGCCAAACAAACAAAAAGAAAAAATAAAACCCTGTTGAAAGTTTAACCCTTTCCCAAACGACAGCGCTTTAGACTGCTCAAAAATAGAATGTTAAAATGAGATTGCAAACCCGTGCTAAACAAAATAAAAAAAGTTGAAAGTTTAACCCTTTCCCAAACGACAGCCTTTTAGGCTTCTCAAATATGAAAGCTGATTAAGGTGACGAAATAAGGCAGAAAATGCGTAAATTGTAGCAAAACTATCAAAGGAGGGATAGAAATTGCACATTGTCATCAATTTTTCATTTTCTCTCGATATTTTCCAAACAAAATTCAAGGTCGTCAAAACCAGGTCTTGTTTGGAAAAGGCCTATCATCAGCGATGAATGATATTGGATAATGATTTTGGATTAATAACTACATAGCAGATGATAAGCGGGGTAAACAATTCTAAAATTATTATTTCAAGTCTTAAACATACATAATGGGTACGCATTTCAATTAACTTTAGGAGATGATACAATGAGTACCTACAACATAGGGTTTGAAGAACAATTCAAGACATTTTACATTTTGAAAATGCGATACCCGTTCTTATCTGAAGCCCTTACCGGAAGCGGAACAACCCAATAATTCAAGGAGGATAATTATCAAGGGAAATCACTCCAGAACCCGTTAAAGATCTATTGGTTTTATTTCACACCCGAAAGTAGTAAACCAATCAAATCACCCCATTCGTACCACGTGAGTATACAATACCTAGAGCGGTATTGCACGCACGAGATAATTGCGTGGACGCACGGGATTCTCGATATTCCAAAGCGGCTAGATCGATATTGTACGATGCACCGGTTGAACCGTCCAAATATGCATTGCACTCATTTGAACCCTACAAATATCGATTGAACCGTACAAATATGGATTTTTCCCCAAATCGAGGCTGCGATACAAAATATCCATATTCGCATCGAAGAGTAATCTCCCTTAGTAGTTCTCGTCTGCAAAAGCAGAATTGTGCATTAGATTTGAATTTTTGTTTCAACATGATATTTTGAATTCACTGTCCTAAACAAGACATAGCTTTAATTCTGTGATTGAAAAAACACATTGGGAATACATTAAGGCAAAAGGAGAAAATGATTTTAAACATCACGAAATAGATTATTTTCATTTCAAAACACCCTTTCCCAAAAAAGACCGGGCCCCGGTTTCTCGAAAAAACTTAAGTACAAACTCATGAGTCCATGCTCAAATTTACTGCAACTTCAAAGGAATACTCTCCAACGTTGAAGGGTATTCAATTGAAGTTCACGTGGATTTTGTGCGATTTGAGCACGTTGCTCAGATTTGAGCATGAGAACGTATTTAAGTTTTTTCGAGAAACCGGGGCCTGGATTTGATATCCATTAAAAGGCTTGACAAAAAAGTTCTAAGAGAAAAGGAGATTTGCCGTTTATCAGCAATTTCTCCTTTTCTGTCAATGTTTTCATTGTTGATTTTACGCATGACATGATAGATGGTTTATATGACAAATTTCATGTACATTTCACACTGTCATATGACGGTCTATTCAATCTTTTGAAACAAACATAAACCGATAAATATAGATTTAATGCCAGATGCCATGTATATTTCACAGTGTTAGAAATGTACATGTAGCCTACATTTTTTTTTTCATGACATAGGCCTATGTTGTTTTTCTTCCTTTTTTATTTCACGTTTGAATTCTATTTAAAAGTAATTAGATCTAGATCTTAATTTTTATACAAAATTAATCTTTGTCATGTTTTGTGTGAAAAAAAAATGATGTGAAATAAAGAGGTCATTTAACATGTCTTTGTACAATACCGAATTCTATTGGATTCATACTTTGCAGAACAAGTCTATATTTAGACTCGCCTATCGGCTCGTCCAAATATAGCCTCGTTCTGCAAAGTATTCATCCAATAGAATTCAGTATTGTACAAAGACATGTTAAATAACCTCATAATATTGTTTTCCTCAGAACAACAAAAAATGAGTCTGTTCTGCATTGAAAGCTGCTGTTGAAAATGAATATTGATAAATATAGGACTTTCTAACAAAATTACACAGAGAACATTAAGGTAAAAGAAGAAAACATTATTTTAGACATGTTATTGTCATCTGTGATTGAGGCTAGTTTGATGTCAGCAACTGACATTTTGTAATAGATCTAATATGCATAATGGGTCAATTTTGGTGTCTTAATTCATCATAAGAGAAACTCATAAAATAGTTTTACAGATAATTCTTATTTTGTGATGCTATATTTGATGTTTTAACCCTTACAAAGACCATACTGCTACATAAAAAACACATTTTCACCACAGGCCTGTAGGAAGCAATTTCATATGGGGCGGGTCTCAAGCCCTTGTGTCTGAATATTGGGGGGGGGGGGGGGGGCTAAATTGGATTTGCCCCTACGGGCCTGCACCAGATTGTCGGTCATCTTTAAAAATGCCTTTACTACAGCTTATTCTAGCTGTGGTTATGACTGCTGCTTTCCAACATGACCATCAATAAATCTTGTCTTTTTAACAAAAAATCTGGTAAACAATGCAGCTTAAATAAGCTGCAGTCACAAGGTCTTTGTTGAAAAGCGATGATATTTTCTAGACAATACAGAGTGTCCCAAAAAAAAACGGAACCCATTTTTGAAAGTACATTGCTCATGTATCCGGCAATATTTCTCCACCAAATTTACATATGCAATAGCAACGACAGTTTTCTATTATCAGTTAAAATTTGGTCGAAAAATAATGATTAGTTTTGAAAATATTGACATCAAAATGAATATACCCGGAAAACCATTTTAACACGATATCGATATTTTCGTTTTGCTTCGCGCGCCTACACTCATTGAATAAATTGACGCTATACAATTGGTTGATATATTCAATAAAATACAAAAATGATTTTGAAACATTGTATCTACAAAAGTGCATTTTCATTTTATCTTTTTTGCTAATAAATAAACTGTTAATGCTGCGAGATGCGATGTAACTAAGCTGAATACAAACAGAATATCCAAGTGCATCACATTCTCATGAATAATAATCATAGGCACTTATTTTATTTCTGACCAACATGCCGGTCACCGCTCAATTTAAAGTATTACGGATTTCATTTAACCTGACACTGACCTTTATGCAAAACACAAATAACACAAAATTCACCAAAAAGAATTAAATCATAGTCCACAGAAATGTATACTATGCAAGAAAATTAAGGCTGGACTAATTTTAGGAAGCATATCAAGCTTGTAATTTATGAAAATAAAAGTTATAACTGCACCATGTGAAATGAATCACATAATAATTTGAAATTAATTCAAACAACCACCCTATGGACTAGATTTGAACGTACAGAACGTGTACATATTAAATTTTGAGAAAATCGGTACACGTGTACAGCGGTACAGAATTCATTACCTGACCGTTAGGGCGCTTTCACGAACAAACAAGACGCAAAAATCAATATCATGTCAGATCAGTTTTTTAGTGTCATTATTAATTTGCTTATAACTTTTGAACCGATGCATATTTTTAAGTGAAATTTGGAACACAAATGCAAAAATAATGTATCTTCAGTATTGCAAATTCAAAAATTAGATTTTTTGCTTACGCTTTGAAATATTTGACTTTGAATTAGGGTTCCGTTTTTTTTGGGACACTCTGTACATGTTAATACTTGTTTGTATACTTTATAGATCTAACCAAGAGTGCTATTCAGTAGGTGGGATAAATGTGCATGTTTGAGCGATGACTAGTTTTGGTAACATCTGGTGAGTATTGACCAAAAACATCTTCTTGGTCATAAACTGATGCAAGTAGGGCACATACAAATTACAGCCAATACATCCTTAACAACAAAATTTTAGATGCCTCTAAATTTGAGTTGCAGACAACAATGTATAAATTTTACTACTGAAATATAACAATTTATTCAAATTAAATTAAAAAAAACATTCATTGTTTATTTTCTTTTATTTTAATTGTTGCAAATGTTATGATGTCCTTTTTTGTGACATATGACTTCAACAAAATTTTGTTGTTTGATATATTGATAAGAATTTACTTTCGTGACTATAAAACATGAAAATAGATATTGCTTTGAGGCACAACTACTAAATATAATTATGATGTTTTACTTTTCTAAGCCTTCCCCAAATATCTAATATTTCAACTGTTTCTTTTCTTTTGGTTATGTTAAAGGGACCCATGCTAGGTTGTCGCTGGTAAAAGTTATATTCAAGTGTAGGACTTCCAGCCATATCTACCAACATTTCTTGATTAATTGATTTTCCAAATCTAAATTACATTTCAGTCCATCTGATTGGAGGAGACTTATGCCTCGGCCAATCAGATTGATTGTTGTGTAATTTTATTTAGAGGTCTACTGAGAATGAATTGGTTTGTGAATACAACCCTTGATGTAATGTACCTATTGCCTTTAAGGTTTACGAACTGAGAATGAAAACACCACTTTCTAGCCATATGAAATGCATCAAATTGCACACACTTGTAAATACACTTCACATAAGTTGATTCACCGTGCCGGATTTCAAGATTATGCTCCAAAAAGAAAATAATTTACAAATAACATTTTACTCTATATTCATATACAAGGGAGGTAATTTTGAACATTTTTGTCAAATATTTCCATAAGTATGCATTAATTCAAAATTCTAAACCATACAAAATACTATGTACTTATGTTTATGTTTGGAATAGGTATGTAACACAGTTTAGGAATTACTAGCACTTTTCAAATTTCGCCTCTGGTTCTGCATTATTTTCATTCTCAGTTCATAAACCTTAATAACTTGATCTATCTTAGAGCATCTAAATCAGAAGAAAATTTTTGCCTGTTTCCATGTATCACCTCAATTTGATTTTGAGTTGCCATGGTGATGCTTGCTTTTCCACACAAGCCCATGGAATCACTGTAATTTTCCACAGTGATTTATCAACTGTTGTCTTCATTACCCTTCCAGTGCCACCCTGAATTGTGATGATCACCACAAATAGTGGTGTTTTGCATGGAATATGGCAGGAGTTGTGTTGGGTGATCATAGCAATTTTCCACTCAAAAAATATTTTTACTGCGATGGGCTAGTGTTTTAGGCAGAAAATATGTAAGCTGTAGTACTGTAGTATCATAGAAGAGTGTTTCTGCCTTGATATTTCCTAATTCCAGGGCTGGCTATCATTAAGTCATTAATGACCCAGAAAATGATAAATGTGGAAGAACTTATTTCCTTGTTCTGAAACACCTGGAGTTCATCCGTACTGTCTTAAACTGGATAAATGATGAGCCCTGCCAACCCTTGAGTTGATGGCAAAATCTTAAATGTCATAATCATACATCTATGAATGTGAATTTGGAAGCCTAAATATTCTTGCTAGGAAAAAGTAAATTATTTTTCTACTATGGTCATTAGCCCCTAGAGAATATGTGAGTCTGATTAATTCATGATCTCTATGTCAGTATCTATAACAAAAGGTACTGAACATGGGCTAATTAACCCTTCCCCTGAATGGCAGAAAATTATATAATGGATATTTATAATTAGAATAGAATTTGTGTATGTTGTGAGACAAAAATCATTTAGGGGAAATAATAGAATGTGATAATATCAGCATTTCCTTCTTTTGCCTCTGTCATTTCCCAAACTGTAAGCAAATCCAAAGCAATGCAAGACTTGATTATTTGAGATGGATTGAAGTTAACCCATTCCCAAGCAAGACCTGGTTTTGATGTCCCAAATAGATATAGCTTGGGAAAAAATTGAAACAAAAGAAGAAACTGCTGATAACCAGCAGTTTCTCCTTTTGTCTCAATATTTTCTGTGCCATATTTTACACAAATCTTATCTTTAATAACATCTATTTTGCCATTTGTGGAAGTTTTTGAAGTGGATCACCCTAAAATTTCGTTGTTTGGGAAAGGGTTAATACGAATGATAGATTACTATATTTCATGAATGTAACCAGATAGCGATATAGGATGGAGATGGCCTGCAATTAAGTTGTAGAGTTATAGTTTTTCACATAAGATAAATGTATGAAATATCCATGGGATTCTGAGAGAGAAAAACATATATATGGCTAATAAAACAAATCAAGCCATTGTAATTCTGCATGTATATTAATAACATCGAGATGTCAACCAATATCATGACTTAACTCATTCTTTGGCAGTGTGCAAGAGAAATTATTAAAAAGAGAAGAATTTAGAAAAAGGTAGAATTTACAACAAGTGGGGTAATGCATAATATCGCTACCACTCAAAAAATTGTGATTTTTAAAACATAATCTATATAACCTAATACTCAGATGCACTCCTTTGAATTGTTTCAGATAGGACTCTAAATAAGTACCCGTAAGGTAGGGTTTTATTGACAATTTATATTTTTATGTTGAAATAGGTATATACAGCGCCATCCAGAAGTCCTTGGACAAATGTTTTATTTTGCATTTTGGCTCTTTTTCGTGAGCTTAACGAAAAGTACCTGGATTTTCCTGACTCTTTGTAATAAAGGGAGGTAATTAAGCACTCTCTAAGATGATTTTAGTACTTTTCTTCGAATTTAGATTTATGCCTTGAGATCTATTTTATATAACACCCATTATTTATGAAAATATGGTACAATAAGGGATGCATTGATATCCATACATCTGTATTGCTCCCTGTATGTGGTATGAGTAAAGGTCAAATTCCTGAATATTGTATGAATTAACTCCCATTACTTGATTATTATAGAAATATGTGTCTGCCCTTTGCTTGTAGACCAGTCCGGTACAATGCATACAACCAGGGACTTAATAACCCTTGTCACAAACAATAACAAGATTTGGCATATCTGATAACAAAAAAATGGCAAAACATTATGACAAAACAGCCTGAGGTAAAGCCCTGGCCACGAGCACAAATTTGATGCCGCAGGGAAACATTTATTTTGGACGGGATTTTGGGCAGATAATGGCAAATTCCAATCATATGTCTCTAAACTGAAAAGTAGATGAAAAGAAGAAAATTCTAACAACAAGAATTTTTTCACAGAATTAACTTCTACTATATTACAGTTAAGAAAAGAAATTTATAGAGAACAATATGATTTTGAACAGGGAATTGTGCATTAATTATGCAGCATGCCTGTAGAAAGCATTTTTATGGGGGGGTTAAATGGTTAAATTGCTTGTCGAAAGCAAATTTAATATTACAATCCATCTGATTGGACGAGACATATGTCTCGGCCAATCAGATGGATTGTTGTGTAATTTTAAAGGTATTCTGGGATATTCTAGACTGGTTGATGAATACCACCACTGTTTTCCAGATTCTAGGGGTATAATGGTTTCGTGATTTAAGGTTTACGAACTGAGAATGAAATGCAGAGTCAGAGGCAAAATTTGAAAAGTGCCAGCAATTCCTAAACTTAATTACATTTCCATTCCAAATACAAACATAAGCATTTTGTATGGTTTAGTATTTTGAATTAATGCATACTTATGGAAATATTTGACAAAAATGTTCAAAATTACCTCCCTTGCATATGAATATAGAGTAAAATAATATTTGTAAATTATTTTCTTCTTGAAGCATACTCTTGAAATCCAGCATGGTGAATCAAATTATTTGAAGTGAATTTACAAGTGTGTGTCATTTGATGCATTTGGTATGGCTAGAAAGTGGTATTTTCATTCTCAGTTCGTAAGCCCTAACAGCACAGGCGTAGGAAGAGGGGAGTTCAGGGGGTGCAGCCCCCATTAATTTAAAAGGGGAAGCCAGCATATCCTATGCCCTCCACCCCCACCCCCACCCAATAATACACCCATATTTTCCTTCATGAAAGGTCCAGGTATAAAATGCTGTCTGAAAGTGCCCAGATTGCCGGAGATGGCTTCTTAGAATTTTAAATTTTCTTGGAGGGGGCATGCCCCCAGAATCCCCTAGCAACGCTATGCTCGGTCGAGTTCCATTCACACAATATTTTGCCCCCCCCTTCCTCCCCAATATTATTTAAAAACCTTCCTACGTCTATGAACAGTTCCAAGATTTTACAAGTAATGGTTTCATGATATAACAGTTCCAAGAAAAACAAATTGGATCAAACACTTTTGGTTGCTTTTGTTTATGATATCCGTTTTCTTTGTAAACAACATTAAACCACCAGTCTGAGGGGAGTCTAGACTAACAAAATAAACTTTGTCTTACAAAATGTACTATGTTAAAAGTTCCAGTAATCCTTGCTGTTTGTATCAGTTGGGGCGATGGCAGTTAACCGATTCCCAAACAACCTGGTTTTGACGTCCCTGATAGAAAAGGCTTGGGAAATTATTAAGACAAAAGATTACCAGCATTTCATTTTTATGCCCCCGTATCGAGAGATCGGTGGCATATTGTTTTACTCGTGTCCGTCTGTCTGTCTGTCCATCCATCTGTCTGTTCGTCTGTCTGTCCGAAAACTTAACCTTTGCCTTTTCTCCAAAAGTATTAATTTGACATACAAAGTTCAAATTTGGTATGCAACTTCCTTTCAATGATATCTATCTGTTCCATGCAATTTGACCTTCCTCAAGGTCATCCCCTAACCCTTATCAACCCTTTACTCTACGAAAACTTAACCTTTTACTCCGAAAACTTAACCTTTGCCTTTTCTCCAAAAGTATGTGACATAAAAAGCTCAAATTTGGTATGCAACTTCCTTTCAATGATATCTATCTGTTTCATGCAATTTGACCTTCCTCACGGTCATCCCTTAACCCTTAATAACCCTTTACTCTACGAAAACTTAACATTTTAGAAAAATGGCCATTTCGGAGGCATTTGTGTTTCACAAACACATCTTGTTTTGTCTTATTATTTTCTGTGCTTCATTATACACAGAATGATCAATGCTTTTTTTATTAAGGTAGAATACCTGTAATGTTGCCATTTTGAGATTCATAAAACATCGGCTCTTTTCGAACATCGTCGTTACGTATCCGAACCTATTAGGGTGCGTTTGTAAACATACGGCGGTGGAGAGGGTCTGAGCGTCCGAATAATTCTGAGGTCTTGCGAATCTCATTAGGGGTGGACTACCTTGACATCCTTTTTGTCATTTGCAGCAGCTGTCAGATTTAAACAGTCCAAATCTTTACCATTTAGGAAAGGGTTTAACTTGTCTTTTTGATTTCTAACCCTATGTTGTTGGTACTCATTTGAAGCTTCTTCAGGAGACATGATGATCATTATATATTTGATTACCATACTGCCATGTTCAGGATTTGTATGGTTTGTTGTGAAATAATCAAAAGAACTTATAATCATGGGTATAGAGGACGAGAATTGACCTGGCAGAGTACTTCATTCGATTAGCATGGGCTGCTCTGCCAGGTCATTTATCGTGAGGTATAATGGTGATCTGTTGTAACTGTGGTCTAAAAGTTTCATGGCAACAATTTTGATAAACTAGATCAGTCCGAGCATGACATTGATTTACAAGTTTTATGAATACTTTTGAAATAAAATTCATCTTGGAATCAGAGTGTTTATCTTGAACCCTTTCCCAAACAACATAATCCTGGACAAGTCCAAATTCTAAGGAGTTGCAGAAGACAAACTCAGTGTTACTAAGTGAGGGAAATGGCTTTGTTACAGCATGGAAAGCAGTGAGAGAAAAGAAGAAAATGCTGATTATCAGCATTTTCTTCTTTTCTCTCATTGCTTTTCAAACTTATCTGTTATAGACGCTTCAAAACAAGAGCTTATTTGGGAAAGGGTTAATCTGAACTGTGCTATCAGTAACCTGCTGGTTTATCAGCCTATATGGCTTTTAATCTCTTCATCAAAGAACATGGAATCCTTATCCAACAATCTTTTAATACCAGCTTACTAAAATTGTAACTATATTTAGAAAAATAAAAAAAGAAACAGACTGAAAAATGACGAGGAAAGTTTCGATAAAGGTTCAGTCTGCATCTTTGTGCATTCTGATCTTTTGTCTACCCTGTTACAAAAAAATGTAGACTGTCCAAAATTGAAAGATGTTGCAGACAACAATTTCTATTGAATGAAATTTTAAATTGTTTGATTATTTTCAGTAGAAAACAACGTTGGAAATGAAGAAATTGCTTGACACATGCAATCTCTTATGGGTTTTGCACAATGATTTCCAAAGCCATTTAGATTGTTGTGCATCAAAATGCGTCACTTTGTTGTAATGGGCTCTACTAGCTGCTTTTCAAGCAAAATAAGGATACTTCCAAGCAGCTTCAATGTTGATAAAAAGTGGCAATTAATCCTTTCCCAAATAAGAATGGGTTATCACATCTCTATTAGAAATGCCTTGGGAAAACATTGAGACAAAAGAAGAAACTGCTGATGACCAGCAGTTTCTCCTTTTGTTTCAATATTTTCTTTGCCACCTTATACACAAATTCTATGTTAAACAACATCCCTTTTGTTGTCTGCACCAGCTTTTGAAATTGATCATCTTAGAAATTTGCTGTTTGGGAAGAGGTTAACTGATAAATTGTAGCTATATGTACTGTTATAACCACCTGTTCTGGAATTTAGAATCAGTTGACCAAAATGCTCTTGCTGTACATTCAGACATCCAGGGGGGCCCAACAAATACCGAATGCCTTTACCCCCTCTTATCTGTTGCACTGCAAGATTGTTATTTTATATTTCCAGACAAATCCTGCGAGAAGCGGAGAAGAGTGGTCATGTGACGATTACACTGAGAAGAAAGCGACGCCGCATCACTCCCGTCCCTCCAACACCGTTAAACAGTCGGAGTATACAAATCAGCTCCTCAGTAACAGTATTTCGTATAAGTTGTTATAAAATCTCATAATTACGGCTTGAATTAAGCCGTAGTTATGAGATTTTATAACAACAGGGGTTCTCAAATCCATTGTACAGGTTGCCCAGGTTGTCCCAAAGAGGTTACGGACAAGTAGAATTTGCCAGTAATTTGCTATCTATTGTTCATACAGACAAATGACATTTGTCAAACAAGCATACGGACAAGTAGCCAATGTAAAGATTTCAGATTGCCATTGGTCAAAACAGTCTTGTCCTAATATTATATAGTAAAATGTAGAATTACCATATGCAAGATTGTTATTTTGTATTTCCAGACAAATCCTGCGAGAAGCGGAGAAGAGTGGTCATGTGACCATAACGCTGAGAAGAAAGCGCCGACGCATCACTCCCGTCCCTCCAACGCCGTTAAACAGTCGGAGTACACAAATCAGCTCCTCATCCACGTCCAATCTACACGAACCTCTCAACGAACTCATCGTTAATCAAAACACATCCAACACCAAATCTGCCTCGTGTCTCACCACTAGTGTATACGACACAAACTCGTTACACCTTAACTCATTAAACAGCTCACAAAACAGTCTCGCGGTGTCTAACGACGATGTGTTTACTGAATCCGCGTGTGACCTTGACTCAAATGTGAGACGACCTTACCTCAATAGTCACCATGGCAACCATCATTTTACACCTTCATTACTTCCTAAAAAGGGAGGTAATTATGAACGGCATCTCATTGAAAAACATCGAACACAAAGTGCGTCGGCTGTAGAAGATATATCACGGGTTTATGATTCAGGGCATAGTCTAGATTATGTGAATACTGTGGAATTAGCAAAAGACAATAATTACGGTGGATATTCAAACTCAACGCAGAATGATGTAGAAATGAACTACAACAACAACTACGATCCAGAAATCCAGTTATGTACACAGTTGTATAAAAAACGGAAAGGTTCGAAGACGTCAGATACGTTCCGGCTCATCAACAATTCAACACCGACAAGCCTGTTAAGTTTTGATGAAGGTTCCGAATATGACTTTAGTTGTCATTCCTCGCCAGGTATTGGCAAGGTAAGATACCTTATCATGGCTACAGATAAGAGGAAGTGATGGCTTTTCAAAATGCAATATTTCATTTTGTGTTCAACAAACCCTATGTTGTGGGTAATCATTGGAAGCGTCGCATGGAGACGATTCCAATGAGTACCCATAACATAGAGTTTGAAGTTGAAATAACAAAATTTGGAATGTCTCCACACCCTCTTATCATTCTGTAGCTCTGCCTTATAAGTTAGCCTTGAAGACTCTAATGAGACTCTATATATTATAGGAGTTATTGTCACAGCCCTAGTGTCAGAGTTGGCAACCACATTGGTTATGTAGACAAAACCTTTATTAACCCTTTCCCAAACAAGACCTGGTTTTGACATCCTCAAGTGAATAGGCTTGGGAAAACATTGAGACAAAAGAAGAAACTGCTGATAACCAGCTGCACGTCCCTTGACAGCCAGAAGTGGCTATCAGCAGTTAAAATTTAACTGCTGATAGCCACTTGTGGCTGTCAAGGGACGTGACTGCAGTTTCTCCTTTTGTCTCAATATTTTCCATGCTATATTGTACACAAATTCCATCTTAAGGTTTTCAGACCCTAAAAAATCACCACTTTCTAGCCATACGAAATGCATCAAATTACACATACTTGGGCAGGTTTAAAAAAAATGTGACCAAAGTTTGACATTTAAATTTTAAGAATAACATCTATTTTTACAGAATATCATCCAGATTTCTTAATTAGGATGCCTAAAAACTATTCTAAATGGTTAAGCAGTGTCCAAATTATATTTAAAATTCATGTTCACTATTTTTTAGCTAAAATTGTGTGCACAATCTTGCAAAATGACAACAAAAAAGCGTTTCACTCCTGACAGCATATATATTGCACATTATGAGAAATTGTAACCCACGAATCACTAAATAGTAGCCTGCAAAATGTCCACAAGGTTGATGGCTTCGTAAAACAGTTTGAGTGGTAGATTTCTGGCGGAATAGACAAAAATGAGAACACATTTTAAAAAATAAAAGTGTTTCACTCCTGACATAAAATTTAGAGGGTTGTTGTATAAAACAGGCTCCACATCCTAAACCAGTGAAGATAAGATGAAAAGGTAATTTTAAGATGATGATCCACATGTTGTTTTATGAATTACAATTGCTTATTGTAGAATCCTGTCACTATTTTTTATTTACCATAGCTTAGAAATCTGGTCAAAGTGTTAAGTGTCACACAAAAAGCGTTTCACTCCTGACATATTTGACATGTTTAAATGACATATCTTTTTTATTTGTGAAGCAATTTTCTTTAAACTTGGTACCCAGTATAAACACACAATAACACATCTTTTTAGCTTTGATTGGGTTGATTATGTTTCTCTGTAAAAGCCGAGGCATGTAAAAAGTGAATGGTAACATTTTTTTAAACTTGCCCACTTGTAAATACACTTCAAATCAGTTGATTCACCGTGCTGGATTTCAAGATTATGCTTCAAGAAGAAATTTATTTACAATTTATATTATTTTACTCTTAATTCATATGCAAGGGAGATAATTTGGAACATTTTTGTCAAATATTTCCGTGAAAATGCATTAATTCAAAAATCTAAACCGTTAAAAATGCTTAAATGTTTGTATTTTGAATGGAAATGTAACACAGTTTAGGAATTATTGGCACTTTTCAAATTTTGCATCTGAGTCTTTGGTGCTTTTGAGGGTTTGGATACCTTAAACAAGGTCCATTTGTCATCTCCAGTAGCTTTTGAAATGAAACTTTTGAAATTTTGCCGTTTGGGAAAGGGTTTACCTGGCCTATATATCTAAGACAGTTTTAGAGATAGAGCCGTGATATTTCACCCATGATTCTTCCTGTTTCATTTGGGACCATGTAACCTTTGACCTCATCAGACTTCCTGCAATTCTTCATTCGGACAGAGATGGCCGCGGCCTTAGCGCAGTTGGTAGCGCATCTGCCTTTCATTCGGTCCCGGGTTCGATACCCGGCCACGGCAAATACCCTTTCTGAAATCGTTAACCTAGGTGGGCGAGCAGCTGGAGGCTCGGTAAGGGTGTTGTGGTAGTATTGGTTTGAGAAACAACAGGAATCCATGGGTAGGTGCTCCAGCCGCCGCGATATGACCCTGGCAGTTGAAAACGGCGTAAAACCCCAATAAACTCAAACTCAAACTCATTCGTACAGACATGTCTGAGTATTTTACAAACAGACGAGACGTTTTTCAGCTCTCTGTCAGTCTTGCTGGTGTTATTTTAACCCAGATCACCTATGTTTGTAGAGAACCAAGCATTTCTTAGTAAAGGTACTATATCTTGTAATATATGTTTTATTTTAATTGATTTGGTCCTTTGGACGGAAAGACTTTGTCAGACCAAATGACAGACACTTTCTGAAAAGAGAATGCACACAAAATTCTAATGTGAATTTGCTCAGGTCACAATGACCTCCTCACCATTCATTATCCCTCAGCATGCGCGGATCCAGAGGGGGGGGGTCAGGGGGTCATGACCCCCCCTGGAATTGGCTGAATATTGAATTTTGACTATATAACTTCTTAATAAAAGCCATCATTTGGGCTTTGACCCCCCCCCCCCCCCCCCCCCTGGAAAAAAATCCTGGATCCGCCCTTGCTCAGAACTTTTAACAAGATGTTTTGGGTTTACAGAGCTCTTGTTATAATTAAGAAAATAAGTAATAGCCTGATAAACCCTCTTGGCTATAATTAGGTTTTTATTTTTGACACAGCTTCAGTAGATTATAACATGGCATGTAATTTAGAACTCAATGTTAGGCCTTCATGCTCAATTATATACAATGTTCTTGTCAGATTTGATCTTCCCGAAATACTTTCCCAAACAAGACCTACACTTTGGTGTTTCTAATATAAATAGCTTTGGAAAACATTGAGGCAGGAGAAGAAAATGCTGAAAACCAGCATTTTCTCCTTATAAATACCTCAACATTTTCTGTGTACCTTGTACATTGTATCATCTGCAGCAGCTTTTGATTTGAACCCATGTCAATTATTGTTTGGGAAACTTTAACCTTTTCCAAGACAAGACTTGCATTTTAAGTCCACTATCCAAATGGCTTAGGAGAACATTGAGGCAAAAGAAGAAAATGCTGATAATCAGCATTAATTTTTCTCCTTTTGCCTTAAAATTTTTCATCCCATATTCCACACAAATCCAATTTCTATAATCATAGATTGTTTGTTCTATAGAAGCTTTTAAATTGAATCACCCTAAAACTTTGTCGTTAGGGAAACTTTAAAGGCTGAATGTTTCTAGTTTTATTTTACAGAGGCGGGTAATCACCAAGATGCATTTATTAAAGGAGAACAACAGTTTTGGTATACATATAGCGGGTGGTAAAGGCTCCAAGCGAGGTGACATCGGCATATTTGTGGCTGGGATCACTGAAAATGGACCAGCTTTCAGGTACGATAAAACAACAATGGTATTGCTTAAGAAACAAGATACTTATCAACCATCTGTAAAACAGCAAAAATGTAGACTCTAGAGTTGCAAATTAGGATTGGCCTTGCGAACCTTGCGGTACTAACATCTCAGAATGAAATTTTTCCTGAACAACTCCTTACTTTCAATATTTCCGTTACTCTATGGTTGCATCAACATCTCTTGAGTTTATTTACTCGGAGATTTTTATAAACAAAATTTTTTAAACCGGTTGACATTGATTTCAAATGTAGAAATTTAAATATGTTTTAGCATAAAAGGCATTGAGGAAGAAGCAAAAATTACTAATTGTCTTTTTTTCCGTATTTTACAAACCTTTCTAAGAATGTCAAAACCACATGGAAAAGAGTTCATATTTGTTACAGTATGTATCACATCATAATGACCATGCAATCCTGCAAGAAGTTCAATTACTATAACATTCATTTTAACCCTTTCCCAAACAAGACAGGGTTTTGACGTCCCTAATAGAAACGGCTGAAGAAAACATTGAGGCAAAAGAAGAAAATGCTGATATTCAGCATTTTCTCCTTTTGCCTCAATATTTTCTGGGCTATATTGTACACAAATCCAATCATTTTCAACCTCGATTTTGTTGTTTGCAGAAAGTTTTGAATAGGACAACCCTAAAATTTTGCTGTTTTGGATAGGGTTAAAATGATTCATTAACTTGTCAGAATGAAAATCTAATTTTCTTGAATGAATCATTTGAGTAAATTACTTTTAAACTGTGAACCAACGGACTTAGCACACCTACTTTACATGCCCTTCATGCCATGCCAAAAGTTCAGTAACCTTCAATTTGATTCATTAACAAAAACCAAGACTCATTTAGCAGACTGGCTTAGACTAATGTAAGTGCAAATAATTCTTAAATGGGCTTTTACGCTCTTGGCCCTTGCTTCAAGCCTTCAATTGAAATAGGTTGAGTGTTCTAAGTTTTGATTTTTATTAGCTCCACTGGCCGACAGGCCAGCGGGCTATTGTCATGGCGGTGTGTCCGTCGTGCGTCCGTCCGTCCGTCCGTAAACTTTTTCTTCAAAAATCTTCTTCTCAGAACCTACCAGATGGATTTCAATCAAACTTCACAAGAATGATCCTTGGGTGACCCTCTCTCAGATTCCTTCAAAGAATTTGGATTGAATTAGAATAACTGGAGTTATCTGCCCTTGAATGTCAAAAATAGCTGGTTTTGACTTTAATTTTACTCTGAAATCCGCAAATAGTAACCAATCAAGACAAAACTTGTACAGAATGTTGGCAATTATAAGATCTTGCTTTGGTACAATTTTCAGCTTGATTTGAATTTTACATCATGAGTTATGTGCCCTTGAAATTGACAAAATTGCCATTTTCGACTCTATTTTGACTTTGTTTTCACTCTAGCAAATACAAATATTGACCAATCTAGACAAAACTTGTACAGAATGTTGGTGACAATAAGATCTTGCCTTAGTATAATTTTCAGTATGATCTTAATTTTACATCATGAGTTATGTGCCCTTGATATTGACAAAATCACATTTTCGGCTCTATTTTGACATTGCTTTCACTCTAGTAACTACAAATATTAACCAATCAAATCAAAACTGAAACAGAATGTTGGTGACTATAAGATCTTGCCTTAGTATAATTTTCATCTTGATTTGAATTTTACATCATGAGTTATGTGCCCTTGAAATTGACAAAATTGCCATTTTCGACTCTATTTTGACTTTGTTTTCACTCTAGCAACTACAGATATTGACGAATCAAGACAAAACTTGTACAGAATGTTGCTGACCATAAGATCTTGCCTTGGTGTAATTTTCAGATTGATCTGAATTTTACATCATGAGTTATGTGCCCTTGAAATTGACAAAGTTGCCATTTTCGAGTCTATTTTGACTTTGTTTTCACTCTAGCAACTACAAATATTGACGAATCAAGACAAAACTTGTACAGAATGTTGGTGACTATAAGATCTTGCCTTGGTGTAATTTTCAGCTTGATCTGAATTTTATATCAGTTATGTGCCTTTTTATTGACAAAATTGCTATTTTCGGCTTTATTTTCACTTTTACAACCATTAGTATTACTAATCAATACAGAACTTTCACAGAATCTTACTGACCATACGATCTTACTTGCTCGTAATTTTCTGCTTGGTCATACATTTGCTTGTTTGCGCAGCCTGAACCTTTGAAATTGCATTCAACAAGACAAACAATCAGGCCTGTGGAGCGCTTCCAGGCCGCCAGGGCTGTCTAGTTTGAAAAAATTATGACGGCTAGCACAAGCCTTTACTTATTGCATTCAACTTTTTTTCAAACACCAGAATTTCGGACTGATCTCTCCTAATTGAAAAGAGCTGCAGATGACAAAACCATTAAGTGATGTCAAAAGTACAATATAATGTGTTCAATAGCGAAGAAAAAATTAAGCATTGTCTTCATTTGCCTCAATGTTTCCCCAAGCCTTTAAACTCATTTTCATAAAAACCTGGTTTTGTTCAGAAATTGTTAAGTTTCTTGAAATATTTTTTCAACGGTTTAGTAGTTTCCTCCAATTTCCAAGAAAAGTTTCATCTGTGCCTTAGAATCCCAAACATTTAATTTGACTGTCAGGGGGGTATTTGTTTAGAGCTTAAAAGACTGTGTACTTTGTGAATTAATGTCTGGAAATTTTACAGGGCTTATAATTACAGACACAGACAGATCTTAACCCTTTCCCAAACAAGACCGGATTTTGACGTCACTAAAAGAAACGGCTTGGGAAAACATTGAGACAAAAGAAGAAACTGCTGATAAACAGCAGTTTCTCCTTTTGTCTCAATATTTTTTATGCCATCTTTTACACAAATTCTATATTTAACAACTTCCATTTTGTCGTTTGTGGCAGTTTTTGAAGTGGATCACCCTAAAATTTTGCCTTTTGGGAAAGGGTTAATTTCCCATAAGCCTTTCCCAGTCACAAGAAAGACGCTCCAGATGACAAAATACATTGATGCTGTTCAACAAAAACCTCGTAACTGCAGCTTAAAACTAGCTGCAGTTACAAGGTTTTTGTCAAACAGTGACAATATGCAGATCATAAGATATGCATTGTGAACAATAAAGCACAAAATACATTGAAAGATAAGATGAAAATACTGATTACCAAAGTGCTGAAGATTAGCAATTGTGGTCACTTTTCATCGTCCATCTATCTGTGTGTCCACAATTTCGTGTTAATACTCTAGAATTCTTAAGTCTTCACAAAATTTAATTTTCGCCAATTTAGACCAAATTTTGTCAAAAGAAGTTTAGTCCTAAGTTCTCAGAATAGTTCAATTATGGGCTGGAACAGATTAGAAATTCAGAGCTATGTGCCCTTGGATGTCAAAAAAGGCTGTTGACTTTATTTACATGTTCAAGTTTGGTTTTCAGGGATGGTCGACTAAAGAGAGGGGATGAATTGTTGATGATCAACGGTAGAAGTTTGATTGGACTCACCCATACAGAGGCTGTGGATGTTCTGAGGAATGCACCGAAACTTGTACAGCTAGTTATTGCCACAAAGGTATTTGATTACTATGATTAAGGTATATAATCCATCCTTATTAGATACCATTTTTGTGCGACTTCACTTTTATCTGTGACAATGGGAATAAACAAGCTCACAAAGATTCTTGGAATCTAGATTACCATTAATAGTTATAATCTAATAATTTATGGAATATCTTATAGAAAAAGTTTTGGTCTGTGCACTTTGGCATTTTGCACATTTTCAATCAGCCCAAATTTGTGATGGCAACATCATGGCTTTGTTCCTAGCACTTTTAAAACAATTTAGATTTGTCACACCCACATAGTCTGCTTTTGTTATATATTTTTGCAAGTTTTGTACTCTAGATTCAACAAAAATATTAATTTGTGAAATGGTTGATACTGTCTCGCTATTTATGATAAAAGTTTTTACTGGTAGCTAAGACCTCGTCTCCACTAGGACGCGGAAGGGTTGCCGAAGGGTTCCCGATCGAAAAAATGTCAGAATCGGGATGCTTCGGCACACCTTCGGGATGATATGGAACCCTTCTTCAACCCTTCTGGAAGCCATCTTAATGCTTCGGGAATGCTTCGGGAACCCTTCGGCATCAAAATAGGTTCGGCATCCAAATTTTAAAAGTTTTAAAATTTGGACGCCGATCTTTTAGTTCGGGAACGCTTCGGGAAAGCTTCGGGGTCGTCGGCATCCCTTCCTGAAACCTTCGGGAACCTTTCGGGACCATCTGCAACTCATCGGGCCCTATCTAACTCCATTAAATTCATTGGATTATCCCGAACGGTCCAGGAAAGGTTGCCGAAGGTCGACATATTACATATTGGTATTTACGCTCTCTGTCCGTCTGTCTGTCCGTCTCTACGTACGTGTGTCCACATCATAAAAACACAACTTCCACCACATGTATGGATAAATTTGGATTTTCATAAGAAGTATCTAGTCTCATCTTGTGATTATTTCTAGAGGTTTTGAAATCTGACAATTTCACAAAGGGAGGCTTTATTCAAAATATCAACGTATATTGTGATCTTGGACCTCAAGATTGCTACAGACTTGATTTATCTGAACCGTTCTGTGTGATGCATACCGCGGCCATATTGCAGTTGGTAGCGCGTCAGACTTAAATCATGGACTCCCAAGCTCGATCCCTGACTGTGGCTAATATCCTTTCAGACATTAATTTTGTCTCTCACCAAATGGTAGGATAATCGTAAACATATGTGAGCGAGCAGCTGGAGGCTCGGGAACAATACAAGCACTGCCATCTAGCTGACAAAATACAAAAAGCATTTTTCAACTATTCTACTAGATCTAGAGAGCCGATAGTTGAGAACCTTTTGACTATGGCTGAGGTTGTGTCGCATATATGGCTTCATCAGGTTGGACCTCATAGGAAATGCATCATCAGCAACTAGATTGTAATGTATGTCCCTGTCGCCATTGGTGATTGGCGAAGGTGGTTGGAAACCGATCAAATTATCATTCATGCACTCTTTCAATTCGGAGTCATTGAATATTTGGCAATCCGATATGTATTCCAAACCACCTAGATCACACCAGATGAACTTATAATTGGCATCAATCAACGCTAAAAGGACTATACTGAAGAAGCCCTTGTAATTATGGTACAACCTACCCGAACCAAAAAGGCTTCTAAATTGCCACATGGTTACCATCGAGGGCACCGAGCATATGGGGCATATTCCACTTTCGAACTGAGTGGCCACTTGTCGCCATTCGTCAGGAGTACTTGGAATAGCCATGTGCTCGTCTTTATACTGATCAAGGGGTGCAGTACACACTTCTGGTACAATTATACATACACTTTGCTTGCCTATACGGAATTCATAGGCTAACGAGTAACGAAGCATAACAGTCACCGGTTGCCATGTATCTCAATGTCACAGCGAGCGCAATGCCAGCTGGAATGGCGTTGCGGAAACTCGTGTTCCTGTTCTGAACGCGAGGCGCATGACGCCGAAGTGTGTCGTCAAACATTCTAGGGGTGATTATCACATACATATTATGTACCCCTTTAATGATGACACATCTTCGTCTCGCAATTCTTGCATTTATGTGTTATATTGGCCATATTGTAACCTTCTTTCGTCGAACCAACCCCCGACATAATCGTCTTTGCCGCCTACGTAAAGGTAGGGCCAAACCAATCCTTGCAGCCTGTAGAGCCAAAGCAAATTCTATCCATAGTTTGCGTGAACTGAAAATGTATCACTCGACTGTCCTATATGTAGCTAGGAATTAACATCGGCAACATATCGGCATTGATTCCTAGACTCTTCCGCATGTTCTGCATGTGATCGGCAGCCATTCTGCGTGATCGGGAAACATTCGGCTGATAATTCTGAAGCGATCGGTAAACTTCCGCATTGGATCTGCATACTTCGGTAAGGTTTCGGCATGCCTTCGGCAACCATTCGCATACAGTTCCGCATATCAATGCCGAAGGGTTCCAGAAGGTCAAGTTCCGCCCATTTTCATCCCGAAGGCTTCCCGAAGTTAGCTATTTTTTCATCTGCAACCCTTCGGCAAGTGATCGGCATCCTAGTGGAGACAGGCCCTTAGCTGTAGTAATTTCATGTCTAGACACTTTTTTGATGCTTCATTTATTGTCCTGGTATTGTCTCCTACCATCATTGTTCTGATTAATCATCATAAAACAACAATTTAACCCTTTCCTAAACATTGATGCTTTTTGAAGCCCGACAAGAGGAAACCAAAAGGCTTAGGAAAACATTGAGGAAAATGAAGAAATTGCTTGAGACAAGCAATTTCTTTATTTTCCTCAATGCTTTCTATTAAAAAAAAAAAGAAATATAAAATTTCATTCAATTGAAATTGTCATCTGCAACACCTATGAATTAAACCAGTCTAAAATGTTTCTGTCTTGTAATGGGTTAATCCTTTCCCAACAAAGACATATATTTGTGCACCTAAGTGTTGAAGCTTTGTGAAATATTGATGAAAGTGGAGGAAATGATGATCACCAGCATTTTCTACCATTTCTTCAATACGATTGTATTTGTCACCCCAGTAAAGGAATTTCATTCTGATACTGATTAACACAGCATAATTGCAACCACTTTGATTTAAATCAGGCCTTTAATCTGTCATTATGTGTCAGACATTTAATTTCCATGCCCTCACCATAGAATTGCTAATCATTACAGGTCAGAAAAGCATCATCCCTGGCATCTCAGACCTCCTCTATGACCACCTCATCGATGCCTATCTGTCCCTCCATCTGTCTGTCTGTGTGTGAGACATTTATAATAATAATAATAATAATAATAATAATAATAATAAAGTCTTTATTTAACGAGGCAGCACAGTTGGGATAAACCCAGTCTTTCCTGTGGGCCTCTACAAATATTTACATTTCATGTCTGTTTTCTCACAATAGAATTTAACCCTTTCCCAAACAAGACCTGGTTTAGACGTCCCTACTAGAAACAGTTTGGGAAAAAATTGAGACAATAGAAGAAAATGCTGATAATCAGCATTTTCTCCTTTTGCCTCAATATTTATGAACTGTATTCTACACAAATACTATCTTTAATAAAAGTGCTGTTATCATCTAAAACAGCTTTTGAATTGGACCATCAAAAATGTTTGTTGTTTGAGAAAGTGTTAAATTTATGTCATTACAGGTTAGGAAAGCATCATCCCTCGCGTCTCAGACCTCCTCTTTGACCACATCATCTATGACAGCATCATTATATAACCACGGCCATGAACGGATGGACGATGTTAGACTACCTCAAGTGCAAGCACAGACACCTCATGGTTCAACTGTTAACTGGGAGGATCTATATGATGTAAGTATTAGAATAACGTTATATAATCATGAACGGACAGACAATGTTAGACTACCTCAAGTACAAGCTCAGACACCTCATGGTTCAACTGTTAATTGGGAGGATCTATATGATGTAAGTATTAGAATAACGTTATATAATCATGAACGGATGGACGATGTTAGACTACCTCAAGTACAAGCACAGACGCCTCATGGTTCAACTGTTAACTGGGAGGATCTATATGATGTAAGTATTAGAATAGAGTTATATAATCATGAACGGACGGACAATGTTAGACTACCTCAAGTACAAGCACAGACGCCTCATGGTTCAACTGTTAACTGGGAGGATCTGTATGATGTTAGTATTAGAATAACGTTATATAATCATGAACGGACGGACAATGTTAGACTACCTCAAGTACACGCACAGACGCCTCATGGTTCAACTGTTAACTGGGAGGATCTATATGATGTAAGTATTAGAATAATGTTATATAATCATGAACGGATGGACGATGTTAGACTACCTCAAGTACAAGCTCAGACGTCTCATGGTTCAACTGTAAACTGGGAGGATCTATATGATGTAAGTATTAGAATAATGTTATATAATCATGAACGGATGGACGATGTTAGACTACCTCAAGTACAAGCTCAGACACCTCATGGTTCAACTGTTAACTGGGAGGATCTATATGATGTAAGTATCAGAATAATGTTATATAATCATGAACAGACAATGTTAGACTACCTCATGTACAAGCTCAGACACCTCATGGTTCAACTGTTAACTGGGAGGATCTATATGATGTAAGTATTAGAATAATGTTATATAATCATGAACAGACAATGTTAGACTACCTCAAGTACAAGCTCAGACGCCTCATGGTTCAACTGTTAACTGGGGGGATCTATATGATGTAAGTATCAGAATAATGTTATATAATCATGAACGGATGGACGATGTTAGACTACCTCAAGTACAAGCTCAGATGCCTCATGGTTCAACTGTTAATTGGGAGGATCTATATGATGTTAGTATTAGAATAATGTTATATAATCATGAACAGACAATGTCAGACTACCTCAAGTACAAGCTCAGACGCCTCATGGTTCAACTGTTAACTGGGAGGATCTTTATGATGTAAGTATTAGAATAATGTTATATAATCATGAACAGACAATGTCAGACTACCTCAAGTACAAGCACAGACGCCTCATGGTTCAACTATTAACTGAGAGGATCTATATGATGTAAGTATTAGAATAATGTTATATAATCATGAACGGATGGACGATGTTAGACTACCTCAAGTACAAGCACAGACGCCTCATGGTTCAACTGTTAAGTGGGAGGATCTATATGATGTAAGTATTAGAATAATGTTATATAATCATGAACGGATGGACGATGTTAGACTACCTCAAGTACAAGCTCAGATGCCTCATGGTTCAACTGTTAAGTGGGAGGATCTATATGATGTAAGTATTAGAATAATGTTATATAATCATGAACGGACAGACAATGTTAGACTACTTCAAGTACAAGCACAGACGCCTCATGGTTCAACTGTTAACTGGGAGGGTCTATATGATGTAAGTATTAGAATAACGTTATATAATCATGAATGTACAGACAATGTTAGACTACCTCATGTACAAGCTCAGACACCTCATGGTTCAACTTTTAACTGGGAGGATCTATATGATACAAGTATTGAATAATGTTATATAATCATGATCGGACAGACAATGTTAGACTACCTCAAGTACAAGCTCAGACGCCTCATGGTTCAACTGTTAACTGGGAGGATCTATATGATGTAAGTATTAGAATAACGTTATATAATCATGATCGGACAGACAATGTTAGACTACCTCAAGTACAAGCTCAGACGCCTCATGGTTCAACTGTTAACTGGGAGGATCTATATGATACAAGTATTAGAATAATGTTATATAATCATGAACAGACAGGCTATGTTAGACTACCTCAAGTACAAGCTCAGACACCTCATGGTTCAACTGTTAACTGGGAGGATCTATATGATACAAGTTTTTAGCACTTTTCTGCCCAATCTCTTGTCTTGACATCCCAAACAGAACAAGGTTGGAAATGTCAAGGAAGAATAGGAAAATACTAAAGATATGCAATAACATACATATTGTGGCTAATTCTCCTAATTCATTGACTAGTAACAAATTAAGATTTTGCAATTTTTTGTGGCATGCAATTTCTTCATTTTCAACTATGTTTTCTACCATGAGACCTGGAAAATGTAAAATTTTGTTTATCTGAAATTGTTGTCTGCAACTTCTTTGAATTTGGACAAGTTTAAAATGTTGTCGTCTGGTAATGCATTGATACAGGAGGGGTATAATTAGTCAGTTTTCTGTGTGTGGTTCTTTAAATTCTCCCAGAAAATTGAAAGGCAAATTCTCTAATTAACCCTTTCCAGCTATTGTTTTAAGTTAAAAGAAACTTGAGAAAACAAAGAGAGAAAAGAAGAAAATGCTGATAATCAGTGTTTTCTTCTTTTCTCTCTATATTCTCCATGATATATGATACTAATTTCTTCATGTGGTAAAACTCATTTTGTCATCTGCAGTTTATAAACTTTTCTTGGTTGAGAAAGGGTTAAATCGTGCAGAAAATTGAATGGCAAATAGTCTGTTAAATACCAGAGCAAAAACCATCTTGAGTAATAAACATATCTTTTTGCCAATTACATCTTATTTAGAACCCACTAGGTTTTATTCTTGGATTGAAAATTATCAGGTTAACCCTTTCCCAAACAAGGCTGGGGTTTCATGTCTCTATAAGAAATAGCTTTGGAAAACATTGAGACAAAAGAAGAAACTGCTGATAACCAGCAGTTTCTCCTTTTGTCTCAATATTTTTTCTGCTATCTTATACACAAATTCCATCTTTAACAACATCCCTTTTGTCATCTTCAGCAGCTTTTGAATTTGATCATTTCAGAAGTTTGCTGTTTGGGAAAGGGTTAACTCTACCCTTTTCAAAATGACAAAATTTAGACGACTCTGTATTGAAATGGACAATAACAAATTTATAAACTTAAGAAGCATCCTATTTGTATTTCATAGAAAACGATAGAAAAATAATTGTTAAAATGATATTGATAGATAATAGGCTGAGACATTCTAAACTGACTGTTTAAAAATAAGAGCTCTCTTATCTGTGCCTGAATGTTCTTAAAATTTCAAGCTGTTTCCCCCATTTTCCTCATTGTTTTATGAACTATAACAAAAACACTTCCATTGTAGCTGCTTGTCATCAGAATAAATTAAATTTTGTTTTAAAATTTTGTATTTTACAGAAATTTTCTGAGACAGATTCCATCGATGCGACACAGCCATCCCAGAATCATCGTTACACCAAGAGACAAGGTCGCAGTCCGTCACCGCGATATTTTCCTCCGAGTGTCGTCATCGTCAACAAGGGGCTCAATGGTAAAGGTCTGGGGTTCACGATTGTGGGTGGATGTGATACAGCGATAGGAAACATGGGTATTATCGTAAAGAGGATATTCCAGAGGGGAATAGTTGCAGAGGATGGCAGAATAAAGGAAGGTTGGTGGCTTAGATCGAATAACCCATTACTAAATAGCAAAAATGTAGACTTGCCCAAATTTGAAGATGTTTCAAAAATAAAATTCGAGTGAATGAAGTTTTACATTTTTAGTGGTTGTTAGTAGAAAACATTGTGGTAAATGAAGAAATTGCTTGTTACAAGCAATTTCTTCATTTTCCACGATGTTTTCCAAAACTTTTATGCTTTAGGGAGTCAAAAAGAGTCTGTGCAGTAATGGGTTAAAGTCATGACTGCATTCATTTTATGAACACTAATTGAAGGTTTTGAATTACATTTCAACATTATGTGATTATTTGAAATGAATTTATCAGATCATGTGGTAAACTGTATGAGCCAGGAAGTGTCTTTCTTTTGTTCTTTAACTGATATATGTTATTTGCATGTGGCATTTTTATACCCCCCCACAACAAAGTTATTATACCCCCCACAACAAAGTTATGGGGGGTATACTGGAATCAGGTTGTCCGTCTGTCCGTCCCTCTGTCCGTCCGTCCGTCCGTCTGTCCGTCCGTCCGTGGACATAATTTTGTGTCCTCTTCTCCTCCCACAGTTTTTGACCAATTTTGCTGAAATTCTATCAGGTTGTTTCCTATCATATGAAGTTGTGCACCTGCAATTTTCATCTTGATCCAGTCATTAGTTTCAGAGTTTTGCCACTTTGAACATTTTAAGGGGGGGGGGGGGGGGGGAGTTTCTGTGCTCTAAGTCAAGAACCTTTTGACCTATAGCACTTTTTCAGTGACAAGGCCCTAGTGGGGGGTATTCGTCCGCTTTGCGACAGTTCTAGTTACTTCTGATGATAATTAATCAAAGTAAATGATATGGATTGTTAATGCAATATTTGTATATTTATTAGGATGTAGATCTATTTACAAAGAAGCATTATCTTCATTTGCTTTTAGAAATGTGTTTAAAAGTGTTTCAAAGTTTAAAAAAAAAACATGTACGAATATGTACTTTTCATGTACCTTACACTCATTCTAAAGTCTCTCTTACAACCGGTGGTACATGCTCCTGCGAGCGGTCTACGTGCTGTCTGTGTGTAAAACGTATGTTTAGTCATGCGGTGCACGCACGTGCAACATACTATTTTTGTGGACGCAACTACGACGCAGACTGCACGCAGCAAAGAATTGACCGGACAATTCATTATGCGCTCTTACAACCCGTCATGCGTCTTTATAAATCGTGCGATTTTGCAGCGTTTTAAAATGGACAATTTAAAAAGACGCACAACGGGTTGTAAGAGAGGCTTAAGCAAACTGAACTACAAGTCATTGGTGGGAGGTCAAAACCTCATAACCACAGCTTGAAAATCTGGAGTTACTAGGTTTTTACCTTCCACCAAAGAAATATGCTTTTAAAAGCTCATACCAGGGAAACAATAAAATATCCTATTTTGTTTCAGGAGATGAGATATTAGAGCTGAATGGAGAATCTTTACACAATTTAACTCATAAAGAAGTAATCGGAAAGTTTAGACAACTCAAGAAGGGTCCAGTCACCATAACATTCCGTAAACGAATCAGGTCCAACCAGTGTAGGTCAGTAGATGTTTCGTTGTTTGCTTTTAAGCTCGACTTTTTGAAGAAAATGAGAGCTTATACTGTCACCCGGGCGTCGGCGTTGGCGTTGCAACAAATGTTAAAGTTTTTTCAAGCATCAATAACTTCCATACTATCAAAGGGATTCAACACAAACTTAGAATACTTATTCAACATCACACCCTCTAGCTTACTACCAGGGCCCATGACCCTGGCTCCACTATATTTGGAGTTATGCCCCTTTATACTAAGCAACTTAGAAAGTCGAGCACGCTGTCTTCGGACAGCTCTTGTTACTGGATCGGATCACATTATGCTACTGCGGCTGCATTCTGTCCATCTGTCTGTCTGTTTCTAAAACCATATCTTGCTTTGCTACCAAAATAGGGCTGAAGCAAGTACAAAATTCCTATTAGTCCATGAGCCAGGACCCGAATTTTGGCCGATTGGTACCACTCGGAGGGAGTAATTCTTTTTGCACATTTTGATTAGTCTGGTATCTATACTTTATGTTTCAGTATGATAGCAATCTCAGATCGGTAGCTTATGCCCCGAAAAACGCTTCTTTTCAAGGGTACCCTTTACACACAAAATTTTCATTGGTTTTCTAGTGAAGCAACACATACATTTCTCCAACCCTTAAACTCATTCAAATACAAAAGTCTTTCTTCATAACCGAGATACAGTACAGAGTAGCATATTGTAAGGTTTTGTGTTAGTCTGGAATGTCACATGGAGGATGATTTTAGTGTACACAGAGAACTATCTATAGATGATACGAATTACAAGGAAAATATGAAAATTATAGTGTTTTTAGACACATAAAGTCTGCTTTCTGATGAAAATGGACTGTAATTAGTATCTTGATATCAGGTGATGCTAAATAGATATACATATAACAAAATAGCATGGATAGCAATGCCAACTTAAATGCCACTCATTACACTACCAGAAAGTCAAAAAAGCATAAACGCTTATCATTTACATTTCATTCATTTTCTTAATGTAAAACTAATTCGAAGTACAAATAATTCAAATGAATAATGCTTACAAACAATTTTTTAATGATAAACATGTAGAAAACTAGGCCTTGTTTGAAAGTGTACGCAGAGAAGCTAGCTTCTCACAAGATAAAAAAGGGGTGGGGGTTAAATCCGGATATATTGTATTTGTGTTTCTGGTTCGAGAGGATGACACAAACTCATTGTTTTAATGTTATTCTACTATCGGACAGTCATTAGAATACATGTCCAGACAAATGTACATCCATAAAGCATTGAAGAAAAACGATTTTCCATGTGCAGTTGATTCGTGAAGAAAGACGGGTTATCAATACTGCTATATAATGTATGATATTTCTTTCCTGAAATCCAATGCGGATATTCAAGTGAATAAGACATTCTTTACAAATAAAGAGCCCCTCTAGAATGCACACCTTCGTCTTTTGCCTTTTGTTCGCTATTGGCATGCTTTTAAAAACAATTATGAGGACTTCTGGTGTTAACACTGACATGCAAATCGGTAGTGTTTCCTAATATAATGTACAAATTCTTTCTACGTAAATATTGCCTTAATACAACCACTTGGATTGCAAATGGAAGTTCATGCATTCCTGGAAAAAGTACACAAAATATTGTATATACAACATATTAGGAAACATGTGTAGTTAACTACAAGGCTATCGCTTTTCGTGTGTATGTATACAAATGTTACAAAGGAGGTATTTTCAGCAAAACTGTCACGAAACTAATCTATAATTAGAGACCTAGCAAGAATTAAATACATCTTAAGTGTATTAAAAGCGTTGTTGTGCAACAGAATTAAAATTAACCCAGGACATCTGAATATGTATTGACCCTACTTCGGCTATGATTTCTTAAGAAAGACGCTAAACTAACGGACGAAGATGCAGTTGTCCCGGGTTCACTTTAGTGCACTATACTCTATAGCGTGGACATATCACTACAGCAGTATAGTCTTTTAGAATACAAGATATAATGCAGTACAAAAGAAATATTTACGAGTAAAAAATCAAGCAAAGTGTTAAATAAACGATGAGACTAGAGATTGATTACATTGATACAAAAGCTGTTGAAAAAGCTCACACTACCTTTCTGAAAAAAAGAACCTAATACCATGTCAAATCAACATAGCAATGTTCAGTTGTACTCTTTCGTGAATGATGCATATCGTAAGTAAAATGGGCTAGAAAGGAAGAAATAATCACTACATGGACGGTTATACAATGTACATAGACAGTCACAATTTATTTATGCGAAGTAAAAATGATAACACAAAGAAAGAGAGCAATATGCAAATGTAAGTATCTAGGTACCAAAACAGATGTGTTGAATGGCAATTACAACATAATGCAAGAATTGCGACTTGATATTAATCAGCTTCTACCCGAAGCTTGGAACTGTCATTAGCAAGGCCGTAATCATAACCAAACAATCGAAATCATACAAGCATTTATCCTTACAGCAATTGGTATTTCAAATGAAGAAATGCAGACATGTTGATATAAAGAAAAAAGTAAGAATCTAGTATGCAAAACTGGGAAATGTGTTTTGTGACTTTTGAGCACTTCATAGTTATGAAGATTAGACATTTGAAGTTCGTTTATTAAAAAATTCAAGCATATGATTCATTTATTGAAAATATGCAAATATGAGAAGGAATGGGATCACGATAAAAGTGGTCTCGGTTATAAATATATTAAAGAATATGGTCAATCATAGGTAGAGATTTTCCATGTATCTAAGTCATCAGCAAATTTGTCAGTTGTATTGGTGCTTTAGACAGACTCAATTGAAAAAGAAAAACCTTTGAAAAAACAATCCAAAGTTTTTTTTCTGTTCATTGATAAATTAAGTACCTATTTTAATTAGCATCAATATTTTTTTCAGTGATTTAGGTGTTAATGTAAGAAAAGAAGTATAAAGCGGTGATTGAAAAGCGAACTGTTGAAATTTAATTTCTCCGCATTACGGACATTATCAACTTACAAACACATTGTAGTATTTTAATCTCAATTAGATAAAGACCATCATTACTGAATTATAAGCGAAATAAGGTTTGTGACGTTGAAGAATGGCATACATCATCAGTTGTTATTTAGAAGTCCAATTACCCACGAGAATGACGATTTCGAAATTGTTCGGCACTTTAAAGTACGCTGGTGCATTTACGTAACTAGTCAAGTTTATGCGTAGTAAAGGTTTTTACACCTTAGTGTAAATGAATGTTTTCAATATATTTTGTATGTAGGATAATATGGCTAGCTGCTACGAGCTTTTTCGAAACTTTTAAACCGACTTACCCCTCCCTGTTTTATTGGCCAAAATGGATAATACTAAGAACATGGTTGCTCATGGTAATGTTTCTAGTCCTGGAGGCTTAAAGTGCTAAACAGGATTGCCTAAGTTTATGGGGAGTCTACCCCTTCTTTTGCAACAATCTGATATTGGAAAAGTGCTTCCAGTGAGACTGAGACAGTTAAGAAGATTAGTTGACTGCTGCTGAGGAGACTGGTTAGGGTAACAAGACGTTGATTCCTAAAAAATCAGATATCAGTGAACTGTTAACAAGGTGGAAGGAGTGTGTGGGGTTGGAAAGGCTACGGGACTATTATATGAAAAATACAGCAGGTGTGAGAATCAAAAACGTTTGATATGCCCTTATAAAACGACTTGTTTTGAAGCATGGGATCATAAACGAAACAGCTAAACAACCACCATCTTGCATTCTCTCCTACACAGATGAACTACACCAGTAGTTACAAGGTATGATAACTATTTAGAGGATTATTAAATCGAGTTTCAATTTATATAGATCTGATAAATCTGTCGCTCACAACGCAGATTCTATGAAACGTTTGCATTTGTCTAAAAGAGAGGGTGAATGAGATATGTTTGATTAAAAATTACGCCACTGTGATTATAAAGACAGGGGTGCCGTTTTTGCTTTTGTTACCACAACTTCAATCACTTTGACCA
The DNA here is from genome assembly GCA_963680895.1 of Fragum sueziense. Classification (NCBI taxonomy): domain Eukaryota; kingdom Metazoa; phylum Mollusca; class Bivalvia; order Cardiida; family Cardiidae; genus Fragum; species Fragum sueziense. The sequence continues at coordinate 11,238,523 of OY804598.1, forward strand.
TTAGTTATCAATTATATTTCAATCACTTTGTTGTTAGCATTTCTGTGGTGATATGGATCATAGAGAACTTTTAGACTCTTACAAAATGAAAACAAAGATTTACCCAACCATTTGAGTATGTATCATAATGCATTTTGTTATCATTTATGCCAAATAAACTAGAACACATATACATATGAATCACATTTTAATGCATATGCACGACAGAAGAAGTTTAAATCTAAGTCAAATGATTATCTAAAGTATATATGCATATATTCTATCTATATGTTTATCATTTCTCCTAGTGAGTTGGACACACATTACCTAAAGTGATTTTCAGTGACAAAAACCATTACACAAACAACAGGTATGTCAGGAACCATTGACTGAATCAAAATCACGAATACCAGAATCAGCACATGTATGCAATATGATAATATATAGCAGAAATTTAAAAAAAAAACATACAGACAAGGAGACTTGGAAATGGGAAAAGGACGACACACATGTTATACAATCACCTGGCTTATAAAATTGCTTTGTTTTTTATAAATCTTGTCTGTAAGTATGCAATGTACATCTACGGACTTCGCTGTCGAAATACATATAGAATCTGCCTTTTATGAGGTCAGGGGATTGCATTCATTCATGAACACTGCAATATATTTTCAAAACGAAATAAAATTGCAAAAGTACGTCATGTATCCCATATCTATTTTAACATAGAAATAAGTTCCCTCCGTACACTTTGATTATCATTCTTTGCATAAGTAATCTTTGTCTAATCATCATAGTTTATACAAACTAGGTTTAGGAAATGAGAATGTTATAATATTACTTAAAAGCAGAAACAATTGTATTCTCTCATACTTACATAATATTGAGCGCGAATCTGGAAAAGGGTCCCTTATAACATTTGAGTCAGTCACATTTCAAGATCAGTGCATGCTTTTAGTGAAGACAGACAGACAACCATGCTGCTATATTACAATTGCAACAGGTCATTAAGGATCTAGTGGAGAACAGCAATGGTTCCTGATCAGACTGCGTGTATACACAGTCTTATTTGGAACCATATTTGGCTCAAAAGCCCTAAGGGACCTTTTTCCGTATCCTGACTCAATATTGTACATGTATTATATTGGGTTATGATTAGATTTATATGAAGACCAATATATCCGACGAAGAACGTTTTTGTACTATATATGACAAAGGCAGCAAATTATTTCACATATTCATTGTATCATTGAATAGGGGACTATCAGGTTTTACCTTGGTTGCCACATGATGTTCATTATATATCGTATAATCGTATATATTGGCATAGGGCTATATTTTGTTGCGTAAAGTATAGCTTCATTTATTTCATTTTGTCATTCAATTTAGTTACGAACCGTCGAAAACTGTGCAATTGAATATATCTCCACTAATTATTTTCTAATTTTCATTGATTGGACATTCAACTGAACATATTTAATAAAGGCCCTTCATTATATTTAAAAGTGAAAATGCTATTGAGTTCAGCATTCTTTCAGTAGGCCTAACGTAAAATTCTCCATTTCATATTCACATAACACATATATGCATGAAATAGCTATCTAATAGGTAATCCAATTGTTTTGGATAAAAACACAATGTTGTCAATAGATTAGCAACAGTTAGAAGCCTTAGAATACTCATAATACGCGTTTTAGTTTTTAGGTACGAACATTTCAGGGTCCGAATCGACCAAGTGTTTTTGCCTTTTACAGCTTTTTCCGAGTGTTTTGTGTCACGAAACTGGCATGAATCGATGAATACGCATTTAAAGATATATCTAAGTGTAAAAATATGTAGCCACTTGCATTTCTGCTTCAAAGAATTGAAAAATTCACTCGAAAAAAATGTGCATTTCGTTCGGTGTAGGGGCCGACAAATTGTCTTCTATTTCACAGCCTACAGAGGCATCATACCTGGGAACAGATTAAATAGTCCTCAAAACTAGCGTTTTAAAAATATTTTGGCAGAGAAAATAATCACGACAAGCCTTTTGATAAATCACATACTTCCAAAAGAAATCGCACCTACTAACCAATTTGTGGACATGTGAAAATGGGGTAGGTTCAGAAAACGGCGATTTTCTCAGCATAAGCTACCAATTTCAGACTGCTATCATATCAATTAGTTAACTACATATATCAAGCTGTTCAGAAAGTGCAATTAGAATTACTCCCTCCGAGTGGTACCAAAAAAGTGTCTGGCTCATGGACTATATCTGTAACAGTTACCCGCGGGTATCCAGGTACGGCACAATTAGATAATTCATGAATTTGGATGGTTCATTCAGACTAAATTATAGGAGCAATCCACCATTAGGCACGATGTCATGCAGATGAGTTGACTTGGATGAGTCAATTTGTCTACATGTGTCTATTGGTGGATACTTTCTTCTAAATTAGCCTCCTACCTAAACTTTAGGCTAAAGTGATCTCTTTTCCCCAATTGCATAAGCTTTGACTCTATATATGCATACATTTTGAAAGCAAGCTAAAATTAATCGTGGGGCCACAGGTTATGAATTTGTACCCAGGTACTGGCTTTTTAGCGATCCGGGACTTTATGTCCGGGGAGCTAATGTCACAGCCCTAGTGTCAGCGTCACGTCCCGTCGCGTCTTCACTTGAAAAACTTTAACCTGAGGAGCGTTCTTTAGAGCGAGATTTCTTGAGATTTCATAAGATATTTTAGGATAAAGCGTTCTTTAGAGCAAGATTTTAAGACGCTCAATGGGAGGCGCCATTACCCGATACTTTGTGCGGAACCCTTGTTCCGAATGCTCCATACTTTATACAAATGACGTCATGATGATGTCATTTGTATGAATGTTGAGCATTCGGAACAGCTCGATCAAAGTCTCGGTCTTAAAAACGCTTTATCAAAAACATCTTAAGAAATCTTAAAAAATCTAGCTCTAAAGAACGCGGCTCAGGTCTATATCTCAGACACTATTAGAGATACAGCCTTGATATTTCATACATGGATACTACCCGCAAAGACCTTTCATTTTGTGACAATTGTGACAACTCTTGTTTCTATCTATGAGAATTAAGTTTGGTACTTGTTTCAGCCCTTTACCAAAGTCAAGGTTGTAAGCTTAGGTCATGGTAAAATATCAAGGCCAGCATTTCTAGGTTTTCTGGGGTTAAAAGATATGTGCACTTTATTCCCTCCTGAATTACCAAGACATTTAATCTCCCATACAATTAGCTTCATTTTGTCTGAAAGGGATTGTTAATGTTACAGGAAATTAGTGCAATTATTTGCAGAAGCTTCAATTTGACTTCTGTGAATTTTCTTTCCTGTCTCAGCTAAAATGTGAGTTACTACTCTTTGCATAATTATGTACACAAAACTTTATCACTATTATTTGAAAGTTACTAGTAGTGCATAGATGACTTTTAATAAAGAGGATTTTATACATTCTAGTTCACCATTCTAACCAATTGATCTTGCCTCTTGGAGCATTACCATCAAAAATTATATATTTTACACCTTCTGTTGTCATAGTTGTTGTGAAAAGAAGTTCGACTTTGCTAACCCTTATGCAAAGTAACATATAGGAGGGGGTGAAAACATTCTAAGTTCTTTATTTCCAAATCTAAACCCTATGTTATGGGTACTCATTTGAATTGTCTTGATGAGACAATTCTAATGAGTACTGTTTGATGAACATATATATGACCTGTCATGCTAAAAGGGACCTTATCAGATGTGTGAAAAATATCGACCCTAGTCAGTCTACGCAGTCCGCGCAGCCAGACTAGGGCCGACACTTTTCACTTGTATGTTATTTTCTAAATCTAGGATGTTTTCCCCATCTTAAGTTTGTCAAAAGGTGGATTTTTTTTTGAGTTCGGATAAGGTCCCTTTTAGTGTGATGGGTCACATATAGCTAAATATTTCAATTTACATTACAGTCCTGCTAGATCACCGTACCTTACCCCAGCTACTTCATGTGATGGTAGTCCAGTATCAACACCAGGGCATTCTCCACATGGCAGTCTCAGTGACCTTCACGCCGACCTTCACAGTGACCTTCATGACCTTGACCCTGGTTACCTTGACAACATGGACACCTGTGACCTTGACCGGCCTATGTTCTCTATACCAGTCAGTATTCCTCGAGACACATCGAAGGGGAATGTGTCGCTGGAGGAGAGGTTGAGTCCAGATAGTAAACCAACTAGTCAACATGAAATACAGCTGTTTAAAGGTAAAATATGTTACATGTATTTTGATATGAAATTTCTGAATTCTTTCAATGAAAAGTTGTTTAATTAATCGTTTCCAAAACAACCCCTTTATCAGCGCAACTATTCATAGAATGTAGGGGCTTTTCCAGTAATGCTTTGGTTACGATGCATGTGTTTCTGTTTGTAATGATATGCTATTGCTCTGAAACAATCTGTCTGTCATTCTGCAATTTAACGTTAAAACTTAACATTAGTTTTTTCGGGCGCATTAGTTTTTGACAACCCCCCCCCCCCCCCTTTTTTTTTTTTTTTTGACAAATGGAGAAAATCCAGAGAGTTAGTAACAGCCTATATAATCTGATTAGAAAAATCATCTTTTCTTCCCTACAGATTGTGGAGTTGGTCTTGGTATATCAGTGATACGTAAAACCTACGACGGGGTCAGTGAAATAATGGTACAGGATGTATCCCATGGGTCACCAGCACATAGGGACGGCAGAATCAAGTAAGCGTGAACTTTAACATTGTAGAGATTCAGGTATATTAGTGATACGTAAAACCTACGACGGGGTCAGTGAAATAATGGTACAGGATGTATCCCATGGGTCACCAGCACATAGGGACGGCAGAATCAAGTAAGTGTGAACTTTAACATTGTAGAGATTCAGGTATATCTGTGATATGTAAAACCTACGACGGGGTCAGTGAACAAGTAATGGTAACCTATATACTGTAATTATAGAAGGTTATTTGAATTTAAGGGCTTAGATTTGGATAGCTTGATACAGTTATTTGATGAAAAGTTTTGTGACTTTCTTGACATTGTTTTCAGGGTAAGCTTGCTTATGTAGTTGTATTTTGATACAAATTTGTCATTTTCCTTTCAGAAAGGGAGATATCATTGTTGAAGTGAACAGACGCAGTATGGCCAACATGACGTTGTTAGACGCATATCAACTGTTTAGAAACCTAGAAACTGGGACTGTTACCATAGTAACCAAACGGAAAAATAATATACAGGTAAGTGAGGATTAAACATTTGAGCTCAAATCTTAAAAAAGGTGCTTTTTGCTTGCGAGACTTAGCATGGATACAGATCAAATTTGACCAAAGTTGAGTCTGATCAGGGTCCATAATGTGTTTGAGAGTTGCTTCAGGCTATAAATAAGCTATCCCATTACCACACATTGACGCCTTTTGACTCCCTCACTAGAAAAGCTTGGGAAAACATTGTTGAAAATGAAGAAATTGCTTGTGACAAGCAATTTCTTCATTTTCCACAATGTTTTCCATCCACAAATGGAAACAGTTTTAAAATTTCATCAACTTGAAATTGTCGTCTGCAACATCTTTCGAATTGGACCACCCTAAATTTTGGCCGTTTGGAAAGGGCTATAAGAGAACATCCTGGAACTTGATCAGACTAGACATATCCTCGCTTTTCAATGAAAATCTAGTGACTGCAGCTTAACCCTTTTCCAAACTGCAATTTTTTAGGATGATCCAATTAAAAAGCTGCTGCAGACAAAAAAAAAGAATGCTGATAGAGATAAACTTTTTTTATGATAAAGCTCAGAAAATATTGAGACAAAAGGAGAAACTGCTGATTATCAGCAGTTTCTTCTTTTGTCTCAATTTTTTCCTAAGCCAACTCAATTAAGGACATCAAAACCAGGTCTTGTTTGGGAAAGGGTTAAAAAGAAGCTGCAGTGACCAGGTTTTCATTGAAAAGCAGCAAAAGGCAGCAGCTGATCTTGATCCATGTTGGTCGCAAAAGCCATTAGGGTCCTTTTTTCAGATCTCTGCTCTAACACAGTTTACTGGGAGAGGATTTATTCATTCGACTCAAAAATTGTTTTGCATGCTTCCTTATTCTTTGGGAATGGGTCTTAATTTCATTATTTCTGTATGTGTTTATCACAAAGTATCAATACATCATCTGACCAAAAGGTCTTAGCTTTGGAGTATAAAACTTTATATCTTTCTAAAGATTCCAAATGGAAAACATGAAATACAACTTTCTATTTGAGAAAACATTGATTGTTCAATTTGTTTAAAAGACATTGCCAAATGAGAATCGATGAAAGAAAAAAAATGCAGATTTTGATATTTGATTTTATTGTAAAGTTTTGAAGTTTGATTTCTGATTGGTATTGACTGTATAATTTGTTGGTTACTATTAGAATTGTCTCCCGTAGTCAAAATATTGAGGATTGTTCAATTTAAAAGACATTGGCAAATGAGAATTGATGAAAGAAAAAAAAATGCAGATTTTGATATTTGATTTTATTGTAAAGTTTTGAAGTTTGATTTTTGAGGGGTGTCGACTGTTGTTGGTTACTATTAGAATTGTCTCCCGCGGACAAAATATCGCGGACAGTTTTTCACAAATTTTGCATGCAGCACAGAACCTGGTACAATTAAGTTATTTCTATGGTGATGGATATTTTATTTCACTTTTCTCGCAATTTATTTCTAGACAGAAGAAACAACCTAGGTGAGTAAATAGCAAGCTTTAACACATTACTAAACAACAAATTATGGACTGGCCTAAATTCAAATATGTTGCAGAAGATCATGCTAAGAGAATGGAATTCAACAGTTTTTGGCCTTTCCTGGTACAAAACATTGTTGGAAATGAAGAATTTCCTTGTGACAAGCAATTTCCTCATTTTCCACTATGTTTTCCAAAGCTTTTATCTTGTTGTGTGTCAAAAAGTGTCCATGTGTGGGTATGGGTTATGTAAGAGAGAAAGTGGGGACATACTTATCAGATATTTTCCATCTAATTCATTTTCTAGAAATTGATAACATTTACAAATATTTTAAAAATAAGGTGAAAAGATGATAAAATAATGGCATACATGTATAATATTTTATGAACTTAAATTTCAACCAAACATATTCCTCCCATCATTAGATTTAAACACTTTGTTGGATTTTGCCGTTATGTGTGGCTAAACAAAGATTCATGAGATTTAAACAGATTCTTTTTAAGTGTTTGAAATATTGATAATGTTGCCAATTTCCTATGTCACTGGTAATCATAGGCAAAGTTGCTTACCAAATTGTATGATTGAAGTGTTTGGTGTCTTATGATGGATGTAATATATATTTATTTCAAATTTGTAGTCAAAAATTTCATTGGAGAATTAAAAAGGATATCATTAAAGTATACATATTCAGATTGCATCACTTTCTCTCTTACAATGTTCGCATGTTGTCCCCATGTATATAGATGAATGGATATCATGTGTTGTTTTGTAGGAAAACTTTGTATTCAAACCTATTGTACATGTAGTTATAAATGTCCGTTCATTAATATATTGTGTAATCCATGGAAGTACATCTTTTAATGCTTTCTAAAACAAGCCCTTGTTTTTATGTCACGAATCCAAAAAGCCTTGAAAGAGCATGCATTATTAGAAAGAAGAAAATCATAAAAGCCATGCTTTATCACGCAAATTATGTAGATTCATTTGCATTAATTTTGTTGCTTCGAGCTCCATTTTCAATAATGACCATCTTAGAAATTATTGTTTGGAAAAGTGATCCTTAAATTTTAAGTTTTTGTTGTCTGAAGTACCTTCAAACCAATTTTTGTAAAATTTTGTCATTTTTTGGAAGCATTTAGTATTGAAAACCAAACACAAAGTTATAACATAATTAATTGTTATATATTTTATAACGACACCATACTTACTAATAAAGCTTTGTATCCTTGTGTTGTCCTCTTTACTCTCTCCTCCTCATACAGTAAATATTTTCAGATATCATTCATTGTCTATTTGAAATATACAAAAAGATAAAAATGTCCATTTCTTTAAGTCATATTTTAGAGCTTTCTTTTTTTAGCAGTATGGCTCAGTAGTATTACTCAAATACTCAATTAGATTCAAGATGTCACTAAAACTTGTTTGATATATTGATTTCCTAAAAAAATCATTACAATTTTTAACGCAAAATCAATACGCCAGACAATACAAATAATGATTGACACACTGAGGCTTCTGCTAGAAATGCCAAGAACAAATGGTTGGCTGATGGTCTGATGTACCAGTTGATTCATTATGATGTGGCTTTTCAATGAAAACCTCGTAACTGCAGCTTACCCTTTCCCAAACAATAACATTTTAGGGTGTTCCAATTTGAAACCAGCTGCAGAGACAAAATACTGGTTATTCAAGATGAGATTTGTGCAAAATATAGGACTGAAAATATTGAGCCAAAAGGAGGAAATGCTGATTATCAGCATTTTCTTCTTTTGTCTCAATGTTTTTCCAAGCCTATTCTATTAAGGACGTCAAAACCAGTTCCTGTTTGGGAAAGGGTTAAAACAAACTGAAATTACGAGGCTTTCATTGAAAAGCAACAATTATCTAAACAAATTTGTTGAATGAGATGCAAACCTCAATGATTGACAGTGTAAACACTTTGTCTATTTCAGACAATACATATAACTATAGACAACAAAAACCCACCAGATTCCTGCCAGCAGAGTGATGTCCCTTCACAACAAGTCAGTGAGAGTTATGTCCCTTCACAACATGTCAATGAGAGTTATGTCCCTTCTCCCCGAGTCAGTGAGAGTGACAGTTCTTACCACACAGACATTTCGCTAGAGGAGGATGATCAGAGTATTTGTACGAGTCTTGAGGAGGATGCAGACGGACACAAACTGTTAAGAAAACGACTTTCTACCGTCTCTGAAGAAATGACCACAACTCATCTGTGAACTTGTAGATCTGGTATTCCCAGAGAATTAAAACTGACCCAAATTGAAAAGTGCTCAAGATGACAATACATAATGTAAATGTAAATGAGCCAGGATCTGGAAAAAGAGACTTTAACAAATTACTGCACTTTCAAGCTTTTTAACCCATTACCAAATGGCAAATTTTAGACTGCCCCCAATTCAAGAAATTTTACATTTTATTGCCATTTTGTACAGAAACGTTGTGGGAAATAAAGAAATTGCTTGTCACAAGCAATTTCTTCATTTTCCACAGTATTTTCCAAAGTCATTATCTTGTGGGGAGTTAAAATGAGTTATTGGTAATGGTTATTTAGCTAAATGCTTTTGAAAACATTCTGAAAAATTAAGAAATTGTTTGTCACAAGCAATTGCTTGTCACAATCAATTGCTTCATTCCCACAGTAATTTCTACATAGAAAGGCCAAAAAAAAAATTTCATTTACTTGAGTTGAAATTGCCGTCTGTAACACCTTTGAATTTGAACAAGTCTAAAATTCTGCTGTCTGGTACAGGATAAGGTCCAGATTTCGAACACCTCATATCAAGATCAGTTTTAGTGTAATTTCTGATCATGCTACTTTCAGAGACACACCCTATTACCGGCTATCACTACAGCAGTTGCTAACCTTGTGCAGTATCATCTATAAATAGTGGGTGTACTGGGTAGGTCATACTTTTTCCATCTTTGTTTTTGTGTTAAAGCCTTTATCAGCTATATTTGTAGTGCACTTGGCTGGCCATACATTTGAGCACCTACATGATAAATATTAGCCCAAAGAATCCCTAAATAACAAAATTATTCAGCGACAAAGTCGTAACTTCACAGCTTTTTACGTAAAATCCAACTTTCAGTCCATATAATGAGAAAATGATAAGACGATCATTAGAATTAATATAACTATATTAATAGTCAATCAATTTTCTTACACTGTGTAAATTTAGAAAACTGTCTGAATTGAATTAACTTCTGACTGACCGATTAAAACTAAACACTGATGCTGATTTGGCTATCACGAACAGCATATTGAAAATTTGAATGGCAAACCCGGACATAAGTTGAAGGCAACACAGAACAATATGTCTTGTTGGAAAAGCAGCATCTCTTTCAACAAGAAGTTGCCGGAAAGGAACATAAAAATGAATTAACACCATTTCTTGATTGACTAGCCAATTTCTGAATTATAGACATAGAAATCGTGCAAGTTCCTTTCATCTAGATATGGTTGAAGCTGAGTAACACAAAATTGAAGGACGTATGCAACCATTAGTTGTAGATGATAGTTTGTCGGTTAAGGTATACATCCCATCATTAAAAACACCACTTTTTAGCCGTACAAAATGCATCAATTTACACACATTCGTACATACACTTCTTATAAGTTGATTCAACGTGCCGGATTTCAAGATTATGCTTCAAAAGGACAATAATTTACAAATATTACTTTACTCTATATTAATATGCAGCGGAGGTAATTTTGAACATTTCTGTCAAATATTTCCGTAAGTATGCATTGATTCAAAATTCTAAACCGTTCAAAATGGTTATGTTTAGAATGGAAATGTAACACAGTTTAGGAATTACTGGCACTTATCAAATTCACATCTGGCTCTTTAGTGCTAATGATGGGTTGCAAACCTTAAAAAACTACACATACTTTACAGTGAAAATAGTGGATTCTACATCATGTCGTCGCTGTTTCAGGCACACAATATGACTGTAATATTTTTAATGCGGTTAAATTTCATTTAGTCAGACTTAACTTAAATAGATGGAACCCACGCAAATATATGTATATGAATCCTGCTATTTCAAAGTCGGTCAATGAATCTTCAAACATTCCGATCGAATGTTTTGCGCGGTGCAAATTTGTATTTTTCATTGCGAAACGATTTGGTTTATTGGGGTTTTACGCCGTTTTCAACTGCCATGGTTATATCGCGGCACCTTGAGCGCCTAACCATGGATTCCTGTTGTTTCTCATACAAGTACTAACACAATAGACTAACCGAGCCTCCAGCTGCTCGCCCACATAGGTTAACAATATCAAACCATTGGTGGGTAACATTAGTTAGAAAAGATATTTGCCACGGCCGGGGATCGAACCCGGGTTCTCTCGAATGAGGGACAGATGCGCTATCAATGTTCAGCGTTTTGGCCTCATTGCGAAACGAAGAAGAGATATCGGTGATAAAGGATTATCAAGAATCTGTCGATATCGATAAAACATCATGGTTGTCTGCATAAAGCACATGATTGCAACTAGCCTAGGTAATTGAATACAGGTGACGTCGCGCACGGTATTGGGGAACTTTTCAAAAAACGCTACCATCTGCGATTCATAACTGAATTTTGTAAGAACCGTTTTCCTTCTCAGAACTTTGTTATATATCAAAATTACCGTAAAACCGTAATCTTTCTCAATGACATACTCTTTTTAGGTTTTTAGTCTATATAAATTTTCTAGAAAGACTTTTTGTTCGTAAATTCGGCGAAAAAACGCGTGTAACATGTAACATAAATTTTCAACGGCGAGGGATATTTATAAACTACTTTGCGATTAAGTAACGTCAAACACATTGAAAAAAATATTATATGACAGTGGAAATGCTGTAGAACGTTTCGCCGAACGGAAATCAAATTTCGATGTCGATTACGCAAATAAGCCCAATTTGTTCACCAAAAATGGGAGTGTAACAATTAGAATTACGTCGCAGAAAAAATGACAATTTTGTTTGATATTTTGTGAATTAATGGCTGAAATGCATCAAAACTTGATATAAAAAATATTATTTTTCTCTATTTCTATAATATATACAAGAAAATTAGTTAGAATAATAAACGAAGTATTAATAATATAAAATGCGTGTGGACAGAAATTGTTTCAGGCCGTCAAAAAATCTACTTTTTTACCCTTTATAGTTTAAAAAATACCGGTTCCCTTATTCATACAATGATTTAATTTCAATGTGGAAATATTATTTTTTTCTTGTTTGTTATATCAAAATTTCAACGCAAAATAACGAAACGTAAAGAAGATATTCAAATTTGTTCGTGTGGACAGAATATTTATAAACGTAAACTTTTTTTAATTGGCGTAGCCTAGAAAGTATCTATTTAGTGCATTTTAAGATGAAAATAAAACGAATCAAAGTGGAGTTAAAGCTTAAGAAGTGCAAAAGACCGAAATAGTGAAGTCTTTCTCAAAACAATGTCTTGTCTTTTTAAATCACATTAGTTTGTACAGAGAGTAAGCATTTAAAGGACAACACAACCGTCTACGTAAAAACTTCAACGTTACGCAATTATTAGAATAATGACGTTCGCTAGTTTGACGTTACATTTAGTTCCCAAATACCGTGGGCGACGTCAGAAGCTAGTGAAGGATCAAAGATCAGTCAGCTAGGTAAGGATCTCTATGGATAAGGCGAGAAATCTCCCTAAACGTCTCAAATGGAATAGTCAATTTTCAAAACATTCAAATTGATAAATATCTCGAGCTGTGTTGTTAGATCTATACCTAAATCATATGAAAATTGATTTTGTACAATCAAAACGATCCGACATGTACAGATAACTCTTGGTTTCTGTACCTACCCCTTAAATTATATTTTCTTACCCCACCGGTATTCATTTAACCAGAATTAAGTTTTCTATTGTTTTATCAGCAATAATTTTTTTGTAAATGTAAGGAAAATTGGTTTTGAAATCACAAACCAGGTTTCGTTTTGTCCTTAGTGCGCATGCGCACCATTGAAATGAGTTTAAAGGCGAAATCTTCCCGGCAAAAATATGGCACTATTTTTGATATAAAAGTATGTTCCCCCACCCCACCCCCCCCCAGTGACCCAGGAAATCCTTTTTACCAAGAAAATCTATGATTAGGTGACAAAACATATGTCAATGGGAAGCTGGGTCAAGGGGGGAACGATGTTTGCCAGCCAAAGGAAGGTAGGTATTCATCGGTTTTTGGCGGGAAAGTGCGTTTTTAAGGTTGTTTCAGTGGTGCGTATGCGCAATACGGACAAAACCAAAGCTGCCATATAAAGTCAACACCATTTATCCTTGTATCTGTAGAAATTAAATTGGGAAGGTAGTGTAAGAAAATGAAAACCATTTAGGTGGGTAAAATAATCAAGAGTTATCTGCACCTATAGAACTTTTTAAATGGCATAAAATCGGTATTCATTTCATTTATTTATCTACCTAACCATAAAGCTATATCTTGTTTCTCAATTTGTAAGTTTTGAAAATTGACCCATAGAGCTGAGCCTTTTAGAGAGATTTCTCGCCTTATCCATAGAGGTTCTTTACACCTAGGGTTGTAAGATTATCATTTTTATATTGGACCATAACTACAAAAATGTATACGGACGAAATTGTGAATGCCCAAACTGACAGGCTGTTGCAGAAGACAAAGTGGATGCTGACAAGAATATAACTTTGTACAAGATAGCAAGCTTTTTCTAAAAGGAGCGTAAAAAGATGCATTTTTTTAAATGGTTAGAATGTTTATTTCTTTATTCTGTGTTATGTTTCACCTTGCATGGTGAAGTAAAGCGGAGTGGTCATTGGACAAATAGACCTCTCAATAAAAGTACCCAGCCTCCAGCTGCGCTCTTACATAGATGATTCACAGCCATTGATGAGAGACAAATGACTTTTGTCAAATGTAAGAATGGATACTGGTCGGCCTGGGGTTCGAACTCTCTACCCCTGGATTGACAGACTCCGACGTTAACTGGACTCGGCTTAAACAGATACATGTTGCAGCAAATACTCTTTATAAAGCAAACCGCACGGAATCTCGGACAAACAAAAGTTCTTTGTCCGTATGATTCTAAAACCACACAACTGCAGCTTGAATGAAGCCGTGGTTACGAGATTGTTAACAGGTAAAACCGCTTGGACCATTCTATTTATAGCGTAAGATTTAACCCTATTAACCATAAGATTCGATTTCCTATATTATCAATAGCAATGAACTCTGTGCTAAAAGTACACTAGATTTGCCGTTATAAGTATTGACAAACCGTCAGTGTAGGCCTAGTTATAAAGTCTCGCAACTATGGCCACATACGAGATTTTATAACAACACATACGATGCACTATTGTTTCACCAAAATTGCGCCACGGTTAACTGGATAAAAACATTCTCCATTTATCTGATTTTAATATCAAATAAATAACAACGACATCGCTGTATTGTCCACCCAAATTAACCCGGGACAAGTTAGTTTTCGTGTGCAAAGTCCGTTAGTTGAGTGTCTTAACCTTAACAAGTGGGGTCATTACATATGCAGATGTCTCGGGTTAATCTTACTGGACAATATAAATGACCATTCTGATATTTGGCTAGTATAATTATACCCGGTCAAGGTCAGTAATTATCCTCCAAATAGTGTTCATAATTAAAACTCTTATTAAATTCCCCTGCAAATAATCGAGTTCATAAGCAATAATGAGATAAAGCGGAAACTCACAATTTTAAAACTTAGATTTATATTGCTATAATAGACGAATAACGCAATGGTATTTTTGGGCACAGGATCTAATGTTGAAGGTATTTTTTTAAAGTTAGTCTGTGCCCGATTTTATAAACGCCGGCTAGAGTTAACCAAATGGCCAAGTATCTGTTTCGGTTATTTTTCGATTATTCACATCGGAAAATTTGAACAAATCGGTGAAATATTTTGTTTGTGCTAAACTGCGTTGATACAATCGGGCCTATGATTTGATTTCATGAGATGTAACGCCGTTTTAAACCGCTATGGCCATATTGCAGTTGCTGGAGCACCTAACCGTGGATTCCTGGGAAGTTCTTGCTTCATATATAGCTTATTCTTATCTGATGCTCTTTTTTCTCAAACAAAAGTACCAGCATTCATGTATTGTTGTAATTATCGTCAGCAAAATTTAGATATTTCACACCATGATCACTTGGATAATGAAAAAGAATTGTACATAGACAATCAAAATAGTATCATTTATGCTGTCTGTGATTGCCTATTTCAAGTACGAATCTCCTGTCGGTGATCCCCCTATGTGCTGTTCGTGATTGCATAAATTTGTAGCTCACCAAACTTTGTTTGACTATAACGACATAACGGAATAGTTAATTGTCTTCACAAGCAATTAGTTGGTAGATAATATACTAGATATCCATTTTGTAATAAAATTTCTAACATTTGCTTCAGTGTTTTTCTGCTATTTGCATGGAAAGATGAATTTTATATGCAAATATGTGAAGTTTCAACTTTGTTGGTGAATTATATTATTGTTTAAGGACTCTCTGTGCTAATATTTGACATGTAGGTGCTCAAATGTATGGCAAGCCAAGGGCACTACAAATTATAGCTGAGAAACGCTTTTACACAAAACAAATATGGAAAAAGTATGACCTACCCAGTTCACCCGCTATTTATAGATGATACTGCACAAGGTTAGCAACTGCTGTAGTGATAGCCGGTAATAGGGTGTGAGAGAGTTGCTACAGGTTTAAAAACGGTTTTAGATATCAATAATTTCGTTGTCTTCATCTTGTTTGAAATAAGAATTTGAATTTTATAGTCTGTTGATTTAACCCTATTCCAAACAAGACCTGGTTTTGACGTCCCTAATAGAAAAGGCTTGAGAAAACATTGAAACAAAAGAAGAAGCTGCTGATAACCAGCAGTTTCTCCTTTTGTCATGTTTTACACAAATTCTATCTTTAATAACTTCCATTTTTGTCAATTTTTTAAGTGGATTGCCCTAAAAATTTGCCATTTGGGAAAGGGTTAAAGATATCTATTACTATATATTTATATGCAATCACTATGATTTTAGAAAAAAGAAATAGGTATGAGCAAGAAAAGAAAAGGAAACTGTTACAGAATTCTGAATTATAAGTATTGCCTAGTAAAGATCTTGTAACCAACTAAGTTATCTACTTTAAAAATAAAGTTCAAAAAACACTATTTAGTTGTACTTGTTCATTTATTATACCCAATCTTTTTCTTGAGAAAAAGACATCTTGCTCTGGATTGGGCTTCATCACAAGGTTTGGCAAATACCTTGTCTGAAAATTTGAGAATGTCAGTCATTTTTTTAGCTCACCTGAGCACAAAGTGCTCAAGGTGAGCTATTGTGGTCACTTTTTGTCCGTCGTCCGTCTGTCTGTCTGTCTGTCTGTCTGTCTGTCCGTCCGTCTGTCCGTCCACAATTTCGTGTTTACACTCTAGCATCTACAAATATAAGCCAATCTTGACCAAACTTGGTCAAAACATGTATGGCCATAAGATCTCGGATGAGTTCGATTATGGGTCAGATCGACCTAGAAAGTCAGGAGTTATCTGCCCTTGAATGCGAAAAATACCTAGTTTTGACATTGTTTACACTCTAGCATCTACAATTATTGATCAATCAAGACAAAACTTGGACATAACGTTGCAGACCACAAGATCTCGGATGAGTTTGATTTTCAGTCTGATTTGACCAGAAAGACGAGAGTTATGTGCCCTTGAATTTGACAAAATTGCCATTTTCTGCTGTTTTCGACCTTGTTTACACTCTAGAATCTAAAATTATTGATCAATCTAGACAAAACTTGGACACAATGTTGGGGACGATGAGATCTCGGATGAGTTTGATTTTCAGTCTGATCTGATCAGACAGTTGAGAGTTACTTGCCCTTGAATTTAACCAAATTGTCATTTTCCGCTATTTTAGATCTTATTTACACTCTAGAATCTACAATTATTGATCAATCAAGACAAAACTTGGACACAATATTGGGGATCATAAGATCTGGGATGAGTTTGATTTTCAGTCTGATCTGACCAGAAAGATGAGAGTTAAGTGCCCTTGAATTTGATTAAATTGCTGTTTTTGGCTGTTTTTGACATTGTTTACACTCTAGAATCTACAATTATTAATCAATTAAGACAAAACTTGAACACAATGTTTGAGACCATAAGATCTTGAATGAGCTTGATTTTCAGTGTGATCTGATCAGAAAGATGAGAGTTATGTGCCCTTGAATTTGATAAAATTGCCGTTTTAGGCTGTTTTCGACTTTGTTTATACTCTGGAATCTACAATTGTTGATCAATCAAGACAAAACTTGGACACAATGTTGGGGACCATAAGATCTTGGATGAGTTTGATTCTCAGTCTGATCTGATCAAAAAGTCGAGAGTTGTGTGCCCTTATATTGGACAAAACTGCTGTTTTCGGCTGTTTTCCATCTTGTTTATACTCCAGAATCTACAATTGTTTATCAAACAAGACAAAACATGGATACAATGTTGGGCACCATAAGATCTTGTATGAGTTTGATTTTAACAACGTTATTGACCATAAGTTTGTTTTGAGTCTTAAAGTCAAAAATATTTATTGAATTGAACAAAAGTGTTGCTGATATCATTTTGGATCAGGTGAGCGATATAGGACCATCATGGTCCTCTTGTTCTCACCAATCGATGATTTGTTTGCAAGTAGATGTTTCATGCTATGCTTTATACCATACCTAGATATGTTCAGAAGTCTTTAAGCGCATGCACAAATTAACCCTTTCTCAAATAAGGCCTGGTTTTGATGTGTCTAAGACTTAGGAAAACATTGAGACAAAAGAAGAAAGTGCTGATAATCAGCACTTTTTCCTTTTGCCTCAATATTTTCTAAGCTATATTGTATACAAGTCAAGCCTTTATCAATGATGTTTTAGTCATTATTGACAGCTTTTGAGTTGGACCACCCTAATAATTTGATATTTGGGAAAGGTTTAAAATACCGGTAGGTTACTGTCGCTGATAAGTGATATAGTTCATCCATTGGGAGTAGCAGATGTTTACATTTTGTTTTTATAGATTATACTGTTATTAACCCGATTAACTATGTATCAATGATAGCTACAAAATCTTAAACAGGTAATTTATCTCATAAAACGATTTAAATCTCAAATCAATAGTCTGGCATCCCTTTGTGAATGAAATAGCCTATTGTTTATCTTCCACTCTTTTTGGACCATCTATATCTTAACACAAAGTAGTATCAGGGTGGTAACCAATCTAGCCTCATGTATGCACTAAAAGACTCCTAAACATATTTAGTTATAGGGTAAAACATAGCATGGAAAGGTCTATTATCTTTGTTAGGTTGAGCAGTTCGCTCATGATAAATTATACCTGACGATAAATGACCTGGCAGAGCAGCCCGTGCTAATCGAATGAGATGCTCTGCCAGGTCATTTATCGTGAGCTATACTGAGCTATAGCTTGGATAGGTTGTTTTGTTTGTATACTCTGTAAACATTGACCTGAACCTATGGAATATGCAATGAGTAATTTTAATGCAAAATAATCACTCTATGACCTTTGTTGACACAAGAAGCATGTGCTGAATACAAAGTCCATGGGCGGATCTAGAGAGGGGGGGGGGGTCCGGACCCCCCCTAGAATTGGCCGAAAATTAAATTTTGACTATATAAATTTAGTGTAACGTTACATATTTACTACATTTTAAGCCATAATTTGGGCTTGGACCCCCCCTGGAAAAAATATTTGGCTTGGACCCCCCCTGGAAAAAAAATTCTGGATCCGCCCTTGAAGTCACAATGCTTATGGAAACTATCGACTCTTCTCGACAGTGTATGATTGCTGTCAAGTATTGATTATTCTGCATCACAATTACTCATTTGACGCAATCCCAGTTAAAGTGGACAATTGACTAATTTTTTTTTGAAATTTTTCATTTTACCCTTCACTCATTCTGGACAAATTTTCTTCTTGGATCACATCTTCTGCGCAAATTTCTTTTGTTTTGTCAAGTGGGCTTGCTTAGTTTTGGATTTATAGACTGTTAAAGGATCAAATGTGTGCATAAAAAACTACGTATTTTAAATAGACCCCTTTGTGAAATGTGTGTCTAATTTCATATTAAGTAATGCATAAAGAATAATAAATCCGATACATTTTGATGAGTATTTGTTTATAAAATGTGAATCAATTGACAATATGGGTGAAAATGGCGAATTGTACCTATGCGAATGAAAATTCAAAACGACCATCCTTGTACAATTCCTTTAATTTAAAATGTTAACTACTTCCAACTCTTCTAAAATACACCAAACAACCTTTAATTTTCTCTCGTATTGTTAAACAAAAGCAATGAGTTATTCCCTTAATCGATATACCGAAATGGAAGGTCAATGATTTGGTACAAATCAACAATAGTTTAAAACTGGTCTGTCCCGAACGTAACTACAGCTTGTCCCGTACGTAATATGCTTTCTTTCCTTTAACATCACAGCCTTTGTGTTATTACCTTTTCAATCAAATCATAATATTATCAGGCAATATCCATTTGCCAGACACTTTGTCAAAAAAAATTGTAATGAAATGAATAAAGGAAAATAAATACAACTCTATAAGCCATCTGGGTGTGTTGTTTTACAAATTAAGACTTCCTAGCCAAATTAGTTTCAATTTATAAAAGTTGAGATGTTCGTATTGTTTTGACACATGAGGTATGTGTAATAACTTCTTAATTAAGTGAATTGTTATCCAAAATTTGCTAGACATCCTTACCTCTGATGGATCCAATATACGAAAACGTACGGGACACTTTTTATAAAGGTAAGAAACGCTGAAATAGTCTATTTTAATGCATCAATCTAGTGTGATGTATATAGGTATGAATATATTCCTATATATATCAACAAAAACTGGCATATTTTGTGGAACTTTCTTCAATATTGTAAAAATAGTATCAATTAAGCGTAATCATAATACCATTACGTACGAGACTAGTACGAGTACGTGTACAGTCTATTATGTGCATTAAAAGTCTATTTTGCTTAAACTGGAGTCCTTTAGGAACCCAAAACACATAAAATAAGCACAGGAAACGTTCCATTTCAGCAATTTAAAAACTGAAAACTAAAAATTGTCTCGAAGGTAATGGACTCGTATGTCACTTTTTAATGTGTACCCAATTTTATTTGGCCTGCTGTATCAATGCTATTATAGTAATCGGCATAATTCTTTTTGTCATATTTGAAGACACTTCGAATAGTGATTTTACTTGAAGAATTAAACTATTTATAGTTACACATTTTTAAGTAGAGTTACTTTAGTTCTTGCCTCGTACGTTACGGAGTTAAAATTACGGTAAATTGTTTAAGAATGATGATGATTTTTTGAAAATATTGACAAAAGTATATCAAAATACGACTTCATTTTGATTATATATATTTATACTAAAGTAGATTACGCTAGATTAATGTATTAAATGTAGATTTATGTCAGTGTTTCTTAGCTTTAAAGAAAGTGTCCCGTACGTTTTTGAATTTTGGAGACAACGACTTGAGGCTGTTCTACAAATTTTGGATACATTTTTTATATAAATCTTGGTATCGTTTTGGAGCTCTATGTTTTATGTACAAGATTGGGACATTTCTGTTAGGATAATCTATTGTTGAAATTGACATTTTTGGTTTGAAAGTTAGAATTTATACCCGGAGACATCGGTTTTTCGTACCCCCTAGTTTGATTGTCGCATGATTTTCATATGAAATGGAGTTCTTACGAACGTAAACTATAGATACATTTTTTAGTTATAGGTGTTGGATGAAAATAAATGCGGAGGTCATTTATATAATGTTGACTATTTGCAGCTAGAACATATTGAAGGCCGGAGACATCAATTGTCCCATTTAACTGGGATTGCGTCATTTAATATTCGTCGGGTTCAGGTCAATATTTACAGACTATACAGGTGTGAAAAATTCTATTTGCCCTTTAATAAACATGACCTTATTTTGAGGTCCCTGACAAAAAGTGTTTAATAATCTTGGCGAGAAAAGAAGAAAATGCTGTTAACCCATTATCAAACGGAAAATAGATGATGCAGACAACAATTTCGAGTGAATGGAACTTCTATTTTATTGCTCTTTTGTGGTAGAAAACATTGTGGGATATGAAGAAATTGCTTGTCACATGCGATTTCTTCATTTTCCACAATGTTTTCCCAGGCCATTTGGTTTATGGGAGTCAAAAAGAGTCACTGTGTGGTTATGGGTTAACAAGTTATAATTCTACTCCTTTCCCCATGTTTTCTTCCTTTTTGAATTTGAGCTACTAATTAGCTGTCTTCACAAAGGGAGAATACTAATACAATAAGTTTGGTAGCTCCACATAGATTACTTCCCTTGGTACAGCTGCAGAGGATGAATTTTAGTTCTTAACCCATTACCTTTTTAACTCCCCTAAAACAAAGGGCTTGGGAAAACACTGTGGAAGATGAAGAAATTTGCTTGTGACAAGCAATTTCTTCATTTCCCACAATGTTTTCTATAAAAAAAGACCAAAATATTTTAAATTTCCTTAACTTGGAATTGTCGCCTGCAGCATTTTTATGCTCCCCGAAAAAATTTCGGGGGAGCATATAGTCGCCACGCTGTCCGTCCGTGTGTCTGTGTGTCCGTCCGTCCGTCCGTCCGTCCACAGCCATATCTCAGCAACCCTTGGACCAAATTCAATGCAACTTCACATGTGAACTCCCTGGGTCAATACCTAGGGACCTTTTTCTCTGTTTGTAAATTTAAGGCTGTGTCATGGAAAAAGGGGCCTTAGTGTAAAAATTAGTTTTTCTCTTATTTCTCTTCATCTAATGGGCAGAATTTAATGAAATTTTGTGCTCATGTAATGAATAGGATGTTCTAGACCATATTCTATAAATAATGTGTGTACAAAAAAGCTGTCATGGGAAAAGGGGGCTTAATGTATGATAGTTTTTATTTTGTTACAAACACTTATTCGGGGAGCATAATCCGTCTGTGACGGCTCTTGTTTTTAATTTGGACCAGTCCAAAATTTGCCGTTTGTGAAAGGGTAAGGAAAATATTTCACAGAATGTCTCTTTTAAGTAGTCACCTGACCTTGGGAAAACATTGAGGCAAATAATAAGCTTTCTCCTTTTGCCTAAATATTTACTTTGGTTTCCTTTTACCAAATTTTATCTGTATCAACATGAATTTTGTTGTCTGCAGCCAGGCTCGTAGGAAGCAATTTTATATTGGGTGGGATAAAGCCCCAGTGTCTGAATGTTGGGGGGCTAAATTGGATTTTCCCTAAATTTTCAGTGTAAAATAAGGAAAATTTGGCTTTTTTTGCCACCTGCAACAGTCCTTTCTGATTGCACAAATAAAAAATTTACTATATGGGAAATGATTAATGCTGCTACAAAGGACAAAAGTGGTGAAAATTTATATGGAATTTTTGTATAGTAAAGCTCATAGAATACTGAGGCAAAAGGAGAAAATACTGATTCTGATTTTTTGCCTCAATGTTGCCATGTCTTAGGGACTTGAAACCCTGTCTTGTTTAGAAAAGGGTTTACATGTCTACCCTTTCCCAAACAAGTTTTGTCTCCCCTAGTAGACGAGGCTGTGGAAAACATTGAGGCAAAAGAAGAAAGTGCTGACAACCAGCACTTTCTCCTTTCCTTTTGCCTTAATATTTTCTGAGCTCTATTGAACACAAATCTAACCTTTATTAACATGCACTTTGTGGTTTGTAGCAGCTTTCAAATTGGACAACCATGATATTTTGACATTTAGGAAAGGGTTAAGAGATTTGTGTAGATCTGGTGGACAAACAAAACACATGTATCACATTCAAACAGGAAGAGAGAGAGGGAGAAAAAAGAATTGCAAATGACAAAATGTCTAAATGTTATGCATCTTGATGTTCAGAATCACCCAACTAGAACCATTTTGTATTAACCGTTCCCCAAATGATGAAATGTTGAACCTGTCATTCATTATAGGTGTTGCAGGCAACAAAATTAATTTTGTAAACATCAGTATATTTGAATAGATCTATTAAAGCATGGAAAGCATTTTGCTAAATGAAGAAAATGCTGGTTAATTAATAGCATGCATTAGTGTACTTTTTTTATTAACAAGATGTATTTTATGGAGCATGGATATGGGCTATAAACATTATGAGCATCATAAAATTGCTATCCAATAAGTGGATATTGGTTAGAAAATGGGTGACTCAAAATATTTGGATATAATATCGTCTTTTGAAAATAAGTGATTTGAATTAAATATGTCCCAAAATCATAGGATTTTGGAGAAACTGTGTGGAACTTTGACTGTATAGTTTCATGGTAATAGTCATTTCTCTTTTTAACCAAACTAGATCAAGTTTTAAAGTTCCTTATAGATTAGGCTAGAGAAAGATTTGAGGCAATTAAGAATAAATAGCTGATAACCAGCATTTTCTTCTTTTGTCTCAACATTTTCTTTTGCTATATTGTACACAAATTCACTCTTTTAATGCCTATTTTGTCGTCTGCAGCATCAGGAACAGTCCATATAATAGGTATACTTTTGCTGTTTTGGTAACAATAAACATTGTTAATATTTTGTCATTATTTCAATGTTTAGCAGTTCTATGCACAAAAATTCAAAGGAACCAATGTAAAAATGTTGTGAATGTATATTGTGGCAATGGAATAAGACAAATAAAAAAAAAGTTTTGGTAAATTAAGGGTTAAAAGTGGAATTTCTGTGAAGGATATTAAAAAACAAGATATTGAAATTCAGAAAGGAATTTGACCTAATATTTATGGTTGGTAATAGGCAAAAAAAGCTAACTTGAAATTCAAATGATATAAACCCATTCCCACATAATGTCATAATGATATATTTTGGCACCCAACAAGATAAAGACTTGAGACAACATTGTAGAAAATGAAGAAAATTCTTTGTGACAAGCAATTATTGTGCAGCTATTCTTTGAAAAGTCCAACTAAAAACAATGAAAGGTTAGTACAGTCATGTGCATGTCTGTAATACGAAATTAAGAATTACATATTGTGGGAGACGTCAAAAAATTATGTAAATACAGCTTAATAATTTCACCCATTACAAAGAGCAAAAAATTAGTGCAGACTGTCCGAAGTTGAAAAATGTTGCAGACCTCAATTTCAAGTGAATGAATTTTTTACATTATTTTGTCATTCTGGGTTGAAAATATTTTGAAAAATGAAGAAATCAGTTGTGATTAGCAATTTCTTTATTTTCATTTCCCGCAATGTTTTCCAAAGCCTTTATCTTGTGAAGCGTCAAAAAGCATCATTTTGTGGGAATTGGTTAAGCTATAATTACGACATATTTCATGTAACCAACTAAATATCATCCAACCAACCATCCAAAACCTTTTGAATACATACAGCATGTAATACAGCTTGAATCATTTTGTAAGCTCGAGCCGTTTGACAAAGACTTAAATAGGATTAAGGTCTACTAAATCATAGATAGGTAATAATCGCTCGTAGTAATCAACACCCGCTTTAACTGCCAATACGCTCCAATGAACATTTATTTGAATTTCAAAAATGCGGGTCGACGATTTTATCCCTTTCCGAAATAAAAAAATGGCTTGATATCTAGTACAAGTCAGAAAATATTGAGAGAAAAGAAGAAAATGCTGAATGTCAGCATTTTCTCCTTTCCTCTCAATATTTTTTTATTCTTTTTCTTAAATATTCTATGTTTCTAGTTATATTTACATTGTCGTCTTTATTTAATTTTGTTCTGTCCAAAATTGTGTCTTTTGAAAAAGGGTCAATTCTTTCATGTTCAAAAAACTATAGTTTACTACAGGACTAGATTAAATCTATGTAAAGATATATTTTTTCGTAAATTTTTGTTGACAAAGTGCTCGATGTTTTTGTGTAAATAAACACACAATAAGGTGTAAACATCATGGCTATGCTATTGTTGCTTTAAGCTGGATTTTGTAAAGTTTTATTATGTTGGAGACCATCAAAGGATAATGGCTAGTCTGTATTGAAGAAGGTAAACCATTTTATTTACTCTTCTAAACTTAAGCTGAAATTTATTACATTGAAAAAGTACAAAGATTTGCTACATTGCTAGTTTCCAGTGTTTTGTTGCACACCTAAGGAAATTGCAAAACACTATTAATTAAAATGCATAATGCACAATTCATTGTCAGTGCAAGCAAGCATGCAAAGAATGCCAGCACATTTTATTATTGTGCACCAACATTAACCGAGCAGGACAACTTGTCTGTTAGTTGGACAACATTGCCAAAGCAGGGTCCGGTCATTGAATATGCAGATGTCAGTGGCGGATCCAGAGGGAGTTTGGGCGATTCGTTTCGGGGGTTCAAACGAACCCCCTTCTGCATGCAGAAATTCAGCCAAAATTGTATAATAATAGGAAAATGATCCCCCTAATTGTGAATCTGAGCCCCCTTTCAGGAATCCTGGATCCACCACTGAGATATCCCAGGTTAGATATTTTGCACCATAGAATACTTATTATTGTAAAGAATAATTTCATTTACACCTGTCCCAGATGACAATATGGATGTTGATAAAGGCAGGATTTGTGTACAATACAGCACAGAAAAGAATTGAATGAAACGAAAGACAATGTTCGTAACCAGAATTTCTTCTTTTTCCTCAATATTTTTTGTGCTATATTGTACACAAATCCAATCCCTATTATTACCTACTTTGTCATCTGCAGCATGATGCAAATTGGGACAGTCCACATATTGCCATTTGGGAAAGGGTTAATAAGCCTGTAAAACATTACATTACTACAGAAGCATTATAAATGCCAAAGTCACCTTTTGAAATAATTTGATATGCAAATATATTGCTGCTTTTCAACAAAAACCTCGTAACTGCAGCTTGTTTTAAGCTTGTTTTACAAGGTTTTTGTTGAAAAGCTTCAATATGCTTGACAATGCCTTATATTTGATGCAAATATTTACTTAAGTTTTTAATTGTTGAATAAAATACAGGAAATCTTTGAATCTGGTATGCTTTATTGGCAAATGCAAATAAGGAGATTAACCCTTTCCTGAATAAAACCTGCTTTTGATGTCGCTAATAGAAAAAGGCATTCGATAAAGTCCCCCACTCAAGGCTATTGTACAAGCTAGACCACTTTGGAGTTAGAGGCCACACCAACAGATGGATAGAGTCATTCCTACAGAACAGGAAACAACAGGTTGTCCTTGATGGCGCCAAGTCTACACAAAACGATGTCATCTCCGGTGTCCCCCAGGGAACAGTGTTAGGCCCGCTATTATTCCTGGCCTACATAAATGACATGCCAGAATGCTCATCTTCTGATGTTAGGCTCTTCGCTGACGACAGCTTACTCTATCGACAGATACACAACCAACAAGACAACATTACCCTACAGACAGACCTTGATGCCCTGGAAAGATGGGAGAAGGAGTGGCAAATGAGCTTTAATGCTTCAAAGTGCCAGGTCATCCACATATCTAGAAACGGGACTACACCTAGGAAGCATGTCTACCATCTACATGGACAGCCCCTTGAAGCGGTGGATCACAGTAAATACCTAGGAGTCACAGTCCACAACAACCTGAAATGGGATACGCACATACAGAATGTTGCAGCAAAGGGAAATAGGACTCTTGGTTTCATTAAGAGGAACTTGAAGGACTACACTCCCAAGGTAAAAGCAGCCAGCTTCACTACCCTGGTACGACCGATCCTAGAATATGCCAGCCCAGTATGGGATCCCCATCTTCAGGCACAAATCTACAGCCTAGAGCAGATCCAGAGAAGGGCAGCAAGGTTTGTCACCAATGACTACACTACAAGAACGCCGGGATCCATGACAGCAATGTTAGAAAACCTCAAATGGGACACTTTACAACAAAGACGTCAGGATGCAAGACTCATTATGCTGTACCGAATCCATTGGTCTCTCGTCGACATAAACAGAGAAACATATCTACGTGGTGACAACAGGACAAGAACTCGCTTCTTTCAAGAACGTACAACGAACCAGCTCTATGCTAACTCGTTCTTCCCACGTACGATAGCCACCTGGAACCGGTTACCAGCGACAGTCACCGCCGCGGAGTCCATTGGAGCCTTCCGCCAGCGCCTGACAGCCCACCAACCGTAATCTACGCCCGCTGTGTACATAGTTTTACTAGCTTTTAGACCGATTTTACTGCACTTTCACTTTTGATCCGATTCACCATGTACATAGTTACGCAGAGCCTCTTTACGTTCCGGAAGGATCCCGGCTCTCATTTGGAAGAAGAAGAAGTTTGAGAAAGCTTTGAAGCAAAAGAAGAAAATACTGATGTCCAGCATTTTCTCCTTTTGCCTCAATATCTTCTAGAGTTAATGTTAGACAGATCAGCAGGGTTTTTCATGACATTTCAACCTTTCCCAATCTACTGAATCTTGTTCAGGTCTTTGCAAGATGTTACATACTACAAAATTAATTGACTTTTAAAAATCATCGTAGAGACGGCAAAAGGTAAAAGGAGAAAGTGTTGGTTATGCCATTCAATCAATAGTTTGGTTGTCTGTTCATGCTTTGGTTTCGAGAGCTACAATTTTGGCACAGAAAACACCAGTCTTGCTTCAATTATCCCCATCTTCTTTCTTTTTAACAGCACTAGGAGCTATTCGGCTTTGCACAATACTGAGTACCAAAAACTAAAGAAAGTTCTTGGTTATGCCATATTGTTGGTCACATTAAAAAGCATTGTAACTACAGCTTGAGTAAGTTGTAGTTACCACATTTTTGAACATGGCTACCAATATGGCAGCTACAGTTTGGGTGCACAGTGAAGCTTCTTGGCTCTGTCATAAGAAAAGACAATGGGAAAACATTGTTGAAAATGAAGAATTGCTTGTGACAAGCAATTTCTTCATTTTCCACCATGTTTTGTATGAAGGAAAGGCCATCAAATGTAACATTTCATCCACTTTAACCTTTTTCTACACAGTGACTCCTTTTGACTCCCCACAAGATAATGGATTTGGAAAACATCATGGAAAATGAAGAAATTGCTTGTGACAAGCAATTTCTTCATTTTCCACAATGTTTTCTATGTAAAGAGACCAAAACATTTCTTTCACTTTTAATTGTCGTTTGCATCATCTTTGGATTTGGACTAGCCTAAAATTTTGCCGTTTGGTAACGGGTTAAACTGTTGTCTGCAACATCCTTGAATTTGCACCAGTCTAAAATTTTGCCGTCTGGTTTAGACTGAACAAGGAAATTAAAGTCCCAACATTCCTAACATGGATTTGTATAATGTCCATAAAGAGGGGATTACAACAGCCTAGCATAAAAACTCTACTTTAATTAGCTGCCAGGCGTAAATTTTCTTTTGTTGTCCAACAAAACTGGTTTATGATGTAATGTATCTGCTTATGATAACCCTTTCTCAAACATTTTTTTCCATCCATTCATCAAGATGCCCCAAAAGATAAAGGCTGTGGAAAACACTCTGGGAACTGAAGACATTGCTTGTGACAAGCAATTTCTACATTTCCCACAATGTTTTCTACCTTTGAAGACAAATATAATGTAAAATTTCATTCACTCTGCATCATCTTTGAATTAGAACAAGTCTTAAATTTTGCTGACTGTAAGTGTTAAGGCATTTTTGGTATTGATGGTGCCAGATGAGTTTGTACATGAGTCCACTTGTTACTTGTCTGTGGAGGCCTTCTCCTAGGCAGCATTGCCTCTTTTGCCCATTTCAAAGTCCAGACTGCTCATGGTTCATGCTGTTCTCTGAGAGACGAATTTTATGTCATTATTTTCTATGAGAGTAGTGCTGTGGTCTAGTGGTAGGACCCACGCTTTGGGATCGAGAGGCCCTGGGTTCAAATCCTGCCAGTGCCACGGGAATTTTTTTGAGCAAAATATTTACCCTATGTTCCTCCTCTTCACCCAGGTGTATATGGGTACACAGGACATTTAAAAGCCAAAGTGTTCTGGCTGCCAGTGGCACCGACTGTAAACAGCGGACTTGAAACTCAATGATCGTGGAGGAAAGTGTTAAAGTTGCACGAGTTTGTAAATTTGAAACCATAACCCCACATTTACTTTTACTTTTTTTAGAGACCAATATGAATCTTGATCAGACTGTGCATAAGCACAGGCTGATCTGGATTCATGTTGTTCTCAAATGCACTATGAGGACCATATTTTTCCATATCCCAACACAATATTGTCTCTTTTCCACAAAAACCTTGTAACAGCAGCTTGTTTAAAGCTGTTGTTACAAGGTTTTTATTGAAAAGAGAGTATACAATTACAGTATTTTTTTTCAAAAGAATTTCTATTGATTGTTAAAAAGACAAATAATTGAGAGATGACAGCAGAATGATGATCTGGAATGATAATATCTGTCTCAAGTGTATTGTTATGATAGAACAACAATCTTCTTGACATTCCAGGGAGGATTCCAGTATTGAACAAATTGATTTACCATCACTTTCGCGCCACGTCCTTAGCGCAGTTGGTAGGGCATCTGCCTCTCACTCGAGAGGTCCAGGGTTTGATAACCAGCCGCGGCTAATATCCTTTCTGACAAATTTGTCATCCACCAATGGGTTTAAAATCGTTAACCTATGTGGGCAAGCAGCTGGAGGCTCGATTAGGGTGTTGTGTTAGTACTGGTTTGAGAAACAACAGGAATCCATGGTTAGGTGCTCTAGCTGTAGCAGTTGAAAACAGGGTAAAACCCCAATAAACCAAACCAAACCATAAAAAAGGGGGAAAAAGGGGGGCTAGCTACAGTCGTACAGAGCCAAGTCTGGATAGCTTAGTCGGGAAAGGCCTGGTCACATACATCATTTCGCATCCACATTATGGCCGTAGCATGTCTAAAACAGGGGACCCATGCAGTATAACTTTTTATGTGATGTGGATGCGATATGGACGTGATATGGATGTGGAATTGTATGTGACTGGCCCTTGATACTGTGGGTTTGAGCCCAGCTCTATTAATATCCTTTCTGAAACTTTTCTTTTTTGGGAAAGGCGTTTACTTCTCTCAAAACAGTCATGAAACATTAACGGTAGTCAGATTTGAAAGAAGTTGCAGGTGAATAAATAATTGATATTATAAGTAGAATTATCAGCTTTGATTTTCATCAATTTCTTCTTTTCCCTCAATGTTTTATCAAACCATTTCTACCATGGACATCAAAACCAATTTTGTTTAGGAGTTCTTTAATCAATTCCCAACTGTATTGTAGGCATGAGTTAGAATATCAAATGACAAATATGTATAAATATTTTTATCTCTTTAATAAAAACTTGTTCTCCAATAGGGTTGACATATTTGTAAAATTTATTGCTTTTTTCAATTCATGTTTTTTTCAACATTGATTATTTCCATTCTCATTATTGAAAAATGGGTATGGGAATATACATGTATATAGTGTAATTATTCTGATAAGGGCCTGAACATGTTTTAGAAACATGGTCAATAGAAAAGTTTTGGAAGGGAAGTTATTAGAGGTATTTAGATTTTCATATTCAAAATATGTGAAGTCCATGTCAATTTATAGATTATGCCAGTCAAATTTGGCATAATGACCCCCCCCCCTTCACACACACACACACCTTGAATCCCAGTGTCAGATCCAGAAGGTGTTCAGGAGTTCAAACGAAGACCCCACCTCCACTGAAGCCTGCATATTCTATATTCATGCAGAAATTCAGTCAAAATTGTGTAATACTTCGAAAACGAATCCCCGTTTTTGTATGTTCGAACCCCCTTAATTAAGAGAAATCCTGGATGGGCTGCAAGGATCCACGCATGAGATAGGACTTACATGATGTCTGTCACTGTGAACACTTTGAGCCAGTCGACTTATAGGCCCTTGTTGAGATAACAAGTAAAAATTTTCATATTAAACAACAAGGCATCATTTAGTTGAGGTCAGCACCTGATTATGAATTGTAAATTCAGTAAGTTTTGTTTACTTCCACATTCCTGTGTGTCACCTCTATAGCTCACCGGACTTTGTTTGCTCTTTGATATCAAACACTCTAATGGGAGCTAATTTAAATTGGATATTCTATGACTCTTTCCTCAATAGTATGGCATAGAAAACATGCTGTAAAAAAGGAAAGAGTTAAGAGTTAGAAAATGAAACAAGGTCCATTATGGCATTTGGTACTCCCATAAAACAGGATGGTGCTGAAGAATCTTAGCATTTGAAACCATGGCTCTTTGACATGACATAATAAAGAAACTATAAAAGAACGACATGGATTTTGATCAGATAGTGAAACTGCTTGTAATTTATTATTTGGATCCAGCCCTTATCCCATAACCCCAGAAAATATTGAGGCAAAAGGAGAAAATGCTGATTATCAGCATTTTCTTCATTTGCCTCAATGCTTTCAGACCAAGCCTTTCTCTAATAGGTCGTCAAAACTTGGTCTTGGTGGGGAAATGACTAAAGGTTCTTATTCCACATTCCAACTCAAATGCATTTTCTGCTTTTCCTGTAATATTTTTCTCTACTTTCTGCTCAAGGATTTCGAAATTACTTTGGAAAGGGTGCAGTTAGTTCTGTTTTTGGGTGTCAAAAGGTTGTGAACTTTGATAAAGGGTGACAGACATCAGAAATTGGCTGTTAAATTCAAATTAAACTAAATATGTTCATATTTTATTAAGTTGTGATAACTTGGATAGACAGGAATGATACTCAGGTAATTGTTTTAACGCTTTCTCTAAACACAACACGCCAGAAAATTCCAATATAAAGCTGCTGCAGGTGACAAAAAAAAATTTGGTTACAAAAAAAACACAGAATCTCTTAGAAGAAAGTCATTGAAAATATTCAGGTTGAAGTGATATTTCACAATTATTGTTACATAAATTTACTTTTATTCTATCTATTGAACCGTTTATAAGTAATATATATTTTTGTGCTAAAATTAGACAAATTGTTGTGGACAACAGTTCAGATTTTTTATCATTATACGCCGCCGGAGGCGGACGTATATTGGCGTCATCTTCTCTGTCTGTCCGTCTGTCCGTCCATCCGTCTGTACGTCCGTCCACTTTTCTTGTCAACGCAACTCCTCCTAAGTTTCTGGCTGGATCTTCTTGAAACTTGGTCAATGTTATCACCTCAAATGGTAGATGTGCATGAAGGAAGGATTTTATGGTTCATTGATTTTTGTCAGAGTTATGCCCCCTTAAAACTTAGTCTCTGGGGCTTATTGAAATTGCAGCCTTGTCAACGCAACTCCTCCTAAGTTTCTGGCTGGATCTTAATGAAACTAGGTCAATGTTATCACCTCAATTGGTATAGATAGACAACGACCTGTGAATGATCAAAGATCAGCGAGTCTAAATTGACGGGGGAAGAGGGATTTCGAATTATAAAAATAAGTGATTCGAACCCATCTCCCTGTAATAAATCGACGAAGTACTATCTGGACACAGCTACTGAACTCACACGGCATCGCGATCAGCACGCAATACCTGTCATTGTTCGCTTTTATTCTGTGGAAAATAGGCACTCCTCCCCATTTACATGCATTGGAATATACCGTAAGCTTTCGTCACGGCTCACGGCTCGATGTCCATTTATAGATGTGCATGAAGGAAGGATTTTATGGTCCATTGATTTTTGCCAGAGTTATGCCCCCTTAAAACTTAGTCTCTGGGGCTTATTGAAATTGCAGCCTTGTCAACGCAACTCCTTCTAAGATTCTGGCTGGATCTTAACCCTTTCCCAAACAACAAAATTTTGGACTATTCCAATTTGAAAGCTGTTGCAGACGACAAAATGGATGTTAATAAAGATTGAAATTTTGTGTGATATAGCCAAGAAAATATTAAGGCAAAAGAAGAAACTGCTGGTTATCAGCAGTTTCTTCTTTTGCCTCAATGTTTTCCCAAGCCTATTCAATTAGGAACGTCAAAACCAGGTCTTGTTTGGGAAAGGGTTAATGAAACTAGGTCAATGTTATCACCTTAATTGGTAGATGTGCATGAAGGAAGGATTTTATGGTTCATTGATTTTTGCCAGAGTTATGCCCCCTTAAAACTTAGTCTCTGGGGCTTATTGAAATTGCAGCCTTGTCAACGCAACTCCTCCTAAGTTTCTGGCTGGATCTTAATGAAACTAGGTCAATGTTATCACCTCAATTGGTAGATGTGCATGAAGGAAGGATTTTATAGTTCATTGATTTTTGTTAGAGTTATGCCCCCTTAAAACTTAGTCTCTGGGGCTTATTGAAATTGCAGCCTTGTCAATGCAACTCCTTCTAAGATTCTGGCTGGATCCTGATGAAACTTGGTGGATGTTATTACCTTTATTGGTAGATTTGCATGAAGGAAGGATTTTATGGTTCATTGATTTTTGCCTGAGTTATGCCCCCTTAAAACTTAGTCTCTGGGGCTTAATGATATTTCAGCCTTGTGAACGCAACTCCTTCCAGGTTTTTTTACTGGATATTTATAAAACCTTCTTGTGAACACAACTTTTTACAGGTTTGTGTGTGGATATTTATAAATCCTTGTCAATGTCATTTTTGTTCCTCAAGGTTTATAAGTGGCGGCGTATATTGTGACCATGGCACTCTTGTTCAGAATTTGTCTTTTCTGTCTCAACTTTAAAACTTTTTGAAACTTAATGAATGTTATCACCTCAATTGGTAGACATGCATGAAGGAAGTATTTTATGGTTCATTGATATTTGCCTCAGTTATGCCCCCTGAAAACTTAATCTCTGGGGCGGCGTATATTGTGACGATGGCACTCTTGTTGTTTGAAAATTATCATTAAATATTATTTTATTTGATATTATATTTAATATTACATTTCAGGTAGACATGCCCTGCCTCTTGAAACATTGATATTGAAAGCTGTGCAGTTCTGGAAATACAAAAACAATGACTGAAAGGGTAGGTAACTTTCAAGCCTTTAGAGCTACTGACAACAGGGGTTAAAGACTTTTTAAAACCATTAATTTGATTTGCTATGTTGTTGGTACTCTACAATCCTTTCACAAACAATACCATGGTATGACATCCTTAGAGAAAAAGTTTTGGAAAATAATTAGGCAAAAGGAGCAAATGCTGATTGATTGATGACCCATTTTTAGCTCCACTGGCCTTTCAGGCCAGCGGGCTATTGTCATGGCGGTGTGTCCGTCATGCGTGCGTCAGTGCATGCATGCGTGCATCCGTAAACTTTTTCTTTAAAAATCTTCTCCTCAGAAACTACTAAATGGATTTCAACCAAACTTCCCAGGAATAATCCTTGGGTGACCCTCTCTCAGATTCCTACAAAGAATTTGGATTGAACCAGAATAACCTGAGTAATCTGCCTGAGTAATCTGCCCTTGAGTGTAAAAAAAAGCTGGTTGTGACTTTATTTTTACTCAAAAATCTACAAATATTAACCAATCAAGACAAAACTTGGACAGAATATATATAGCATGATATCCTGCCTGGGTGTTATTTTCAGCTTGATCGGAATTTTACATCATTAGTTATGTGCCCTTGAATTTGACAAAATAGCCATTTTCGACTTTGTTTTCACTCTAACAACCATAATTGTTTACCAATCAAGATGATATTTGGAGAGAATCTTGTTGACAACAAGATCTTACTTAAGTGTAATTTTCAGGATGATTGCATTGCTACAATCTGAGTTATGTGCCCTTGAAATTGACAAAATTTCAGTTTTCGACATTTTTTTTTACTTTT
Source organism: Fragum sueziense (assembly GCA_963680895.1). NCBI lineage: Eukaryota > Metazoa > Mollusca > Bivalvia > Cardiida > Cardiidae > Fragum > Fragum sueziense. The sequence goes on from OY804598.1 coordinate 11,273,057, forward strand.
GCGGCCATGTATATAGACTAATACTGACAAAATTTGGACAGACCATAAGATCTTGCTCAAGTTTAATATTCAGCTTGATTGTTGTGGTGTTCAAGACATAAATTATCAAGTCAAAATCATAGTTTTAGATCAGAATGTCTCTTCATTTTCATGACCACCATGCTACATACACAATCACAACTTCTTGAACTAATTATCATAAAGAAAAACAACTCTTACTTAACTTTAAATTGCCCATATCAAAAGTTACTTCCCTTAGTCTACCACAATAATAAACTCACATACTGATTTATGTGCCCTTGAATTTGGCATAATGACAGTTTTCAACATTATCATCACTCTAAAAATATCCAAAATATTGGTCAATCATTTACCTTCTTTTCGCTTTGACCACATGATTGCTTCTTTTTACTTTGTTTTTGCTCTAAGAACCACAAGTCTTGAGAAATCTAGATTTTCTTTGAACACATTGCTGTATTTAAAAATATATCAGTTTAAGCATTTAGATAAATTTGTCAATTTTTTTATATTAAGCCACAAGAAATTCAGGCCTGTGGAGCGAATCAACACCTTCAGGTCTTTCTAATTTCCTTTGGCCTCAATTTTCTCTGTGCTATAATATGCACATATCCTATTTTCATCCAATCATATTTTGTCATCTGGAGCAGCATTTAACCCTTTCCTAAACGACATAATTTAGGACTGTTTGAATTTTAAAGGTGTTGCAGACGACAATTTTGAAGTAAAAAAAAGAAAGGATTGGTGTACAATTTAGCACAGAAAATATTGAGACTAAAGGAGAAACTGCTGATAATCAGCAGTTTCTTCTTTTGTCTCAATGTTTTCCCAAGCCTTTTCTATTAGGGACGTCAAAACCAGGTCTTGTTTGGGAAAGGATTAAATTGGAACAGTACAAATTTTTGCCATTTTGAAAAGGCTTATATCATCTTGAGGAGACAATTAATTTCAATGTGTACCAACAATGTAAGGTTTGATACAAATTAAATGATATTTTGAGTTTCAAAATGTCATTACCCCTCTGTTATCTGTTCCTCTGATCTGTTACTGTGATAGCACATGATCCTGTTTGTATGTTTTGCTGTGATGTTTCCAGTTATAATCATGAAGACTTAAATAATTGAAAATCAGAAAATAAGGGTGTTGGAAATGTGGTCATAAGGATACTAAATCACAATTAAATATTGTTATATTTTCCCCAAAATACAAACTGTTTGACTCGTCAAATTCCTAGAAGGGGGGCAGCCATGGTACAGTTGATAGTGTATTGGACTCCTTATCACAGGGTCCCAGGTTTGATCCACTGCCATGGTAAATATCATTTCTGACATTTGTCTGGAGGCTTGGTAAGGATGTTGTGGTTAGTACTTGTGAGTTAATCCTTTCCTAAACAAGACCTGGTTTTGACGTCCCTAATAGAATTGGCGTGGGAAAACATTGAAACAAAAGAAGAAACTGCTGATAACCAGCAGTTTCTCCTTTTGCCTCAATATTTTCTGTGTGTTCTTCTTCACAAATTCTGTCTTAAAAAACCTGCATTTTGCTGCCTGCAGCAGCTTTCAAATTGAACCACCCCAATTTTTTGTCGTTTGGGAAAGGGTTAAACAATAGGAATACATGGTGGGATGTGCCATTTTTTGTGACCATTGGTTGCTTTTAAAATTGGTATGGTATGCACTTGCACTAGAGTGTACATGTTTCATGCAATATATTGAATAGTGCACATAAATTAACCCAAGGCAACTTTATTTTCTTTGTAAATAATGTCTGTTAGTTGGTCATCTACAGAAAACCATTGCTGAAAGGGGATAAAATTATTACATATCTATGCAAATATAGCTCACAATAAATGGCATGGCAGACTATCTCTTTCTAATAGCTAAAGATGCTCTGCCAGGTCATATATCATGACCTATACCCTGTGTTAATGTTGTTAAACTATATATTTCTGTAGAATATCTATATAAGCTGTTTGGTATTGTAGGTGAGAGAGGACAAACTTAATCAGGAGAACAGGTATATAGCTTTGTTATAAATATTATAACCACTGCTGTTGCTAACTGACCTAGCCCAAGTAAAGCCATAATGTTACCTGGTATGCAACAAAAGGACTTGTAAGGTTTAACAGATAGAGAATGAATCACATTGAATGACGATTTCTAAGCAATAGTTTTGTTTATTAGAATAAGAAGCTGCCTTAAATACCATTTAATTGCAGTAAGCACCAGGGGCTAGTTCCATCAAAGCATTTGGGTCGTTATATTCTTGTCCAGCATATGTCCTACGACATGTTTGAGACAAGAATCACATTTTTTCCTTTTTGACTTTGGTTCTGTTGGCTGATGATTTTAATAATTCCAAAACTGTCCCTTATTGCACACCTACAGTTGTCGCCACATCGTATGGCACAATGTTTATATTTTGTTCAAATGTAATTGAACGTTAAACAAAACATAAACACGTGCCATACGATGTGGCGCCAACTGTAGGTAACATATTTATATTCTTGTAACTAACTGTTTATGTAATTATTGTCCAGCAAGGTTAACCCGGGACAACTTAATTTTCGTGCGCAAAGTCCGTTAGTTGAGCGTCTTAACAAAACAAAGCCGAATTGGGGTCATTACATATGCAGATGTCCCGGGTTAATCTTGCTGGACAATAAACTGCTTGTTTAGAATAATTAATCTCTGTATCTACAGTTGTCGCCACATCGTATGGCACAATGTTTATGTTATGTTCAAATGTAATTGAACATTAAACAAAACATAAACATGTGCCTTACGATGTGGCGACAACTGTAGTTTATACTTCATCCCTTGTAGCATGTTATTCTGATATTTTGCTATATATTAGAAAGCCCAAACCTTAAACCCTTTCCCAAATAAGACCTGGTTTTGATGTCCCTGATTGAAAAAGTCATGGAAAAACATTGAGACAAAAGAAGAAACGGGCTGATAACCAGCAGTTTCTTCTTTTGCCTCAATGTTTTCTCTGCAAATTTTACAAGAATCTTATCTTTATCAACACATATTTTGTTGTTTGTAGCAGATTTCAAATTGGACCACCTTCAGAATTTGCTGTTTGGGAAAGGGCTAATAGAAGTATGTATTGTTACCCCATTTCTTTGCTACATATTGCATCAATTCTTTCTTATATGTTACCCCAACTCTTTGCTGTATGTTATCCCCAATCCATTGCTGTATGTTACCCGAATCATTTGCTATATGTTATCCCAATCCTTTGCTGTATGTTACCCCAATCCTTTGCTATATGTTATCCCAATCCTTTGCTATATGTTACCCCAATCCTTTGCTATATGTTACCCAAATCCTTTGCTGTATGTTACCCCTATCCTTTGCTATATGTTACCACAATCCTTTGCTATATGTTACCCAAATCCTTTGCTGTATGTTACCCCAATCCTTTGCTGTATGTTACCCCAATCCTTTGCTATATGTTACCCCAATCCTTTGCTATTTGTTACCCCAATCCTTTGCTATATGTTACCCCAATCCTTTGCTGTATGTTACCACAATCCTTTGCTGTATGTTACCACAATCCTTTGCTGTATGTTACCACAATCCTTTGCTGTCTGTTATCCCAATCCTTTGCTGTATGTTACCCCAATCCTTTGCTGTATGTTACCCCAATCCTTTGCTATATGTTACCACAATCCTTTGCTGTATGTTACCACAATCCTTTGCTGTATGTTATCCCCAATTCTTTACTGTATGTTACCACAATCCTTTGCTATATGTTACCACAATCCTTTGCTGTATGTTATCCCAATCCTTTGCTATATGTTACCCCCAATCGTTTGTTATATGTTACCCAAATCCTTTGCTATACATTACCCCCCATCGTTTGCTATATGTTACCCCAATCCTTTGCTCTATGTTACTCCCAATCGTTTGCTATATCTTAACCCCAATCGTTTGCTATATCTTACCCCAATCCTTTGCTATATGTTATTCCCATATCATTTGCTATATCTTACCCCAATCCTTTGCTATATGTTACTCCCAATCATTTGCTATATCTTACCCCAATCCTTTGCTATATGTTACTCCCAATCGTTTGCTATATCTTACCCCAATCCTTTGCTATATGTTACTCCCAATCGTTTGCTATATCTTACCCCAATCCTTTGCTATATGTTACTCCCAATCATTTTCTATATCTTACCCCAATCCTTTGCTCTATGTTACTCCCAATCATTGCCAATGGTTTGCTATATCTTACCCCAATCCTTTGCTATATGTTACTCCCCATCGTTTGCTTTATCTTACCCCAATCCTTTGCTATATGTTACCCCCAATCGTTTGCTATATCTTACCCCAATCCTTTGCTATATGTTACTCCCAATCGTTTGCTTTATCTTACCCCAATCCTTTGCTATATGTTACTCCCAATCGTTTGCTTTATCTTACCCCAATCCTTTGCTATATGTTACCCCAATCCTTTGCTATATGTTACTCCCAATCGTTTGCTATATCTTACCCCCAATCGTTTGCTATATCTTACCCCAATCCTTTGCTATATGTTACTCCCAATCATTTTGCTATATCTTACCCCAATCCTTTGCTATATGTTACTCCCAATCATTTTGCTATATCTTACCCCAATCCTTTGCTATATGTTACTCCCAATCATTTTGCTATATCTTACCCCAATCCTTTGCTATATGTTACTCCCAATCATTTTGCTATATCTTACCCCAATCTTTTGCTATATGTTACTCCCAATCATTTGCTATATGTTACTCTTATCTCTTGCTTTATGTTATCCTAATAATTCTTTGCAATATGTTGCCCCAATGGTTTGCTATATCGTCGTTGTAAATGCAAAACCTCGTATCTCGTTTTTGAGAAATTTTAATGGGGAAGGAAAAAGGTGTAATAATTTTTCCCAGACTGAAAAGTTTTACTTGAAATTTGGACATATTGTTCACAAATAATGTGTCATTAATACTGATCAGTAAAGATATCTGTAAACCTGGAAGAATTGTAATAACTGAACACACAAGATTGTACTTTGAATTCACACAAATCGACATACGAGGTTTGGCATTTACACCGACGATATGTTACTTCAATCATTATGTAACTTAAATCTTTTGCAATTGTTTGCTATATGTACGATTACCTGCATATCTTTAAACCACATTGGAAGTTTAAAGCATGGGCTGCTGGATACCATCTGTCAGTCTGTCACCCAGGTAAAAACTAAATACTTCACGATATAACTTCTTCTATTGGATAGTGTATGCAAATCAGATTGAGTATGATAGTTTTATAATTTTGCCAATTTGCCAGAAAGGGAAGCCATTTTGTATGGCACTTACGATGACTTAGTAAAGGGTCAGTCAATCTGACAGCTGTAAATTTTATCCTATCAATTTTTGATAAACAATTGTTGAGGCCATCACTGTGTCTATTGTATAGAAGATAAAAACTACAATTTCACATTGACATGTTAAAAGGCTACAACAATGTTATATCCGGACCAATGAAATGTAGGGCATGTTATGGTAAAATGAGGCTTAATGAGGCTGGGAAATAAAGAATGTTCACAACTATATTCTAATATTTACTAAATCTGAATTTATATGTTAAACCTTTTTATGCCCCCATATCAAAAGATAGAGTTTATTGGGGTTTTACGCTGTTTTCAACTACCAGGGTCATATCGCAGCGGCTGGAGCACCTACCCATGGATTCCTGTTGTTTCTCAAACCAGTACTACCTCAACACCCTTACCAAGCCTCCAGCTGCTCGCCCACTTAGGTTAACGATTTCAAACCCATTGGTGAGTGACAATTTTGTCAGAAAGGGTATTAGCCGCGGCCGGGTATCGAACCCGGGACCTCTCGTATGAGGGTCAGATGCGCTACCAACTGCGCTAACGCCGCGGCATCAAAAGATAGAGGCATATTGTTTTACTTGTGTCCCTCTGTCTGTCCATCTGTCTGTCTGAAAACTTACCATTGGCCATTTCGGGGTATTGTGTTTAAATCTTTCGCTGCCAATGTCACCGAAGAGCGACCCATAGGAAGACTGTCAATGTCGCTGATCGGCGACTTTCAAACAATAGCTTAATGAGGTCATTCAAGGTCAAGGGCAAGGTCATCTGATCAAACTGCCTGATAAAAAGTATGCTATTAGACAAAGCAATTTATGCGTAATGATTCCTGAAAGTTTCAGCATTGTATTATCAAACAATGATTTTTTACTATTCTGTAAACTGATAAGCCCTCTTATGAAGTTTCCAAAATTTGGCACTGGAAAGAGGACAATTCCAGAAAATTTGGCAGCGAAAGAGTTTACAAACACATATTTTTAGTCTTCATATAAGAACCATTGATTTTCACCCTTTCTCAGGTAACAAAATTTAAGACTAGCTGAAAATATAAGGTAATGTGGTCATGAGGTAAATAAGAAATCTTTTAAGTTATGGTGTACTCTGTAAATAAAAGGAAAATGAGAAAATAGAGGTCATCTACATTTCCCTTAAAGGGGGACGAGCTAGGCTGTCGAAAATGCAAATGGCACAATAATTACAAACCAGAAATAACGTATGAAATTACCAACCTGAAGGGGTAGATCATTTATGTCCATTGTTACCACTCGTCGAGCTTTATTAAGTTTTAAAATCCAAGTCAATTAATAACATGCTGGTCGTCCTTGTTTTTGTTTTGTAACGGCTACATATGCCCAACCTTCAAAAATCAATTACGTCAGAGATACGTCATATGTGCTCAGCGAGATTTAACACACCGTACAACAGGCTGCGTAGAAAGTCAGCGAAGACAGATTCGGCATCTGATGTCATGTGCATGGTAGATCAAATGAATTTACTTTTATAAATAAACGAAAGGATCTTTGGTATTCTATAGTTGATAAATATGCGTATAAATGTTCAGTGCTTGTACAAAATAAACCTTTTCACGTATTCCTCGCAAATAAGGTCACAGTCATCCACACAGCCGGTTGTACAGTGTGTTAATATCGCGGAGGTGTGTCTCATTGACCTTGACCTTGTCTTGTTTTGAAGTAAAAATAGAATGTGTAAACACGCTTGTAAAGGATTGATCTATAGCAAAGGAAAAATGTTTTTTCGCCGAGATTGAGGTTTTTATCCATTGCTAATTGTTTTTCCATGCACAAATATGAGTTCCCGAACAGTTCGGAAGCTTAAAAAGATAGAATGAGGCCCTTTAAGATGTAGTAGCTCTGACAGAATCCCATAAGACTATCAAAACCAGGAATTGATTAGGAAAGGGATATCATATAGAAAATTGGTAGATAGGTATTCATTTTGACGCTGGTGAGGTAACATAGAATGCAGTCTTGTTTTGTTGTGGTATTACCCACAAAGTATCTGACCCAATACAATAGGTGGCTGGGTAGTCGGCAATATATAATTGGTAAGGTGGTCGCTGTAGTCATCTAGCTGTGTTTACGATATATAATTTCTTACAATGTTATTGCATGCACCTGCTGAATTATTGATTGACAATTTAATTAGCAACCTGTCTTCAGGTCCTGTAGATTGTTTCTGGACAAGTTGAGCCAATATTTACCTTTTTGTAAATGTTTTTCTAATTTGAAATGTGCTTCAGATAACAAAATGATATAGATGGTCAATGGGTACCAATATAGCACAGAATTTTTTTAAACAATAGGTGAAAATGGTGGTGATTGACATTATTTTTCAGTGATTTTTTTACCTGCGCATCCTGCTACTTTTACTCCTAATTTGGTCTCTGGGATGCAAAGTTTTAATTCTAGCGAGTCCCAGGATGCAACAATTTTTACAGATTTCCTATTAAAAATAGTGTATTGGACTCACTAAAATAGTAGCTGGACTCATTGATATGGAATCCAGCGAGTCCTCAGGACTCGCAGTCTTAAAATTGTAAAATTATCACTGATTTTTTTGGCTTAATATTTTCCCAAACTTTCGCTAAGACTTAGACACATCAAAATCATGACCGTTTGGGAAAGGGTAAAGCCAATATTAAACAGACAATTGATTTTGGCTTCTTCTGAAATAGTGACTCAATAAAGATTTGTTGTGTCTTGGAGTATCTGCAGGTATAGCGGACGAGAATTGACCTGGCAGAGCATTCCATTCGATTAGCATGGGCTGCTCTGTCAGGTCGATTATCGTCCACTATAGATATCAACAGACATTGTTATACCATTTGTGTCGTATTCGATTTTTCCATAGAATTGTATATAAGGAAATACAAAGTTTCCATTCACACCAAATTGTGCGTGGAACATGCATATTTGAAAGAAATAACGCACAAAACTACGCTCTCGTACATGATTTCACGCACAAAAATTTGGATCAGGATCTTCAGGTGTATGCAAGAAGATCCAACAATCCCGAAAGTGAAACTAAACATGGAAACTTGAGTAAATCTAAATCTGTGTTACTCATATGTGATGATTTGAGCAAGATCAAAGTCGCCGCAAACACAGTCTATTGATGACGTAGTCATTCCAGTTTCAATACAATCACGTGATTTTTCCACACCCAAATAAGGTTACGTTTTACTATGATTTGTTTATAAAAGTTGCGCGTGCCAGTTAGCGCGGGAAAATGCGATGAAACAAAGGAATTGACCAAACGCCGACTGTCAATCAAAAACATCGATTAGCCAATGGACGATCACAAAAATGTTATGCCCCAATTGTTCATCGTTGCACGTGGTTTTGTATCGATTTATCGACCGACAATCAAAACAATCGACATACCAATGGCAAAGACTTTTGTGCTAACAATAGACTAGGTTCACAGTTATGTTTTGATAAACCGCGTCGGTGTTGTTATAAAATCTCGTAACTACGGCTTAAATAAAGCCGTAGTTACGAGATTTTATAACAACAACTACGAAATACTACTTTGTTTGTCCGAATTTAAGTCACGATTAACTGGATAAAATCGTTCCCTATTACCGACCACATGCACATTGTTTGCCTTAAATTCTATGTTGGGCGGAGCGATCTGTCGATTGGCGTTTGGTCAATTAGGTCACAGTTACTTGTACATAATTAACTGGTGTGCTTACTCGACCATTTAGACAGCCAATCTATCTTTCGAATTAATTAAAAAGTAAGTGGTGACAGTCATGTTAATCGGCGATTGATTTATGGTAAAAGATGGAGTCTACTGTCAAGTCTGAGCCACATTCGATTTTTTGACCCACTTTTTTTTAAAAAAATTGTCGCGAAACTCGCCCAAGGCTTTTGTAGTGGCGATCGCCAGCGCGAGCCCTGTCTGTCATTTATACCTAAGAAACAAAACAAAAATTCATTTTTCTGTGCATTTTGATATATTTACGGAAAGTACCGAAGATTCCCGAAAAACTGATATTTCGTTTTTACCCCTATTTTCTGTCCCATACCCTCATTTTTCAATGGCAGTGCGCGCAAAACCCCCAAATAAAAAAATGAGTGGAAACACTGAAATAATTATAATCTTCAATAAATTGCTATCCTTGGCGAAGATGGTCCAGAGTCATAATGTCTAGTAGACAACATCTTCTTCTCTTTTCTTGTCAATTAGACCAAAATGTATTTTCTTTTACAAAATTCTTCTAATGAAATATCCGCAGATTCTTACAGTAGGTTTGTGCTTAGCCCTCAAGATGCTTTTAGGATAATATATATATTTTGTTTCAGTGTTCAGATGCAGATTGCAGAAGTTGTAACTTGATTAGTGTTGTATTGGACAATCAGAATTAGTTCTTGAATAATTAATAGATTCAATAATCACAGCTTCAGGCTTGTAGCTTTGTAACATTGACTGCATTTGTTTGGTTGTTTACAAGGAATACAATAATATTGTGCTATTTATTCTGTTGCTTCTTCTTTGGTAAGTTTCTGAACTTTATGCTTTAGTTTTACATTTTTATTAAAAAAAAGGGAAAGACATACTAAATGATAATATACAAACATTTGAATAATGGTAATTGTATTCCCAAGTTGATCATTTCCTAATGACCAGCTTCTTTACTTATCTAAAGTAATATGTGATGCAGACAAGAATATCGTCGTTGTAAATGCAAAACCTTGTATCTCGTTTTTGGAAAATTTTAAAGGGGAGTGGAAAAAGTGTAATACCTTTTCCCAAATTGAAACGTTTTACTTGAAATTTGGACATATTATTCACAAGTAATGTGTCATCAATACTGATCAGTAAAAATATCTCAAAACCCACAAGAATCGTCTTAACCGGGTACACAAGTTTGTTCTTTGAAAATCACACCAATCGACATACGAGGTTTTGCATTTACCCCGACGATATGTAACATTTTGTGATAAATCTGTATGTTGAAGCATGGAAAGAAAAGGAGAAAATGTTGATGATCAGCATTTTCTGCTTTTATTTCATTACTTTTTAGAACATCTTTGATTAAGGACTTCTAATCTGTGATTGTATATGTATTAGGAAATGGTAAGAAATATTTTGAATATTTTAAGTGGGCAACAATATCATTTAATTATCTCAAATTTTATCAATTTTATTGTTATTAAAGATCCTTCTCTCAATCAAATTAGCAAAATATGGTTTATCAACTGAGAATAATTATATAAACAATTTTTGTCAAGCTCTTAAAAATATGGTAATTCAGTGCTAAACAGACTGAATGAATACAGTCAGGCACCTGATTCAGAAAAGTTACATTTTCTAATTTTGTAATACATAATTATTATTTTGTCATCTGAAACCCCTATCAAATTGGAAGATAGTTAGTCTTAATATTCGCCACTTGGAATAAAGATTAACCCTTTCCAAAACAAGACCTGGTTTTGACGTCCCTAATAGACTATACTAGGGAAAACATTCAGACAAAAGAAGAAAATGCTGATGATCAGCATTTTCTCCTTTTGCCTAAATATTTTCTGTGCTAAAATCCTGTCTTTATTAACACCAATTTGTCCTCTCAAGAAGCTTTCAGATTGAACCACCCTAAAAGTTTGTTGTTTGGGAAAGGGTTAAATATATTAGTCTGGAAAAATAGCTGAATATAACTTTTATCATTGCCTTTTTCAGAGACGTCTTCCGGAGATATCGACCACAACTGGTGAAAGGGTGTTGGGTTTGGACTTTACGAAGTATTTACTGAGTAGTGATAACCGACGTCATATCAGGATGGAGAGCGATAACAATACGGGTACTGAATCTGACCTATCAGATTGGGAGTTAGGTCACAGATATAATAACACATCGGAAAACAGTGTGAGTGAAGAGTCGGACGATTACGGGATATATTACGATCAGAATTATGTCGGAGGTATACCTATGTTTGATACACCTATAGGGAGTGAGACTGATCAGTTTGGAAGAATGAGACGACAACTTCCGCAGGTCAATGATATTTATTCCACAATGAATTCGTCACATGCTGATAGTGGTTATGCAGGTTCACTGTATCCGATACACGAGACGGGTTCGACTCAGACAGACAGTTCCGGGTCACATGATGACAACTCAGAGGGTACGCTGTCTAACACGGGGTCGCCAGTCCATCAGCCCGTGTACGGTAGTTATCATAAACTACAGACCCAGATAGACGAGGCTCGGAGACGCGAGAGTGACGGTGTACTGGACAGACTCATGTTACACAGACTCCCCGGCGAGTACCTCGGTATGATCCTCGGTATTGACGGTGGGAAGGACGGTGATGAGGTCACCTCCGTCTGTGTGAAGAGTGTGACACTAGGTGGCGCTGCTCATCGTGCGACCGGCGGCAGTAAGGGTGTGTGTGTCGGTGATGAGATTGTAGAGGTCAACGGACTAAATCTCCACACACTGAGTCACGATGAGTGTGTACAGGTGTTTAAAGATATGCCCTTACATGTAATACTGGGAATTAAACGTGGACAGAAGGATATTCCTCCCGTTGCAATATCACCATTACCCACAGAAAACGGAGAGACAATCAAAAGACAAAACAGTGTGGAGACAAATAATTCTACGCATGTGCGGTCACTGACATCTCCTAGGTTTATAAGTCCGCAAGAGTTATCTGACAACGACGAGGACGGGTTTGCAGGATTTGCCGTTTATAATGTAATCGTGGAGAAGGAGCCGTCCGAGAACCTGGGACTCAGTATTGTACCGAGTTATGGATCTACTAAACAGTATTATCAGGTGGGTGTTTTTTGTAACCCATTACCAGACAACAAAATTTTAGACTTGTCCAAAAACGTCCAAAAAATGGTGTTGCAGACGACAATTGCAATTGAATGAGATGGGAATTTTTGGGGGTCTTTTTGGATAGAAAACATTGTGGAAAATGAAGAAATTGCTTGTTACAAGAAATTTCTTCATTTTCCAGAATGTTTTCCGAAACCTGTTATCTTTTTGGGAGTCAAAAAGAGTTGTTTGTAACGTAATCCGCCTGTAGACTTGTGCATGTAACTGCTCTAACTCAAGTACTGTTTGACATACGACCTTGAAATGAGTTTTAGCCCTTGACCCAAGACCCACAAAGGTACCAAATTCTTTGGGGTTACCACGGTCAAGGATCATGGTCACAACTGAAATTCTTTTAAAATCTGTTTACATGCTCTAACTCAAGAACCTTTTAACCTATAACATGTTTTATCGACAAGGCAATATAGACCAGGAATTGGGCGTGTGTGGTGGGGTGGGTTTGTCCACTTAGCAACAGTTCTAGTTCAACTGTTTTCCAAACAAGAAAATTTCGGTGTGACCGCTTGAAAGAAGTTGTAGACATTAATTTCAAGTTGAAGAAATTTGACTTTGTTTGATACGAGGGACGGTCGGAAAGTAGTTGGACTTTTGTCTAGTTCTCTAAAACCATTTAATTTTTTAACAAAATTCTTTTTACACTGTTTAAAGAAATTATCCATCTATGTCTATGCATTTTTGCCATCTTCGTAGGAGCTTTACTATTGCCACTATTAACCATGACGTAGACCCACTGTATTAGGTACTGTGTAACCACCGGTATCAAAGGCGCCCTGGTCTCAAATTTCTTCTCAGCAAGCATTTTCATCAGTTCTAGACACAAATAAAAGTCGTGTGGGGTAGGGCCTGGGCTATAAGAAGAGTAAAACAACTTTTGTCATGGGTAATATTTGATAATCTCCACTGTAGATGCGGTGGTATGGGAGCGTGTGTAATCGTAAAGTAGAAAACATTTTTCTTTGCTAATCTGGGACGCGTTTACTTCAGCATTTATTCTTTGTTTTTTTTCTGAATTACTTCAGAATTATACTTAGCAATGACAGTTTTTACCATTTGACATGAAATGACTAACTATCAGACCTCGTGAATCCACAAAAGCAACAAACATGACTACCAGCCGAAAGTAAAAGCTTAATCTATTCAGAGGTGGGGAACCAGCTCGTTTCTATGACTGCTGTGACTGAGTTTTTATCCCAAATTCGGAATTATGAACCATTATCAATCTTCAGTGATAATGTAGTTCAAAAACTTAAACTCTTCGCGATTAAAATGACTAGACTGTTCTTTTGTTTTGGTTACCCTTGTTGTTCCTCTAACAAATAGCCTATGGTACATAAAACCCCTATCACATATAAGTGGACAGAATATTGCATATATTCAACTTTCTTTGAAAATAAACTGACCACATTAATGGCAAATGGATGTAGATTTCACCAATATATAATGTGTTTATACAGTTGCAAATGGAGAGACAGCAGCACCAAAAGTCCAACTACTTTCCGACCGTCCCTCGTATTTCTTGGTAGAAATTAATTTGTAGTAAGTATAAAAATTGCTCAAGGTCATGCCTTTCCATTGAGGAGGTGTCAGAAAGTGTCACAGTGTGGGAATGGGGTACAAATGAAGAAGACAAAAAAAATGAATAGGAAAATAGGAAATCTATTTAACTCTTGACCTGGTTTTGACGTCACTAGTAGGAATGGTGTGGGAAAATATTGAGGCAAAAGAAGAAAATGCTGAAGGTCAGCATTTTCTCCTTTTGCCTCAATAGCCATCCTCTCCTCTTATCTACTGCATTGTATTGACTCTCTTTTAGCCACTTTTAATCTTGTACAAATGTATGAAGGTGTTAATTGAATATTTTCTCCCTCAATGGTTGACTATAAAGATACAATCAGCTTATTTGAGATGCAAAAACTCAGCCCTTTTATGTTTTAATTAAATTTTCACATTTTTAAACTTAGTTTGTTTCAGTTAAAGTTATGCCTTGTCAAATGACAAAATTATCGACTAGTCATAATTCAAAATTGAGCTGGCAATTACAAAATGCAAAAGAAAACTTGAAAGCTAAAAGTTTAACTAATGTGGAGAAGATGTTGCGGGAAAAGGAGAAAATGCTTGGCTTCCCTCTCTACAAGTTGTCAGAAACCATTGCTTGTATGGGAAACGGTTAGATTAGAAAGCAATTCGTCGTTGTAAATGTAAAACCTCGTATCTCGTTTTTGGAAAATTTCAAAGGGGAGGGAAAAAAGTGTAATAACTTTTCTCAAACTGAAAGGTTTTACTTGAAATTTGGACATATTGTTCAAAAATAATTTGCCATCAATACTGATTGGTAAAATATCTCTAAACCTGCAAGAATTGTCTGTAACTGGGCACACAAGTTTGTACTTTGAAAATCGCAAGAATCGACATACAAGGTTTTGCATTTACACCAACGAATTGATTATCTTGTACAGTTACCCTTCTGGGTAAAATTCAAGGGCTGCTTGTAACCTATTGAACACAGTGAGGCTAGGTTTGTTCTTCAAGGTATATTACATTTCATACCTCTAACCAACATTGTTTATGAAAGGCTTAAAGGGGCTCATTCTATGTTTTTATGCTTCCGAACTTTTCGGGAACTCATATTTGTGCATGGAAAAACAATTAGCAATGCATAAAAACCTCAATTTCGGCGAAAAAACATCTTTCCTTTGCTATAGATCAATCCTTTACAAGCGTGTTTACACATTCTATTTTTACTTCAAAACAAGACAAGGTCAAGGTCAACGAGACACACCTCCGCGGTATTAACACACCGGACAACCGGCTGTGTCGATGACTGTGACCTTATTTGCAAGGAATACGTGAAAAGGTTTATTTTGTACAAGCACTAAACATTTATACACGTATTTATCAACTATAGAATACCAAAGATCCTTTCGTTTATTTATAAAAGTAAATTCATTTGACCTACCATGCACATGACATCAGATGCCGAATCTGTCTTCGCTGACTTTCTACACAGCCGGTTGTACGGTGTGTTAAATCTCGCTGAGCACAGATGAAGTATCTCTGACGTAATTGATTTTTGAAGGTTGGGCATATGTAGCCGTTACAAAACAAAAACAAGGATGACCAGCATGTTATTAATTGACTTGGATTTTAATACTTTTATAAAGCTCATGGAGTGCTAACAATGGACATAAATGATCTACCCCTTCAGGTTGGTAATTTCATACGTTATTTCTGGTTTGTAATTATTGTGTCATTTGCATTTTCGACAGCCTAGCTCGTCCCCCTTTAATCGTTTCACAATTTTTGACTGGACCAAATGAAAAGCTATAAATTGTAGATATGATAAAGATAGGATTTGCCATATTTTCTATTCTATTCTTTATTCATGTAGTCATGAAAGTATTTAGGCAAAAGGAGGGAATGCTGCAGGTCACCAGCATTTTCTTCTTTTCAAGTTTTGTCTCAATGTTTTCTCAAGCCTTTCTATAAACCAAGTATTGTTTATTAAAAGGTGAAAGTACTGCAGATATGCAAGGGAGGTAAATGAAAATAAAGCTGCACATTCTCAATACAGAGTTATCTTTCTTGCAATATGGAGCCATTGTATCTGTTGGAACATTATCTACTTGATGAAACCATTCAAGCAGTGGCGGATCCAGGATTTTTGTGAGGGGGGTTCGTTTTTACAAAAAGGGGGGTTCGTTTTTTAAGTATTACACAATTTTGACTGAATTTCTGCATGAAAATGAAATAATCGGGCTACAGAGGGGGGTTCGTTTGAACCCCCGAACCCCCTCTGGATCCGCCACTGTCAAGATACCATTCAATGCTAAAATTAACACATTTCCATATAATGATATATTTTTAGGCCCCCACAAGAAAAAGGCCTTTGAAAACATTAGGTAAACTTAAGAAATTTCTTCTTTTTCCACAATGTTTTCTTTCCTGAAACGCCAATACATTTGAAATTAATTATTCACTTGAAATTGTCGTCTGTAACATCTTTTTATTTGGACAAGTCTAAAATGATGCTGTCTGACGATGGGTTAATCCATTCTGAACTATCCATTGTTTTAGGCATTTATTCAGTAACTTGGAATGTCTAAAAAAAAGAACAAGGTATTGAAAGTGCTCCAATACTAAGTTTTTCTGCATGATTTTGCCTTGACAATAAAATGAATAAAACGGTGAATATATATTTCATCTAATTCTGTAATCCCTAGCTCCTTCTAATATAAGGTATTGATCAATAGCGATGAATTTCATGCTAAAGATAGACTGGGTTTTTTAATGCTATACATTTTTATATTGATAAATCGATATTATGAAACCTCTTAACAACTGCTTGAATCAAGCTGTAGTTACGGGATTTCAGAATAATACCTACAAAAACTATTGTTTGTCCAAAATTACGTCACTATGCACTTTAAAAAATCAAACCCTTTTGTCTTCTCTGGGAATTGTTGGAATATAAACATTTGGTAAAGGGTCAAGTTAAAAGGTGTGGGCGCCATGAGATTGGAGTCTAATCTCTTGGGTTTGGACCAGTTTATTTTTAGGGATGATGGTATCTGTAAACCTTGTAACTACAGTTTAACCCTTTACCAAACGACAAAATTTTGGACTGTTCCAATTTGACAGACGTTGCAGACGACAATTTCAAGTTGATGAAATTTTGAAAATATTTCCATTTTGGGTTGGAAAACATTGTGAAAAATGAAGAAATTGCTTGTCAAGCAATTTCTTCATTTTCCACAATGTTTTTCCAAGCCTTATCTGGTGAGGGAGTCAAAAGGCGTCAATGTGTGGTAACGGGTTAAACAAGCTGAATTTCAAAGAAAACCTCGTAACTTCAACTTTAAACAATCTGTAGTTACAAGAGTTTCGTAGAATAGCAACAATATTTCAAATTATTCAATTATTGACATGATAGTCTACGGACTCTAATTCATACGGGCTCTAGAAAATGGTTTTGATGGCATTCTTTGTTAATGCTCGGCATCCATGGTAATAATATTCTTTGGGGTATGACAAAACCTCCCAGGGTGGATGCCCAGTCTGAAACTTCGAATTAAGGTCACAGCAAGGTCAAAGGTCAAATGGGTACAATTTCATATTAAAATAGTCATTGTGATAATTTTAATTGCTATACATGCTGCATTATTAGTTCTAATTGTTCTAAATTTGCTGAAAAAAGTGAATCAGAGACATAATTTTATTGAAGAGATGAGTTTTTGTGAATATTTTGACTATTATGGGATAGAAAAATATACTTTCCAAAGCTAAAAACGGTTTACCTTTGAATATTTATGAGGTTTTCAGTCTTTTTTCAACGGTATTTGCCACGATGCCTCAGTCATGAGCATTTCTTAATTTGTGATTGTGTCCTCTATATTATGCAAGGGTCTGTGTACACTTGTATTGTATATCTAAGAAATTATCCGAGTTCTACCGTGGTCTATCTTTATCTAATTACGGTTCTGAGTAATGCAGCGAAATCTACCACAGGGTCCATAGTCGGCGAAACAAAATTCCATTCAATTTTGAAGATCAGTAAGTGTCACAAATGCTATCTAGTGAGTCCAATACTCATAACATGCTATGCTGATCCCACTTCATTACGTCTGCTATAAGCATAGGCTAAGGTAAGTGCACTTGAAATGGCAATATGTTCCTGTGCAGGAATGGCCGCAGAAGTTGCATCTCTTCCAAAACGTTTGCCCTCATTAACCTATCTTTGCTAAAATAATTCAATGGTATTGGTCAGAACAGAACGGTGAATGCAATTTCGCTGTTATCATTTGTGGAACTGCAGAATTATATTTGTTTGTTTCTTATGTTTCCAGAAAAAGACCAGTCCAGATATCAACTTATCTGTACAATTACATTAACCCTTTCCCAAACGAGACCTGGTTTTGACGTCCCTAGTAGAAAGAGCCTGGGAAAACATTGATGCAAAAGAAGAAAATGCTGGCTATAATTATGATACACAAACACATTCCAGTATTCGTAAAGATTCGTTTTGTCGACTGCAGGAGCTTCCAAATTGGAGCCCCATAAGATTCTGTTGTTTGGGAAAGAGTTAAAGGTACCTTTAAATATGACGACAATGCAATCAATAAAAATAATATGACATTTAGCCCTAGTGACACAGGCGCCTCCAGATAAGACACCTGAATGGTCGAATAATGTCATGGAATTAGTCGTCCGTCCGTCTGTGTACCCCTCCATCTGTATGTTATCAATTTCATGTGTGCGCAACTCCTCTTACAGTTTCCATTGAAAGATAATCAAACTGGGATATCTGTTCATCTTAGAGACATATTATCTTTAGAACACTCAAAGTACTCAGCTGTCTTTCAGGTCTTTCAATCTGAGCAAATCGAATTCACTATGACCAGCCTTAAATGGAAATTTTAGATACCATTAACAAACATTTTGGGGTAAACAGCAACTCTTCAGCAATTTTGGAAGGGTGCACACTGTCATGAATGATATGGGGAATCTTTTTTAAAGCTACTATTTCCCAGATTTGGACCAAAAAATTGTCAAATACAAACGAAATGTACACTTTTTAAGCTTTATATGACCTGATTAAATGATTACGACAAACTATTGAAGCAACGACTCATTTTTTCGCAATTTGATACCAAATTCATGAAGCGATATCGAAAGTAGGTCAAAACAGTAGGACACGCGACTTTCTTAAATGACGTCACAACATACATGATGACGTCATATTGAAATTCAAGTATGAATCTCGTTTGAATCATGGTCCGCGCTGTATGCGCATGTGCAACAATTTCAAAATAATTCTAACCCCATCAGTGATGGGGTTGAATTTAGGTTTGGATTCTCCCTAAATTCAGCTATCTGTCTTGTAATTTCGGCCCATTCTCTGTCTGAATCGCATATTATTAACCATCCCGAGGTTGTCAACACAAAAGTTTTGCATATTTTTTCAAAAAATTTCATTTTTTGCAATTAGACCATCTGTTACTGTCGCCCTTTAAGAAGTACAGTCTGATTTACTAACTCTTTACCTGAAGATAATAATCACTCCTTGGCTTCTTTTGATTAAGGTAAACCAGAATAAGCTCCTTGTGGTCAAAAGTATTTTAGGATTTTAAAATAAAATTGTCAGTCTTTCTCAAACTTGTTTAAGCTTGCAAATCACGAGGAAGCTCCCTCATAGAATTCTCTTATTATGAAAATCAATCTTTTCCAGTTGTACTTTGTTGGAAATTAATATTTCACAGCAGTACTAAGTTCCAGGTTGCCTCAGTTCTAAGAACCAAAATTGCAGCTTCAGATACAAAAGCAAAAGTCTATGCTATCATAGTTGATGGATCAGCTGTGATAAATACATAGCCGCTTCGTACCTCCAAATGCTTTAGGAACATGCAGCCGAATGTGCTGTTCCTTCAGTTAAACCTTCATGGGCATTCACAGGCTAACTGATTTGGTTTATCGTTGTACACATATACACCATTATGAATGCTGAAAAAAGGTCAAAGCATGGTCAAGACATCAAATACAGAGTGATTGACAAAAGCATTTCACCTTAAGTATGGCATATATTTTGTTTAGACAATATGGCAACAAGACTGATTTCAACACCTTTCGGGCTGAAGATTGTTCAGATGTGTCGGCAAAATAGTGTAATTGTAAAAAGGGAAGAAAGGGTTATAGGTAGCCAGTCTTGAGGGAATTGCGCCTTGTAATCATGAACATATACATGTTTGATAATCAAAGTCAGCAGCACAGACGTCCTTATAATAATAATCAGTGTATTTCAAAGACTAAATGATATTGGTATTGAGAAGCTTTCGTTTAAGGTATAACCTTATGCTAAACGCCACTGCATATAATGCACTGGGTTTTTTAGGGAAGAAAGAGAGAGTCTTTCATGCTTTCACTGTCTGTGATGTTGTTCAATTTTACGGTTATGGGACAAGGGGCCCAGTTCTTTTCTTTTTATCATAAAAAGCTATATGATGCATAATGCCCTAACTAGTGCAGCTTTGGAAAGGTCTACTTTGTACCACTGCGGTCAAATAACTATCACCAAAATGGAAGTACTAAACTTTCCTAAATAGTAATGGAAGCAATGAAGAATCACATAGCATATTGTCTGGATTTGGATTAACTTGCGTCAATTATTGCGGGTACAAGAAGTCGTGCAAAGATTGATGCTATAGGCTTAACCTACGCATCCCTGGATTGAGTAAATGTAAATTCTGACGCTTCCAAAAATCATAGTGGTGAGCTTTGCACGCTACGATTTAAAGAGACCAAGGTCAGGTAATGTATGCACCAAGGCTTACGAGCATACGTCTTACATCACATTATATCTGACCAAAATGAAAGGAAACATAAAACTGGTACTAAGCCCTATTGAGAAATATTTCACCATAACCATTACTAGAAATTAAAAGGGTCTTAGTTTAAAAGATTGCGTTTTGAAGTAGAACGTCTGCATGCATTTAATACAATTGTCTGGACAGAAACAATGTGCCTCTAGATTAATAAATTCTCTTTTTTTGCTAAAACGTATTATTCACAATATAGAAAATAGTATTTTTATGCATAGAACATTTTGAAATTATGTTATCTTGTGTGTAAAAACATACATTTTGTTATAAAAAAGCGGCCAACCATATCAAATTTTTATTGTAAAAATTGTATTTTCCACCCGTCAATGGCTGCCATCTTGGAAAATGGTGGCCATCTTGTAATTTTGTGCATAAAACACTCTAAAATTCTGTTTTCTCATGTTTGGAAACATTCATTTTGTTGTGAAAAGTAGAAAAATTGGCCAATTACATTAGCTTTTATGGTAAAAGCGGTATCTTTCACACGTCAATGGTGGCCATCTTGAAAAAAATGCGGCCATCTAGACTTTTTGAGTGGCTAATGGGTTTTAATTAAACTGTATGGTCTTATAAATGTATGTGCCAAGTTTGATGTTTGCATCACCAAGTGCATGATGTTTACACTTATCTGCTTAGCTATTTGCCAGTTTCGTACGTTTGAACGTAATTTACCTGTGACCTCATTCTGACCTCGAATTCGAAACAGACACTAAGCATGCATCCTAACTTTGCTTGAAGTAGTCTAGAATATTTCTAGCATTACTACCTTTAGTTACAAGAATGCCTTGGATTATTTGTGTGTAATAAAAGAACTAAACCTTTTACTCAAGTGCTATCATAATTTCGTTAAGTATCGTGCTTTATTTTGTTATTGGTCTGAGCGTTTTTTAGCATAAATATGGTAAAATAGTGTTTGAAAATGAGAAGATAGGCCCTGGGTGAGCCTCTGTCCATTCCTGATTCAATTTATTTGATTTGGTTTACATTGCTTTCATTTTGTGTGGACGCAGATAATTCTGCTTTATCTACAAGCCATTTTTTCTTGATTTTTGCACTCATTGACCTTTGACCTCACTGTGACCTTAAATCGAAAAATCACGCTGGGCATCCACCCCTATCTTGTTTGTAATAGTCTAAGGAACAATTCTAGCATGGATGCCGAGCATTAACAAAAAATGCCATCAGGAGTCATCGTAGGATTTATAGTCCGTAGACTATGAATGAATGCTTCTCTACATAGTCCCTGGACTAGGCTCCATTTGACTGAAACCGACTGATATGTAGGACTGATAACACAGAGCACCTTGAAGGTGCTAGTTGGGGAGCCTAGTCTCCTATCTGTACACCAAAATAGGGCATATAGATTAGTTTTGCACCAAACCATCAAAAGATAAAGCATTTATCTTAATCAAGGTGCAGTTTGATTTTATCCTTTTCATAAAATTTGACTGATCCATTTTGAAAACTACTGATGGCTATCATTTTCTTCTTTTTCCTCAATGTTTTTCCAAGCCTTTTCTATTTTAAGACATCAAACCAGGACCTGCTTATGAAAATAATCAGGGACTCGGGATGCAGTTAAATTCTACCATTTTATAAAAATATTAGATTTGAATGTCCGTTTCAAAACTTGTGACAGTCATTAATTTTCTCCTCATTCATCAAAGTTTCTGTACTATATCATACATAGAACTTTTTCTCTGTTTTCTAGTAACATTGAATTTTTTGTCTATAACACCTTTAAAATGGTTATCAGCATTGTCTTCTTTTGCCTCAATATTTTCTTTTTCTATAGGAGACCCATTCTAGTTTGGGAAAGGGTTAAACCAGGAAGATTTAATTTTTGTCATTCGGTAAGGGTTAATCTAAGATTCAGTCAATTTCATCCGTTGTAAAATTTTGCCTACACCATTTTAATTGTGTGACAGACCGTAACATAACTTGTCCGACAAGTTTGTTTTTTCTCGTAGCATATTTTATGCAATTTCATGGTGAAACATGTATCAAAATCTATTTAACCAATTCAATTAAGACGAACATTTACAAATCAATATCGCAGTAGGGTGACTGGGTGACTGTCGGAATTTTAAAACTTTGAAACGGTGAGTGAATTCATATTTCTTATGAATATTTTAATGACTTTATTTATATACTAGAGAAGTGGTATAAAACGATTTAACCTTTTTCCAAATAACTAGATTTGAGACTGAGACAAAGAGAAGTTCAATGCACATGTCATCAAAAATACAATCTACAATTTATAGCATAAAGATTACTTTTTTATCAACATTTTCTTCTTTTCCTTCCAATGTTTCTAAACCTTCAAGTTTGTATCTAACATACATTTTATTATATTGTCTTGTCTTAGAAAGGGTTAAACCAGGAACTAATCTGCCATTGCTCCAACAAAATTTTTGGTAAAAGTTTACAAAGATGTTAATAGGTCTCAGGCCTGTAGGAGCAGTTTCATATTGGAGGGGCTAAAGGCCTAGTGTCTGAAAATTGGGGATGGGGGGTATAGGTGGGGGGCTAAATTGGATTTTCTTAAATTTTCAGTGTAAAAGAAGGAAAATTCTGCATTTTTGGCCATCTTGGGCAGGGAGGGGGGGGGGGGCTTAGCCCCTCCTAGCCCCCCCCCCCCCCATTCCTTAGTAACGGGCCTGGGTCTTATTTGACAGATGTTTCAAAGGCAAAAAAAAAATATTTTTTATGAAAATTTAAAACGAATCTTGCTTTGTGACATAACATTCAATTATGAAAAACTGGGTTGCTGCACCATGAAATACCGTCGCTTTTCAACGAAAACCTTGTAACTGCAGCTTAAAACAAGCTGCAGATACAATTGAGGATTTTGTAGAAAAACGACGATATATTTCCTGTGTTTTAATGCGTTTTTGGCATATTTTGATGTTCAAATCTTCTATTAACCCTTTCCCAAACAAGACCTGGTTTTGACGTCCCTAATAGGATAGGCTTGAGAAAACATTAAGACAAAAGAAGAAACTGCTGATAACCAGCAGTTTCTCCTTTTGCCTAAATATTTTCTTATCTATATTATACACAAATTCTTTCTTTTTCAACATCTATTTTGTCGTCTGCAGCAACATTCAAAATGGACAGCTCTAGAATTTTGTCGTTTGGGAAAGGGTTAAGGCCTTTAAGAAGCCAGAAGGTTTTCTGGTTTATTGACAAACGGATACATCTTGACAACTGACATTGTTACAGTGATTAATTGTTTTGCGAAACTTGACTTTCACAAAACTTTAACGCTTTCTAAAACTGCAAAAATTTAAGGTTGTTCAATTTGAAAGCTGATGTGGACAAAAAAAAATCATTGATGTCAAAAATAGAAAATGTGTGTGTAAAGCACAGAAGATACTGAGGGAAAAGGAGAAATTGCTGAATATCAGCAATTTCTACTTTTCTCTCAATATTTTCTCAAGCATTATAGGTTAGACACATCAAAACCATGACTGTCTTGTTTTGGGAAGAGTTTATAGTTCAAACTTTTGTAATATAACCTTACAGAAAAGAGATGGAAATGAATTTAGCTTGGATGTTCTTGTAGTCGATTGGCCTTTTTCACAAATTTGAGAGAGGCCCCCAGCCCCATACCCACTGGTGGTGAACTCGGCCAAAGCGAGGGATGTTTTTCGCTACAACAAGGTACAGATATTTTGCGTTTAATGTGAGTTTAAAGATCTGATTGGATAGTTTTTCTAATAACAATCAATTTGTTCTAAAAATAGACCGGGTTTACCAATATGTATTGACAAACCGTCTGTGTTGTTATAAAATATCGTAACTACGGCTTTATCGAAGCGGTAGTTACGATATTTTATAACAACACCGACGGAATACTATGATCGCGAAAAAATGTCCCACGCTTTGGCCGAGTTCACCACCAGTGATACCTGGATCCGCACATGATTCCAAAGGGAAAAGGTTAACCAATTACCAGACTGCAAAATTTAAGACTAGTCCAATTATTCAAAGATGTTGAAGACAACAAATCTCAGGGAATGAAATTTTACATATGTGACCCGTCGCGCTAAAAGGGACCTTATCGGATGTGTGAAAAATATCGACCCTAGTCTGTCTGCGCAGTCCGCGCAGCCAGACTAGGGCCGACACTTTTCACTTTTATGTAATTTTCTAAATCTTGAATGTTTTCCCTATCTTACTATATGTTCATTTTTCGCATGCGGGATCTGGTTCCTCTGTACTGAGTCTGACAAGATTGTCAAAATTTTGCTAATTGGAGTTCGGATAAGGTCCCTTTTAGCGTGACGGGTCACATATATTCCTTGGTCTTTCTGGGTAGAAAACATTGTGAACAAGATGCACCTGTTACACTGCTTATGAAAAACAACAAAGGACAATAACTCAAAAAATAGGCCAGGTAGAGTTATGGTTCTTGTGCACTGCACTCCGTAATGATGAGAAGGATATAACTGCCAAGTTTAAAGTAAATCGGACATAAGGTAACAGAGTTATGCTCCGGACAAAAAAGTGGACTCTGCTTGGACAACAGGACGCCCTGACGCCACGGGTGATCCCATAATATGTCCCGTCTTTGATGGGTGTCTAAAAATTAAGAAATTTCTTCATTTTCCACAATGTTTTCAGATTTAAGCCTTTATTTTGTAAGGGAGTCAAAAAGTGCCATTATGCGGAAATGGATTAAAAATGAATACATGAAAGATATTTATAAATTACTGAATTTTCCGCACAAATTTGTTTTGAAAGAATATTGAAAGGCCTAAAGAATTTATCGATTACCAGTTATATGGGTTATATCATCCACTTTATGCAAACAAAATATACATATTTTCGAGTTTGGTTAAATAAAAAAGAGGATTTATCGGTGGATTAGGTGTTTTATGTGAATATTTCAGGTAAAATATCAATACACTTAAATATTTGATATTTCTTTATTTAACTTTATGAATAATTATTTAGATATTTTTCTGCTTTTATTAATGGTCATGTTTCATAAACTGTAAGTGAATTTGAGTTTTTATATATAAATGGAAGTGTAATATGATTTTTGTTACCTACTGTTTGCCCGTCTGTCAGTAAATTCTTGTAAACTGAAATCTAACTATTATTTACTCAGATTAAGATTTTTGCATTTTAATAAAATTTTGATTTTTTACAATAAAATTTTTGATGACAAAATGTCGGGCAGGTAGAAAAAAAGTTGCTGAGAAATCCTATCATGAGTGCAGAAGGTTAACATGGCGGATAATCAAGTGATAAAACAATTTCCGAAAATCTTCAATAATTTTGTTAATACCGGACCAATTTCAATTCGGTTTTAAGCAGGGAAGGTCGACAGACATAGCGTGTTAGATGGACGTAGTGAATTTTTGAAAAATCCTCTGATAAAAAAGTTATTGAAGATCAACCAAAATTTTGGTTGATCTTCAATAACTTGTTTATCAGTTGATTTCTCAAAACTCTGCCATGTCCAGCTAATCCTGGCATTTTCCCACCTCTGCTTTAAACCGAATCCAAATTGTATGAGTAGGACCTGTATCCCTATAAGGCGATAAATGAGATAGAAAGATAAACACAGAAATTAAAATTAATGAACCTAATGGATAAATTATACATGCATGGATTAATGTCTGGTATCCAATAACATTTATCCCTGAGGGGCGTACAGTTGTATGTTTCTATACCCATAATTGACAGATTGGTAGATAGGATTTTTATAGTTCACCAACATTAACGAGGGACATCTGCATATCGTCGTTGTAAATGCAAAAGGTTGTATCTCGTTTTTGGAAAATTTCAAAGGGGAGAGAAAAAAGTGCAATAACTTTTCCCAAACTGAAAGGTCTTACTTGAAATTTGGACATATTGTTCACAAATGATTTGTCTTTGATACTAATTATTAAAATTTTCTCAAAACCTGCAAGAATTGTCTTAAACTGAGCACGCAAGTTTAAATTTTGAAAATCGCTCAAATTGACATACGAGGTTTTGCATTTACACTGACGATATATGTAATAACCCCATTTCGACAATGTTTTGTTGAGACGCTCAGCTAACAGACTTATAGGTAGATGAAAATTAAGTTTTCCAGGTTAATTTAGGTGGGCATTTCTATGTCTGTCTACCTGTTTGTCTGCTAAAAATGGTAACATTAGGAGATCTTTGAACAGTCATCTATACAAGCAAAGGATTCTTCAGGCTAGTACGGCTACACTTTGTTACAAGTCATTAGATTGCAAAGATGTTGAAGTATAATGTGATATCAGGATTTAACCCATTACCACACAGTGGCACTTTTTGACGCCCTACAAGATAAAGGCTTTAGAAAACCTTGTGGAAAATGAAGAAATTGCTTGTGACAAGCAATTTCTTCATTTACCACAATGTTTTCTACACAAAACACCAACAATTTGTAAATTCTATGCATTTGATATTGTTGTCTGCAACACCTTTGAATTTTGAACAGACCAAAATTTTGTTGTCTGGTAATGGGTTAATATGTTTCCCTTGTGACAAGACCTTTCATTTGTAACATTTTTGGTCAAGGTCAGGATCAGATATCAAGGTCACATTTAGAAAAAGCCATCATGGCATTGGTGTTTCACAAACACAATCATCTTCCTCAAAGAGATCATTATGTTTACAAGTTTACAAGTTTATTCAATAAGACTTATATACACAAAAGTACATCGTCTTTAACAAATTTATCCAACTTGAATGGTCTCATCATACAAATGGAACTATCACACACTAACACATGCATGCATCATGTTTCAGAAGGACTTTTCATTCAAAACCATTTGTACCGTTATACTAAAGCCAAGACTTTCAATTCATAATTTGAGCGTGTACAAGTTGTGGTAAAACAATGGAAAAATGCATTTATGTAAAAAAAGTTCTAATATAAAATAGTATGGAAACTGCAAAGACAATAATTAAGCCATTGCCGCACAGAAAATCTTCCGTGGAACTTTAATTTGATAGTAACGTTTATTTCTTAGGTACAGTGACCTGAGAAAGTAATCTGTTATTAGCTCACCTGAGCACAAAGTGCTCGAGGTGAGGTATTGTGATCGGTCTGTTGTCCGGCGTCTGTCTGTCCATCTGTCCATCCGTCAACTTTTCACAAAAAAATCTTCTCCTCCTAAAGTACTGGGCAGAATTCAATCATATTTCACACATATGATCTATGGGTCATGCTTTTTCAAAATACTTCAAAGAATTTGAATCGGGGCCATAATGGGGTCAAAAAGTAGGTCACTAGGTCAAATCTTCTTTCTGCTCTAGGAGCCACATTTAATGCTCAATCGTTGTGAAAATTGATCAGAATATTCGTCTTGATGATATTTAGGTCATGTTAAAAAATAGGTCAAGCCAGGTCAAAAACTAGGTCACTAGGTCAAATATTGTAAAATCCATTTTTATACGCCCGAAGGGTCGTATTATGTTATGGCCCCGCTCGTCTGTCTGTCCGTCTGTCCGTCCGTCCGTCTGTCCGTCCGTCCGTCTGTCCGTCCGTCCGTCCGTTAGCAATTTCTTGTGTGCGCAACTCCTCCTACAGTTTTGATCGGAATTCAATCAAACTTGCCACAATGAATCTCAATGGTGTCTAGTTGTGCATCCCGCTTACGGAATTTAATTAACTCTTTTCGTTCTTGAATTATCTGCCCTTGAATTAAAAAAATGCCCATTTTCTTGTGTGCGCAACTCCTCCTACAGTTTTGATCAGAATTTGATCAAACTTGCCACAATGAATCTCCATGGTGTCTAGTTGTGCATACCGCTTACGGAATTTAGATAACTGTTTTCGTTCTTGAATTATCTGCCCTTGAATTTAAGAAAAAATGCCCATTTTCTCAAAAATGTCCATTTTCTCCTGTGTGCAACTTCTACAGTTTCAACCAGAATTTAATCAAACTAGCCACAATGAATCTCTGGTGTTTTCTTGTGCAAACAAAATTTTGATAACTTTTCATGTTTTAATTATCTGCCCTTGAATCGAAAAAATTGCCAATTTTACTGACAAGCCCCTCTCGGGCGTATATGCGCCGCTCTGCGAAGCTCTTGTTTTACACTGGAAGTGCCAATATTGGTCCAAACTTTGTAGAAATTGTCATGAATGTTTATTTTGATGATATCAAGGTTAAGTTAAGAAGTGGGTCATGCTAGGTCATTAACTAGGTCAAGAGGTCAAATCTTACAAAATCCTTTCTTTTGCTCTGGAAGTGCCAATTCTTGTCCAAACTTTGTCAAAATTGTCCTCTATATTTATCTCGATTATATCTATCAAATGATGAAAAGTGGGTCATACAAGGTCAAAAACTAGGTCACAGGGTCAAATCTTCTAAAACCCTTCATTTTGGCCCGGACATGCCAGTTTTGGCCCAAACTTTCTAAAAATTGTCCTGAATGTTTATCTTGATGATATCTAGGTCATGTCAAGAAGTGGATCATGCCAGGTCATAAACTAGGTCACAAGGCCAAATCTTACAGAATCCTTCCTTTTCCTCTGGAAGTGCCAATTTTGGTCCAAACTTTGTCAAAATTGTCCTAAATGTTTATCTTGATGATATCTTGGTCATGATTAAAGGTGGGTCATGCAAGGTCAAAAACTAGGTCACAAGGTCAAATATTACAGAATCCTTCCTTTTGCTCTAGAGATGCCAATGTTGCCCTAAAACTTTGTCAAAACTATCCTAAATACTTATCTTGATATCTAGGTAATGTAGAAAGTGTGGGTCATGTAAGGTCAAAAACTAGGTCATTGGGTCAAATCTTGGTTTTGCTTTAAGAACGGAAATATATACTCAAACATTGTGAAAATTGTTCAGAATGTTTATTTTGACGAAATTTGGGTCATTTTAAAAGTGGGTCATGTGAGGTCAGAAACTAGGTCACAAGGTCAAATCTTGTTTTCCTCTAAGAACCGAAATACTTACTCAATCATTGTGAAAATTCAGAATGTTTATCTTGGTGATATATTGGTGATATGAATAGCAGGTCATTTGAGGTTAAAAACTAGGTCACTAGGTCAAATTTTGTTTTTGCTCTAAGAACCAAATTATTTACTTTATCATTGTAAAAATTGTTCAGAATATTTATCTTGATGATATCTTGGTGATGTGAAAAGTGGGTCATACAAGGTCTAAAACTAGGTCACTAGGTCAAATCTTGTTTTTGCTCTAGGAACCAAAATATTTACTTTATCGGTGTGAAAATTGTTCAGAATATTTATCTTGATGATATCTGGTCAATGTGAAAAGGGGGCCATGTGAGGTCAAAAACTAGGTCACTAGGTCAAATCTTGTTTTTCCTCTAAGAACCCAAATATTTACTCAATCATTGTAAAAATTCAGAATGTTTATCTTGATGATATCTTGGTGATATGAATAGCAGGTCATTCAAGGTTAAAAACTAGGTCACTAGGTCAATTTTTGTTTTTGCTCTATGAACCAAAATGTTAATTATTGTGAAAATTGTTCAGAATATTTATCTTGATGATATCTTGGTGATGTGAAAAGTGGGTCATGCAATGTCTTAAACTAGGTCACTAGGTCAAATCTTGTTTTTGCCCTATGAACCAAAATTACTTTATCGTTGTGAAAATTGTTCAGAATATTTATCTTGATGATATCTGGTCAATGTTAAAAGGGGGCAATGTGAGGTCAGAAACTAGGTCACTAGGTCAAATCTTATTTCTTCATTTAGAACTATAATGATATCTGAATCATTGTGAAAATTGTTCAGAATGTTTATTTTGACAATATCTGGGGCATGTATAAAGTGGGCCATGGGAGGTCAAAATATAGGTCAAATTTTGTTTTAAATTTTGCTCTAAAATATCAAAATATTTATTAATCATTGTGAAATTGTTTATCTTGATGATAAATGGGTCATGTAGAAAATGGCTAATGTTAGGTTTAAAACTAGGTCAAAAGGTCAAATCTTGTTTTTGCTCTAAGAACCTAAATATTTACTCATCATAGTGAAAATTGTTCAGAATGTTTATCTTAATGATATGTAGGTCATGTAAACAGAGGGTCATGCGAGTTTGAAGATTGCAAGATGTTGTCTCAAAGTCCTCTCAGGTGAGCGATGCAGGGCCATCTTGGCCCTCTTGTCAAGAGAAGCTCTTGATCTTAAAAAGAAAATATTAGGAAAACAAAGTGCAAATGTCCAAAAAAATGTGCCCACAGAGACATGGAGAAAAGTTCCTCAGAAGATTTTCTGTGTGTAGCCTTTGGCTGAGACAGTTTCTGTAGTTTCTGTATTGTTAAGATATCTTAATAAAAATATCTCCATTTCAAAAAGAGTTTGTTAGAAATATTTTTATGGCCAATTTGTTTTAATTTAGGGCTTCACAAAGAAAGCAGATAAGATCTGTATGATGTTTAATTGGTTTTCTCTTCACTAATGATTCATTTAATTGTATGGTAAAACACAATTATTTCCATTAAACCATGAAAAAATAGGTGGTCTAGGCCTAAACTTGAGTACTTTTCATGAAGATTATCAGATGGAATTTTAAGCGTATAAATCAAGAAATAATGGAATAGATAATAAAAGCCATATATTCCCCCAGCATTTTCTGGATCTTAGTCCATTACCAGACAGCAATATTTTAGACTTATCCAAACTCATAGATGTGACAGACGACAATGTCAAGTTGATGGATGGAATTTTAAATTAATTTGTCTTTCTTACTAAAAAACATTGTCCAATATGATGAAATTACTTTCTTCCACCATGTTTTCCAAAGCATTCATCTGGTGGGGGTCAAAAGCATCCATATTTGGGAATGATTTAACCCATTTCCGAACAACAAATTTTTGGGTGGTCCAATTCAAAAGCTTATGAAGACAGCAAAATGGATGTCGTTAATGATTAAATCTATGTATGATATAGCTTAGAAACCATTGAGGCAAAAGGAGAAACTGCTGGTTATCAGCAGTTTCTTATTTTGTCTCCATGTTTTCCCAAGCTTTTTCTATTAACCCATTACTAAACAGCAAAATTTTAGACTAGTCCAAATTCAAAGATGATGCAGATGACAATTTCAAGTGGATGAATTTTTGCTTTTGGGGGTCTTTAAGTTTAGAAAACATTGTGGAAATTGAAGAAATTGCTTGTCACAAGCAATTTCTTCATTTTCCACAATGTTTTCCATAGTCATTATTTTGTGGGGAGTCAAAAGGAGTCATTGTGTGGTAAAGGGTTAAAGACGTCAAAAGCAGGTCTTGTTTAGGAATGATTTAATACATGTGCAACATGACAAGGGTGAATGTATGGATCATTAAATATATGAAAGTTTGAAATGTTGAAGTTTTAATCCCGGGGACAAACAATCAATGTAAAATAGAAAAGACTGAAGTGTGTTGGTCAGGGATTATCCCTTCTACAATAAACAACTTAAACCTTACCCAAACAATGACATGTTTTGACATTCCTTATTGGAAAAGTTTCGGAAAACATTGAGCAAGAGAAGAAATTATTTTATAGTGAAATAGTAAAGCAAAATAAAGTAAGAGAAATGCGGATTATCAGTATTGATAATCTGCATTTTCTCTTTACTTTTTTTGCTTCACTATTTTCGGTATTGTATCATACAAAAATTCTATATTTTATCAATATTTATTGTGTAGTCTGTATAGTGGACTCACGCTATCGTGAGCGATTCACGATTATGTCCAATATCTACCCAGAGGTAAGACAGGGTAATGAGAGAAACTTATTGCTTTGATAAAAAGGTTACGGTCTATCGCGTTCTGAGGTAAAACCCCACTGTTTACGGTAATACATTGGGTCCGAAAATGGTCACAATATCGCGTTTTAGTTATAGCAGCTTTCAAATTGGATCATTCTATTACTTTATTGCTTTGGAAACAACTGTTTAGCCTTTCTCAAAATTCGAACCATTTTTAATACACCAAAGTTTTGAATCTTACTAGAATATTTTACTTTTCCCTAAATATTTTCTCACCAAGTCAGGTGAGTGATTTAGGGCCATGTTGGCCTTCTTGTTTGTAAAAACGTATAGAAACACCTGTAGTGAAGTAATTAAACCTTTAATGATGAAAAGAAACATGTTCTGAATAAGTCACAAATCTTATTTGATCTGGTTAACCCTTTCCCAAACAAGTCCTGGTTATAATGTGTCAGATGAACACTTGAGGCCACGTTGGCCCTCTTGTTTGTAAAAAACCTATAGAAACACCTGAAGTGAAAGCAATAAAAACTTTAATGATGAGGGGAAACATGTCCTCAATAAGTCACATATCTTGTTTGATCTATTTAACCCTTTCACTTAAATGACATTTTTTTTTCCAAATTCAAAGTGGCTGCAGACAACGAAATGTATGTTGATAGAGATTGTATTTGTTAACTGTCGATTTAGCACAAAAAAAATCTTGAGGCAAAAGAAGAAAATGCTGTTTATCTGCATTTTCTTCTTTTGCTTCCATGCTTTACCAAATAATTTATCATTTACTTAGGAAAACCAGGGATTGTTTCGGAAAGAGTTCATGTACAACCAGACATGCTGTAGGCAATGTGGCACTGGGTCAAAACCAAAAATATACCTACAGATTTTTTAAAAAAAAATCTAATAGCCTTTTTAGCTTACCAGAGCACAGGGTGCTCAGGTGAGCTATTGTGATCCCCTTTTGTCTGGCGTCCAATTTCAACCAAACTTGGCAGAAATATTCCTTAGGAAGTCACTATTAAAAATTGCTAAAAGAATTGAAATCCATTAAAAACTCTTGTTGCCATGGCAACAGAAAAGGAGAAATTTGAATAAATCTCAATGATTTCTTTGAGCAACATCTCCTCCTAAACCACTTGGCCAATTTCAACCAAACTTGGCAGAAATATTCATCAAGGGTGCCTTTTAAAAATTGCTAAAAGAATTGAAATTCATTTAAAGATGTGGTTGCCATGACAACAGAAAAGGAGAAATTAGACCAAATTTCAATGACATCTTTGAATGACATCTCCGTCTAAACTACCGGGCTAATATCAACCAAACTTGGTAGAAATATTCCTTAGGAGGTCCCCTTTAAAAATTGTAAAAAGAATTGAAATCTATATAAAAAAACTGGTTGCCATGGCAACAGAAAAAGAGAAATTACCTGAAATCTGTTGGAAGCAATTTCTCCATAACCACAGAGCCAAATCTGACAAAACTTCATATTTGCTTTACTTATGATTTTGCTAAGAGGTATGTTTTTCAATATGAAGCCTCATCACAGAAAAAGGGGACTTATGGTAAAAATATGCTTATCAGGGGCATAGCATCTACTTTATTATATTACCGTATAGCACTTTATTTCTGCGGGGACTTTATTTCTGCGGTCTTGGACGGCACCGCAGAAATAAAATTTGCAGAATATTAATCCTGGGTGTATTACTTTACAGAGGTTGTTATTGTTCTGCATCTTTAGTCAGTACAATGACAACTTACCCCCTGATGAAAAGCACAATTTCATAACAATGGAGTTCTTTCCCATTCAAAAATGGTGTAACTAAAGCTTAAATTTAGTTGTAGATAGGACATTTTTGTTAGTCCATAAACAATGATTCAACAAGTTTGACTAATTGGTAACAGTTGT
The DNA here is from genome assembly GCA_963680895.1 of Fragum sueziense. NCBI lineage: Eukaryota > Metazoa > Mollusca > Bivalvia > Cardiida > Cardiidae > Fragum > Fragum sueziense. Next base: position 11,307,294 of record OY804598.1, read on the forward strand.
ACACATCTTTCTTTTCACACCTATTCGTATACGCCATTGTTTCGGATAACGGCTTTATAGATTAATGAATGGGATTATCCCTTTACCTTCAAACAGTAATTCGAATATCTTGTAGCATCGTCTTTCAAAATATGTCTGAAAACTGATTTCATATCGCAAAAATAAAATCTTTTATTTGGCAAAGTGAGAGACCGCAGAAATATGTTCCGCAGAAATTTAACCCTGCCGATTTCAGGAAAAAACGCAGAATTTGGACCCCGCAGAAATAAAGTGCTATATGGTACCTGTCAGAAATCTGATCTGTTATAAAACCCCATCTCAGGTGAGCAACCTAGGGCCAACGGCCCTCTTGTTTATAGTCAGAGTTTGCTGCTACTTACCTGCATTTTCTTCTTTTCCACAATGCTTTCCCAAATATTTTCTCAAATTGTTGGTGTTATTGCGAAACCTTGCAACTCCAGTTTTAATATAAAGATCAAAGTTTTGTTTATGAAAGTGCTAGGATAGATTTGTTGTGAAGTTTTACACAATTTTCAAAGGAGGAATGTAGTAACAATAGAATGTAGACATGTCTTATCTGGATGTAGATACAGGAAAAATTAACAGGAAAATAAATTAACCCTTTACTGAACAGCGAAATCTTCAGGGCAGGTCCATAACGTTCTAAGGTGGTATATATTTGGAAAACATTAAGGGAAAAGAGAAAATTGCTGACTACCAATATTATCTTCTTTTCTCTCAATGTTTTCCATGCTACAGCTTACAAGTTATCTGTTTTCGTGTAACATTAATTCTGTTTTGTTGTTGGCAAAATGTTCCTATTTCTTGTCTAGCCCATTACCAGATGGCAACATTTTGTTCTGGCCCAAATTCAAAGATAGTTGCAGACAAAAATTTCAAGTGAATAAATTTTTAACGATTTGGTGTTTTTGGATAGAAAACAATGTGGGCAATGAAATATGCTATTTTTTCATTTTCTACAATGTTTTCTAAAGCCTTAAAATTTATCTCATAAGGCTTCAAAAACCGTGTTTGTGAGGGAATGGGCTAGGAAGGATTTTCAGTATAAGGTTTGGAAGATCCCTCAGGATGAGCTAGGGGGTGCCTGTTTGTTTACATTTCTATTGTGAATATTGAAAGAGGGTATTAAATCTTTTGTCAGGGGATTTTCAATCTTGGTGTAAATATTTAGTGTAAAATATTGTCATTTTGACCTTATATGGAAATATTGGTGAAATATCAATTGGTATAGTAACCTAGTGACATAGTAAGAGGAGATTTCTTAAGAAATGATACATTGTGTTAAACTAGAAGACCTGAAGGTCTTGAGTCGCTCCACAGGCCTGAATTTCTTTAAATATTCAATCCAAGTTTTGATTAGATTGTTCAATAGTTGTGTTTCTTAGAGCAAAAAGAAAGTAAAACTAGATTGTACAAAACATGTGGTTCTTTGAGCAAAGAGAGTAAAACTTTGTTTGCCATTTGAGAAAGGGTAAAAGGAAACAAGAGAAAATTCCAGATTAGGATGATACTTGCAATGATAATTTTCCTTCGACCAAACAGATCTAAACTATCATTGATTACTCCAAAATAGTTCATATTTCTAAAATTAGATTTCATTGTTTGTTCTAAAAATAGATTTGGGGAATACCCTATTTATAAAATAACCAGAAAGCCCTCATTTTCTTGTAATTTCAAATCCAAGTTTTGACAAGATTTTTCAATACTTTTGGGTCTTAGAGCAATAACAAAGTAACTAGAAACCTGAAAATACCTTTGTTTTGATTAGAGTGAATTTGGCTGATCTAGTTTGAAAATGAAGTCATAATTGGCAATTTTGTCAAATTCAAAGGCATATAACTGGGAATGTTATATTACTCTCAAGCTAAGAATCACACTAAAATAAGATCTTTACCTCACTTACATTTTGTTTTAGGTTTTGACCTGATTGATCATTATTTGTGGTTGAAAAGAGAATGAAAATAAGTCGAAAACTCCAATTTGTCAAATTTAAGGGCAGATAAATCATGATTTACCATTCTAATGAAGCTGACAATAACATCCATGCAAGATCTTATGGCCAATTAGATTATAATAAAGTTTCCTGTTGATTGTTGGATATTTATGGTCGTTTGAGTAAAAATAAGGTCAAAAATGGTAATTTTGTCAATTTCAAGGGCACATAACTCATGATGCAATTTTCAGATCAAGCTGAAAGTTGCACCCAGGCAAGATCTTATAGTAAATATCATTCTGTCTAAGTTTTGTCTTGATTGGTCAATATTTGTAGTTGCTAGAGTGAAAACAAAGTCAAAATAAAGCCGAAAATGGCAATTTGGTCAATTTCAAGGGCACATAACTTATGATGTAATGGTCAGATCAAGCTGAAAGTTGCACCCAGGCAAGATCTTATAGTCACCATTATTCTGTCCAAGTTTTGTCTTGATTGGTCAATATTTGTAGTTGCTAGAGTGAAAAAAAGCCAGAATGGCCATTTTTTTAATTCAAGGGCAGATAACTCCAGATTTTCTGATTCGATCAGAATCAATTGAAGGAATCTGAGAGAGGACCACCCAAATATCATTCCTGTGAAGTTTGATTGAAATCCATCCAGTAGTTTCTGAGGAGAAGATTTTTAAAGAAAAAGTTGACGACCGGACGCACGCACGCACGCACGCACGCACGACGGACACAGCGCCATGACAATAGCCCGCTGGCCTGAAAGGCCAGTGGAGCTAAAAAGGGAGAAACTTCAAAGGTATGCATTTTCCTAAAACTGTTCTTTGGTATGTTTTTGTTGTTGTTGTTGTTTCAGAAAAAAATAAAATGCATACAAAAATAATACCATGCTGATGTTTCATTGTGCTTTCCTTGATAATAAATCTGGTGGCAGAGATGGAATGTTGTGTTTGTATTGGTGCATGAAATACCAGTAACTTGTGGTCAGGTGCAATAGCTGATGCAATATAATTATGAACAAAAAGTCAACAATTTACAAATTGGCAAAATTCTAGTAAGCTCCAATTTAAAAGCTGCTGCAGTCAACAAATTGATGTTGGTAAAAGTGATATTACTGGTAATGTACGATACAGCAGAGAAAATATTTTAGGCAAAAGGAGAAAATGCTTGTTTTTAGCATTTTTTTCCTTTGCATAAATGTTTTTCTCAGAATGTGACATCAATTTGACCAGGTCATGTTTCGGAAAGGTAAACATTAGAACTCATTTAACCCTTTCCCAAACAAGACCTGGTTTTGACGTCCGTAATAGAAAAGGTTTGGGAAAACATTGAAACAAAAGAAGAAACTGCTGATAACCAGCAGTTTCTCCTTTTCTCTCAATATTTTCTGTGCCATATTTTACACAAATCCTATCTTCTATTACATCCATTTTGTCTCAGTTTTTGAAGTGGATCACCCTAAAATTTTGCCGTTTGGGAAAGGGTTAACCTTTATAAGGTAAAGGGACAGAAAGTGTTATATACAGGTAAACTTAATTATGTATCTCATGTATTGGCAGCCCATTCATGGCAATGTGAGGATCGTAAAAGGTTATTTAAATTTTCACTTAGCGGATTTTATATCGGCAAGGTAAAAATATTTTATACTTTTAAGAGCTTCTGAATAGCTTTAAAAATTCCTCAGTTTTATTTACTTAGATATATGACAAAATTTAGTATAGTCACATGACAAATTTATCTTCCTCAGCAAAGGCTTTAACATTGCCCAAGTGAGGTCATTACTTATATATAATTGAAACTGGTTGTGTCGACTTTTTGGGGGCCGCTGGAAATGCCGCAACTTATCCGGAGTTCGACTTAAATGCCAGCCATCAAAAAATGGAAATCTTCGGCAGAAGTCAGGGTATGGATAAAACAAGGACCAAATCACAGTTGGTAGGATGTCATGCTGTCAGTCATGATGTCCTGGGTCAAATCTGCAGCTAATACATTTTCTGACTTTAATTTTGTCTGGCTTTAAAGGGTGGATAACCATAAACCTTTGTGGGATGTCAACCTGGGTCTGATCCTCATCTGTGGCAAACTTTCTTTCTGACATTTGACTCTCACCATTATGGTTGAATAATTGTAAACCTTTTTGGGCAAGCAGCTGGAGGCTCAGAAAGGATGATCAGAGCTCCAGATAGGATGCGTATTTGCGTAAAATACGCATTGATTTGGTATGAATACGCATTAACTTTTATAAGAATGCGTACAAAATTAATACGCATTCAAAATAATGAGAACGCATTTGATAATTGCCAGTTAGCGTATCAAGATCGGAAAATGTCGAGAAAAAACATACACTAAGAAATTCCAACAATTAATACAAACTTTTTGTCTGTAAAAAATAGGTCACGGCAGTCAACTATCCGATATCTATTACGACTTTAATCAGCCAATCACAGCCTTGAATAATTGGGGAATACCAATTACGTCACCACTGTGACCAGCCGAGCGACAATCGGCTATTTCGTAGATCTACCGAATGATGCCGAGTGTTGCATTTGTTTGAATTTCAATCAATCGGTTAATCTCCGTGAAAGCAAATCGTTACCCGATTTAACAGACCATTGCATCAATCCCTAAATCGGAAATGACAACTCGAAGGTGTTTGTTTTCTTTTCAAACCGGCAAACGAGTAAATCCACTGCTGAGCAGATCGTAACTTTAGGCGATTTTTGCCGATATTCTTTCTGAAGTGGCCCTACAGGCAGATCTATAGCACACGATGGTAATCTTGTTCAGAAAAAAAAACTCGATGGTCGGAAATATACCGCGGTTAGATGTCCTCGAACCCGAAAATGAAAGTGGGTCGTTCCGGTCGGGGGTTCCTGTCTATTTTAGTCCTTTCTCGAACAAAAAGGTAAATACGACCTGTCTCAAAAAATTATCTGTAAATACGCATTGGAAAAAAATCTGAGGGGTAAATACCCCTAGCCTCAAAAAATTATCTGGAGCTCTGGATGATGTGGAAGTACTGGTGAGAGAGGCAACAGCATGCAATCGATTGTTAGGAAATCCAGGCCCCGGTTTCTCGAAAATACTTAAGTATGTCAGGGTTTTCCATGACGCACAAATCATGCGTCATTGTCGCAATTTCAAAACAAATGACCCCTTAGAAATTTACTCGAGGGACATAAATGACGCAAGTTTTAAATCCAGAATATCGTATGATACTGAGTTCTAGGGCATTTGACCCACAAAATAGTAGAAATGACCCCTAACTTTGAAGGTAAGGGGGTCACAATGACCCCCAAATTCTCATGCTCAGGGAAAACCCTGGTATGTTCTCATGCTCAAACCTGAGCACCATGCTCAAATCGCACGAAATCCACGTGAACTTCAATCGAATACCCTTCAACGTTGGAGAGTATTTCTTTGAAGTTGAGCATGGTCTTATGAGTATGTACTTAAGTTTTTTCGCGAAACCTGGGCCAGGTGCCTTGATATGACCATAGCAGTTAAAATATGCGTTAAATTCAACCTCATTCAATCAACCAATCAATTTTTCTAGGACATAATTAACCTTTGTGCTGCTTTTTAACATAAACCTTGTAACTGCAGCTTGTGCTAAGCTGCAGTTACGAGGTTTTTGTTGAAAAGCAACCAATGTAACATGACCTTATCATGAGAACTACATCAATATGTAAAACAGTTTGATTATCTATCAAACAGCAGATGGTCGTCTTTGTGAACCTTTGTTGGTGATCATAAACGCTATATGCAGGTAACACAATGATCCTGTCGCTCATACTAGACTTGTAATATTAAAAAAAAAAAAGACGTTAACCCATTCACAAACAGTGACTCTTTTTGACAACCCTCAAAATAAAGGCTTGGGAAAACATTGTGGGTTATTTATTGTGAGCTATGCATATCTTGGCTAGCTTCTAAAATGTCAAAATTCCAACTTGAAAAGGCGATAATTTTGTGGCTATGAAATAGTCCACAGTTTGGCCTAAGTTACTCACGACCAGTATTATGATGCTTTTCAACAAAACCTTGTAACTGCAGCTTGTTTTAAGCTGCAGTTACAAGGTCTTTAGTTAAAAAACGACAATTAGTTTTCATAGTGGACCATTATGTTCGTGAAAAACACTTTAGATAATTCAGAAATTTCATTGAATTTTGGTAGGGCCTTATTTAAGATCAAGGTAAAAAGCTTAAGTCATTCAAAAGGTCATTATTTTGAATGTTTGTAACACTTTCCCCATATGACAGCTCCTTAACCCTTTTCTTAACAATTTGTAGACTTGACGAGAATAAATCAGAAAACATAAAGTGAAAAAGGAAATGCTAATTGCCAGTCAATTATCAGCTTATGATTGCACCAAAAACCTTTTGATAAAGGTTCCTCTATGCTTTTCATGGAAAAAAGATGTCTGCTCCTTACATTCCTGATATGAAATGTTTACAATAACATTGAGGCAACAGAAGAAAATGCTGTTTACCAATATTTTCTCTCAATGCTTTCGAAGCAATTACAAAGTTTTAGTTTTGGTACCAAATTAAAAGTTTAGAGTAGAAATAGTTTTGCCCTAAACCCTGTTTTAATTTTGTCATTTGAAAATTTAACTAATTTTATGAGTCTATACCACTTGCCCGCGATGACAGCTCCTTAACCTGAGGGGAATAGTTGGTCGTCCAGTGTCCAGACTAAATTGTGCAATCATCACCATATCAACCCTTATCCAATCAACAAAAACTTAGTATGGTCCAAATTGAAAGCTGCTACAAATGACAAATTTTAATTAGATAGATGTATAAAAAAGCATAGAAAATATTGCGTAAAAAAGAGCAAATACTGATTATCAGCGACCATGATCTTTAGATCTATACTGCCTGATCTTGATCTATTTTACCTTTTTAAGCTACAAACATAGTGAGAAGGGATCAACCTTGAGGGACTTCGTTGACAGGTCGCGACTAAATTATGCAATAATTACAGTTAATCTGTTTCCTGTCTTATCATGACTTTTTGCAGGTAACCCTTTTCCCAACAGTGACACATTTTGATGATTAATCTAAGCTTTTACAAAAATATTGAGACAAAAGGAGAAAATGCTGATCAGCATTTTCTCCTTTTGCCTCAATATTTTCTATGCTATGATATTACATATTGTCAGCTTTTGACATCAATTATTTTGTCGTCTATAACTCCTTTCAAATTGGACCAGTCTAAAATTGTGTCGTTTGGGAAAGTGTTGATTTGTCCCTGTCTTGTGATGACTTTAATTTGGACAGGTTACATTCATACAGTGATCGTTTTACATGTAAGTTGACACGAAAAGTGGAATTATTATAATTTGGATTAGCCCCATTTTAGGTAATTTTATCAAAATTGTTGAGTCAATTTTTTTAAACGAGTTAATGTTATGCTTTTCCTCATAATTGTTTTTTCCCATTTACCATGTAGCCACTTTAGGGAGCGTTCACACCAAAAAATTGTCCGCTTCAAGTATTTTTTGTTTTAATTTCTCAGCTTTTACTCTATGGATTGTGACGACATAAAGTGCACCGTACGCGCCTTTGAGAGTGCCATTCCCTGTTCTTACACACTCTGCATTGAATCCCATGGTTTCTTCAAACATTCAAAATTAATACTTTAGCTTGAATGTTTGAAGATAGCATGGAATTTGGTGCAGAGTGAGTTAGAATCAGAATCACAGGCCCTCTCACAGGGGTGTATGGTACACTTTATCTCGTCAAAAGCCGTAGGTAGAGTATAAAGTAGAGTATAGAGTAGCAGGGTCTCAAACCAGCTACCCCTACTATGTTACAAGTCAAACATGTTGCCACTGCATGGAATCTGCCAATGACAAATGATTATAGGGATCAATTTTATCAAGCTGTGACATAGTTTCAGACAAACAAATAGTATTTCATGGGTGTTGTTATAAAGTTTTGTTACTACGGCTTTAGTCAAGCCCTAGTTACGAAACTTTGACAGCGACAGTTTATCAAAACATAATGGTAAACCCAATCTATTTTTAGCCCAAAATTCATTGTCATTGACCAAACTGTTTTGTGTATTGAAGTTCAAAAGCTTTTACTTAAAGTTGTTTTAAGGACACAGATTATGCTATATTTTCTTTCAATCGGCTTAAAGATTAAGTTAATAAGTAAACTGAAAGAGTCAATTTGAATAACATTGTCGCTAGTCCAGTCCAGTAACCATTTCACAAATGATTCCTGGCCCGGTTTCTCGAAAAAACTTAAGTACATTCTCATGTTCAAATCTGACTACCATGCTCAAATCGCACGAAATCCATGCGAACTTCAATCGAATACCCTTCAACGTTGGAGAGTATCCCTTTGAAGTTGAGCATGTTCTCATGACAGTGAAGGCTCAAATTTTGTCAAACTCTATGATTATCATTAATCATCTTTATCACTATTGGGGAACTCGGCCAAAGCTTGGGACGTTTTTTCGCGATCATTTTATTCCGTCGGTGTTGTTATAAAATAACGTAACTACGGCTTTATCGAAGATTTTATAACAACACCAGCGGTTTGTCAATACATATCGGTAAACCTGGTCTATTTTTAGAACAAGTTCATTGTTATTAGAAAAACTTTCCAATCAGATCTTTAAACTCACATTTAAACGCATAATATCTGTACCTTGTTGTAGCGAAAAATGTCCATCGCTTTGGCCGAGTTCACCACCAGTGTTTGGGAAAGTATCAAGATTATATGACTCAATAGCTATAAACTTGAATAGCTAACAAAAAGATTTAAATCGTGGATTTGAAAATTATGTAAATTATTTCAAATTTATGAAAACTGAAGTTTGCATCAAATTACATTTCAGATTTTGTATTTTAATATTCAAAACGATTAAAATTCCTTCAAGCTTACTCCTTAGCAGAAATTGTAATCCTTTGCAATCTCAGCTATATAGATTCAATCCGTTTCCGAACAAGACATGCGGCCTGTATTATCAACAATCTTTATTGAATGGTACATCTACATGAGAGAGTGAATGATTGATGTATGATATAATATTTTGTAACAGTTTTATCTTTTCTCTCAATGTTTTCTCAAGCTTCTACTTCAACACATCAAGATCAGGTTTTGTTTGGGAGCAGTTAAACGATTATATTGAATGATACAGCTATACATGAGGAATGAATGATTGATGTATGATGTATGTATCCCATGGGTTTCAAGGGAGATAAAATCCCTAATCCAAAAACGCAACAAACACTATAAAGCGTACAAGAAAACAGGAAACCCCCAATTGAGGAAAAAGTATATTGATCTCAGGCACCTAATACGAAAGAAAACTAAGGATAGTCATGAGGTCTACCTCGAAGGTCTTTTGGGAATTGACAGCAATGATACCTCTAACAACAAAGTGAACAGTAAGAAACTGTTCCAGTATCTAAAAAACTCCCGTTCAGACCAGCAGGGAATACCACCCTTAAAGCAAAATGACACTCTGCATACCGAGACCAAGGTAAAAGCAGACATCTTGAACCAACAATTCCAATCTGTATTTACACCACTTTCATTGAAAGACCTATCACTTATGAGGGTTCAGGACCTTGTTGACAAAAAGACCTTGTCACCAAGTGCACTCCCTGAAAACCTAAGAAATGAGACTCCATTAATGCCGGATATAGAGATTTCTGAGGCAGGCATTATTAAGCTTCTCAGAAACCTCAAACCGGCTAAAGCGGCTGGCCCAGATAGGATTAAACCGGTGGTCTTAAAGGAATCATGTGAAGAACTAGCCCCGATGCTGAAAGTCCTTTTCCAACGCTCCCTTGAGTCTGGAGCTGTTCCATCCATCTGGAACGCAGCCAAAGTCTCCCCAATATTTAAAAAAGGAGATAAAGCAGTTGCTGCCAATTATAGGCCCATTTCACTTACATGTATCTTATGTAAGGTAATGGAACATGTTATAGCATCAAACATAGTCAAACATCTAGACACAAATGGACTAATGTACGACTTACAACACGGGTTTAGAGAGAGACGCTCCTGTGAAACGCAATTGACTGCCCTTATTGAGGATCTAGCACGCAAAACTAGCCAAGGCAAACAGACTGATCTTATACTTCTGGACTTCTCAAAGGCTTTCGATAAAGTAAACCATTCTAAATTACTCCAGAAGCTGCATTCATATGGAATAAGAAGCACTACCCTACGCTGGATCCAAGCTTTTCTCAGAAACCGAAGTCAGAGTGTAGTAGTCGATGGCGAGGAATCGGATTCGGTCCCAGTCACATCCGGGGTCCCCCAGGGATCTGTACTGGGCCCGATCCTTTTTCTGGCATATATAAATGATCTCCCGCAGGACATTGCCTCACAGGTGCGTCTCTTTGCCGACGACACTGCCATATACTTGACCCTGGACAATATACAGGACAATCACAGACTACAGAGTGACCTTGACAAACTCCAGACATGGGAGACAAAGTGGGATATGGAATTCAACCCGTCCAAGTGCCAGGTGATACGGGTGACTGCCTCCAGATTGCCTCTCCAAACACAGTACATACTGCATGGTCAGGTCCTGGAGACGGTCACCAGTGCCAGGTACTTGGGGGTTGACATTTCAAACAACCTCAGCTGGAATGCACATATTGACAGAATAACGACAAACGCTAGCAGGACTCTTGGTTTCATAAAAAGAAACATCAAAACTAAATCAACCAAAGTTAGAGAAGCTGCATACCAGACACTAGTCAGGCCACAACTCGAATATGCGTCCGCAGTATGGGACCCCCATACTAAAGACAATATTCGAAAGATCGAAATGGTCCAGAGACGTGCAGCACGCTGGACTGCAAATGAATACTCTCGGACCACTAGTGTCTCATCGCTGCTGTCTCAACTGTCCTGGCAAACCCTGGAGCATAGAAGGTCAATAGCACGGCTTTGCCTTTTCTACAAAATTATTCATTGCATTGTAGCTGTCCCTCTTCCAGAATACATACAACCCACTCGAAGAGTTTCTCGATACTGCCACTCCATGACATTCCGCCAGATACATACAGGCAAGGACTACTATAAATATTCATTTTACCCATTAGCTATAGTCCAGTGGAATGCCCTCCCTGCAAATGTTGCTGTCTCTCCAAGCCTTGAAAGTTTCAGGGCAGCAGTTGAAGGACTTCAACACGTCAAACCTTAAGCAGTGCACTGCAAGTTTTTAATATTTTACTTTTTAGACTTTTTATGCATTTTATTGATCAATCCTTAATGGTTGTTTTTATCTCCCCTTCATATTCGATCTTATTTTAACCCTCTTATCTTGTCTTTGTCTTTTTTACTCTGTAACCTTTTTCTTAACCCTGACGCGCAGTGCCTGCCAAAAATGCTCGCGAGGGCGTAGGCAGTATCAGAAGATAGATAGATAGATGTAACATTTTAATTTGACAGCCAAGAAGATAGATGTTCCTCATGAAACCAACTTAAGTTTCCTGTTAAAAATTCAACTTAAAACCCATCTAACTAACACTGTATATTCTTGTGCACAACAAACTTTGACCATTTCCTCATTTTATAGCTTCGCCGGATTTTTCCAAAACTCGTAAAAGAAATAATTAAAGAAAAATGTGCTGACACCTACTGATTTTTACTCGATACAACTACCCCGGAAGCACGAAGCAACAAAATACCATTTATGGGCGGATCTAGAGGGGGGGTCTGGAACCCCCCTGGCATTGGCCGAAAATTGAATTTTGACTATATAAATTTAATGTAATGTTACCTATTTACTACATTTTAAGCCATTATTTGGGCTTGGACCCCCCTGGAAAAAAACTTAGTCTTGGACCCCCCCTGGAAAGAAATCCTGGATCCGCCCTTGGCAGCCGTTGACTCTTTTTGGAGCTAGTTTCTCGGTTTATCACCCGTGAGATGGACACATTTAGGACTACTTGAAGGAAACTAAATTAGTTTTACAATTATCTATGGAAACATTGTTGAAAGATAAATATTTTTCATTAATATGTATGGCTACAAGCATTATGGAAAAGGATAATTAATTGGCCATTCAAGGATGTGTATTGAAGTGGTGATAAAGTGTGACAAGTATTTAGACAGCCTTTGATCACCTAGGTAAAACTATGTAACTGTCAAATGGACATTATAGTAACACTTAAACTTTATCACCTTTCACATTCAGTATTGATGTCATAGTATAGTCTGTAAACATTGACCTGAACCCGATGAATATGCAATGAGTAAGTTTGACATGGAATAATTAATACATGCCAGCACTCCTCGCTGTCGAGCAGTGTCGATAGTTTCCATAAGCATTGGGACTTTGTATTCTGCACGTTATCCTCGTGTCAATATGCGTCGGAGAGTGATTATTTTGCTTCACAGTTACTCATTACATATTCAACAGGCTCAGGTCAATATTTACGGAGTATAGTAAAGGATTGGGAAAACATTGAGGTAAAAAAGAAAATTTACATATTTAGCATTTTTATGCTCCCCGAAAAAATTTCGGGGGAGCATATAGTCGCCATGCTGTCCGTCCATCCGTCCGTGTGTCCGCCTGTCCGTCCGCCTGTCCGTCCACAGCCATATCTCAGCAACCCTTGGACCAAATTCATTGAAACTTCACATGTGAACTCCCTGAGTCAATACCTAGGGATCCTTTCTCTGTTTGTAAATTTAACGCTGCGTCATGGAAAAAGGGGCCTTAGTGTGAAAATTAGTTTTTCTCTTATTTCTCTTCATCTAATGGGCAGAATTTATTTAAATTTTGTGCTCATGTAATAAATTTGATGTTCTAGACCATATTCTATAAATAATGTGTGTACAAAAAAGCTGTCATGGGAAAAGGGGGCTTAATGTATGATAGTTTTTATTTTGTGACAAACACTTATTTGGGGAGCATAATCCGTCTGTGACGGCTCTTGTTGCCTTTTGCCTCAATGTTTTCTGTGGAATAAAAAACCTTAACTTTATCAAACCCTATTTTGCCATCATGCAGTTGCATACAATTTAGAGCAGTCCATATTTTGTCCATTTTGGAAAGGGTTAACCCATTGCCACATTATGAGGCCTTTTGATGCCTTACAAGATAAACTGGCTTTTGAAAAGATTGTGGAAAATGAAGAAATTGCTTGTGACAAGCAATTTCTTTATTTTCTACAATGTTTTCTACACACAAAGACCAAAATATATAGAATCACTTTCACTTGAAATTGTCATCTGCAATATCATTGAATCTTAACTAGTTTAAAATGTTGTCCTTCGGTTTTTGGTTATTAAAGCTTTATTTTCCTGTATTTTCAGATCAAGAGAATCCTGCCGAGTGGTGCAGCCGCCCAATCAGGCCAGCTTCAAGTTGCTGACAGACTTGTGACCTGTAACGGTACCAATCTCCGTGGTCTCACACAAAACCACTGCTTGAACATCATCAGGTCTGCCAGCTCACACGGAAATGTTTCATTCGAAGTTATCCGGCCTGTTTACCGCGGGTCGTCCATGGAAATATCTGTGACTGTGAATCCCACATCGCAGAAGAATCCATATGTGCACTCGTACGATCCACAGCAATATAGTGTAAAATCCCAAAGTTACGATCGGCAAGTTGATGTGGTTGTAACAAGTGAAAGTGAGGATTATTTAACTGTTAGTGAAGACGAATTTACAAAAACTGGACGACTTGCTAATATACCTGAGGTAGAGGCTAATGAAGTGTTTGCTTCTAACAGTGTTAAATTAGCATTCCAGAAACCATTCAGTAAAGTTGATGAAGAGAGTACAGCTACTGAGACTGAGCCAGAGGCTGTATCTCCGAGAAGTATTCTGCCACGTGAAGGTGTTGATATCATAGACTTGAATAAAGGGGACACTTCACCATATCACATACCTAAACATTCTGTCAGTAGTGGGAATAGGTCTCCCAGAAACAATAAACCCACAAATAGTGCAATACCAAACAGTGACCTTGACCAGATATCAGTAAGGTCACCAAGGTCACCTGTCTCACCAAGGTCACAACAAGGTCATATCCTCCAAACTGACATTGATACTGTGAGTGTGTCCACCGCTAGTCCAAGGTCACAAATACCCAACACTGACCAATACAGGATAAAAACACCAAGTCCTGTTATACCATTACAGTCTGAATCAAACCCTGTGTTAAGGTCATCTTATTCCAAAAGGCAACAAGTCCCTGTTGATGATACTGATTCAGTGACCCCACCATTTAGTTATCCAGCAGATAGAGATATAGATAGAGACCTTCCAGCTGCTGATGGTGATGATACAGTGAGGTATAACCCCCTGTATGACAGTGAAGCCACAGATACAGAGACACCACAGGATATTTATATAGCCTCACCAGAAGATAGTCCCACACATACAGATATAGCTCTACCACCACCGCTAGAGTTCTCCGATCATCAAGACTCTCCTGTCACAAACATTGACGACTTGACCTCCACATCTGTGGAGGTCTCACCCATACATCAACAAATAACATTCAAACCATCATATAAAACTCCAAATAATTCTGTGTTAAAGTTAGAGAAAAGTTTCAGAGATCTTGAGGAAGCTTCGTCTGACAAACAGAGAGATATACCTCGAGATTACTGTGATTCTGAACTAGCATTTAATACAGAACTAACAGCTCCATTTGATAGTGTTTTACAGGAGCATGGGGAGAGTGTTCAACAAACAGTTATAGGTCCTGTAGATATTCCCAACACAGAGGATAATGAAATATTACGAGTTGTACAAAGTTATGATGATGGTACTATAGTTATCTCACAGTTTGACTCTAATGACAATAGAGAAAGTTCGGACTCTCCAACTTTTGATATTGATAGATATAAGCCTGATAATAAAATGGATATAAATAGTGAAGCAATGTTAAAAGATGCTCTTGATATGGAGTATGAAAAGTTACCAGAGGAGAACAAATATGAAACAAGGATTAAATTAGCTGGTGATATGAAACCATACGAAAATGACACAGAAGAAATTATTTCAAATGGCAGGAATGTAATCGCAGAAAAGGTTGCCAAGGAGATGGTACAGAATGAGGGTGGTGGTTATGGTTACTACATGGAATCAGATGATGAGCCAGATCAGTATCCGGGTGCAGACGAACCAGAACCTGCACTACCTGATGTCCCTCCACCATTCTTCATGGCGTCCACTAACGAGCTGGGAGAGCCAATTAGGCAACAGGCAGTGTATGCTACAGACAGTGATGTACAGTCATCTACAGACACAGATCAGCCACAGATCAGTTCTGAGTCCGAGTACAGTAGTGGTGGTGTGGAGAACAGGATAGATCCTAACTGGACGTTCAGATCAAAGGATGACAGTAAGGTGCATGATGATGATGAAGTGATTGTTCCGGTAGCTGTGAAGAGGAAGGTAGATATTCAAATAGATAACCTGAAAATAGGGCAGGAAGAAGAAGTATGTCATGAGGATGATGTTGTGGTCCCTCAGAAAGTGGAGAGAAACTTTTCTGTGCCCAGTGATTTCACGAGGGTTACAATAGAGAGTGTGGGAATTAAACCCAGTAAGAAAGCTCCACCTGTAGCACCTAAACCAGCCAAACCTGGATTGTCACCCAGAAGTCCTGTAGATGAAAACTTTAACTCTAAATCAGTGTTACATAGTAAGAACAGTAATATAGAGCCAGTTACTGAGGATATGTTTACAGCTACTGATATAAGTGAAGAAAGAAAGAAAAACTTAGTTAATGTTATATCTGTTGTGAATGCTCTGAAAGCTTCAAAAGCTTATGAGGACCCGGAAGTTGTTGAACAGATGGTGAAAGTTGATAAAAAGGACTTCTTGAAAAAATCTGTTGATGCATTTATTGGTCAAGGTCAACAAAAGAAACAAAGCAATATTTTTAATCTGACTGTAAATGGACAAATATCACCACCGAAGGATGAAGTGATTGTGACTTCTAAACAAGAAATAACATTTTCAGAACCAAAATCTAAAAAGCCACTAGAGTATTCAAATGGACAGATATCTCCTCCAAAACAAGAGGTTATTGTTACTGAAAAACAAGGAATTGTAAAACCAGTTCAACCAAATTTCAATACCAAATCTAATGTTACTAATAATGACCAGACATTAAGTGATGCGAAAAAGGATATTCTGGAAATTTCAAACAAAGTTCCAATTCTTAAAACTAGTGTAATGGTAGAGAAACCAAACAACAATGACAAACTGAGTGTATCTGAAGGACATAAATCAAAATCAGTTGTTCCACTATTAAATCTTACCTCCTTGACGAGTTCAGTTGGAGATTCTGTATCTCCTAGAGGTGATAAATCTAGTGAACTGTCACCTTCAACATATAAAACAACTATAGGTGTAACTCAGAACAAACCAGTGGGTGAATCAAACAAAGACAAACAAGAGAAAACAAACATTGGTGCTACATCTACCACTGGTTCACAGTTTAAGACATTAACTGGTATAAAACCTTTAAGTTTTAATCCCAAGTCCCTGTCTCAGACTCTCCCAGCAAGATCTGTGCAATACAAAACATCAATAAACACTGTTGGAGGGAAACCTTCTAGTGGATTATCTACCCTGGGAAGATCTTCTTTATTAACTGCACAGAAAGCAGATCATCCAATCAAACGAATGGAAAGTATGCCTTTTGAAGTGTCCATCTTGAAGGGTATTCTAGGGATTGGAATTAAAACAACGATGACCCCAGAAGGATTTGTGAAAATTACAGAGATCCTGCCTTCAGGGCCTGTTGGTCGAGAGGGAAATATCAAGTGAGTATATTATCTGTTTACTGACAATACAGTTGAAATGAGCTGGAAATATGTTCCTTATAGCATTTATGGCAGCCATATTTCAAGATCAGTCTGTGCCTTTTTAGTGAACACTGTCAGACATCTATGCAGGCTGATCTGCAACCATGGTGGGCTCAAATGCTTTAACCTATTAGTATTACCAAACGGCATAAGTTTGGACTATTCCAAATTCAAAGATGTTGCAGACAACAATTAAAACTGAATGAAACTTTACATTTCTATATCTTTTTGTACAGAAAATATTGTGGGAAATGAAGAAATTGCTTGTCACAAGCAATTTCTTCATTTTCCACAATGTTTTTCAAAGCCATTGGGTTATAGAGTGTCTTTAGGCGTCACTGTGTTGTAATGGGTTAATGTACCTTTTTCCAGATCATGGCTCAAATATTTTTAGACTGGTCTAAACATTTTGAATCTCAGGAATATAAAAACCCTAGTTAGGATAATTTTGAAAGTAATGGCTTTTAACCCATTACCAATCGCTAAATTTTAGGGTTGTCCCGATTCAAAGAAGTGAATGAAATTAAACATTTTTTAGTCTTTTTACGACGAAAACATTGTGAGAAATTTTGAGGGAATTGCTTGTCACAAGCAATTCCTTCATTTTTCCACAATGTTTTCCAAAGCCATCATCTTTTTGGGAGTCAAAAGGAGTTACTGTGTGGTAATGGGTTAAGGAACTGTATTAATCAGTTAGATAGTCATAATAGAGAAATGTATTTTTTTTTATAGAATGTCATAACTAAGTTTTGATCTAAGAATTCTTGTAGAACTACATAAACAATATAATAAAATTCATGCAACATTTCATCAGTTTGAGGACAAAACCTTGTAACACCAGCTTTTTCAAGCTGTAGTTATAAGGTTTTGACCTCCTACTCACAATTTATTTCAATTATGTATCAGCTAAAGTTAAAGTGAACTATTGAGGCCGTTGTAGCTCTCTTGTCTATGTTGGTATCAATCACCTGTCCTAAATAAGGAGATAACAAAATACCAGGTACAACCTTACACTGTAACTAACAACCCACTTTAAAGTGTTCTTGTCAACATACACTTGTAATACATTCCTATTTGTCCCTTTCCCAAACTACAAAATTTTGGACTGTTCCAAATTCAAAGATGTTGCAGATGAAAATTTCAAGTAAATTTAATTTTATATTTATTGACCAGTCTTTTTGGGTAGAAAATATTGTGGAAAATGAAGAAATTGCTTGTGACAAACAGTTTCTTCATTTCCCACCATGTTTTCCAAAGCCAATATCTTGTAGGGCATCAAAAAGCGTCAATGTTTGGGAATGGGTTAACCCTTTCCTAAACAGTAAAAATTCAGATTTTCATTTTGGAAGGTGTCACAGAAAACTAAAATGTGTCTTGATAGAGATAGGATTTGTGTAAAGTATAGCACAGAAAATATTGAGGCAAAAAGAGAACTGTTGGTTATCAGATGTTTCTTCTTATGCCACAATGTTTTCGCAAGCCTATTCTGTCAGGGACATCAAAACCATGTCTGATTTGGGAAAGGGTTAACATTACTACAATATCCTTTGAGGATTTGAACAAGTTTAGTCCTTTTACCATATGGCCTTAAAATAAAAATTAAAAGAGCCAAAAAGCATGGAGGTTGATGGAGTTAACAAGATGGTTACAAGTATTTCCACACTATCCAGCTTTAGCTTTCTGTTAATAATTCAAGGTTCATCTGGGAAAAAACTTCTTGTAAATGAATGAAATGTTAGTAAACATTATAAGACTTTTCATGAAAAATTGATTTTATTAATTTTGTTTTTTGTCCAAAATTGTAATATACCAAAGGAACTTAGATTTGACATGTAATATTTTGTAGTTCATGTATTTGCAACTTTGAACATGTACCACACAAAACTATGCCCTGCAAGCTCATTGCCAAGGTCAATGTTAAATATTGATGTTGTTATAATGCTATTGTAAATGACCGAAAAATTCATACTTTATGATGGAAAGAGAAACTATAGATAGCCACACAGGAACTGACCTGTGACTATACATACAGTGTTATCTGATTAACTAAATAAATATCTATATCATTACATAGTTGTCATTCCAGGGCTATCATCAGGGACAGGCCTTCAATTTGTTATCATTTAATTCATAACTTCAACTTCATAATAATCAGAATCTGGAAAACTGCCCTCATAGCTTTTGAAATTAACACAATGGTGAACGATTTTACCCAATTAATTGTGACGTAATTTCAGACAAACAATACTATTTCATGTGTACTGTTATAAAATCTCATAACTTCGGCTTAATTATGGCCGAAGTTACAAGGTTTTACAACAACATAGATGATTTATCAATACACAACGGAAAACCTAGTATATTTTTAGTACAATATTCATTGCTATTCCAGATGAGCCCTTGTCTCAGTGCAGTCTGTTCAGGATCCATGTTACCCTCTTGCAATTGACCAAACGCCGACTACCAATCAAAAACATCAATTAGCCAATGGGCGATCAGAAAAATGTCATGCCCCAATTGTTCTTCGTTGCACGTGTTATTGTATCGATTTATCGACTGACAATCAAAACAATCGACACGCCAATTGCAAAGAATTTTGTGCTAACAATAGACTAGGTTTACCGTATGTTTTGATAAACCGTCGGTATTGTTATAAAATCTCGTAACTACGGCTTAATTTAAGCCGTAGTTACGAGATTTTATAACAACACCTACGAAATACTATTTTGTTTGTCCGAATTTACTTCACGATTAACTGGATAAAATCGTTCCCTATAAACGAACACATGTCCATTGTTTGTATTAAATTCTATGTTGGGCGGAGCGATCTGTTGATTGGCGTTTGGTCAATAGCTACAGACCATGAAGTTCAAACATTCCACAGTGTTTGTCTGATGTCTAGCTGAAATTAACCCATTACCAAACAGCAATATTTTTGGGTGATCCAAATTCAAAGATGTTGCAGACGAGAATTTCAATAATTATTGTATAAAATTTCACATCGTTTGGTCCTTTGGAGTAGAAAACATTGCGGAAAATGAAGAAATTGCTTGTCACAAGCAATTTCTTCATACTCCACAATGTTTTCCAAAGCCATGATATTGTGGGGCGTCAAAAGGAGTCACTGTGTGATAATGGGCTATCTACATAATTGTTCAACTTATATGTTCCTTAATTATGTGCCCTTGAATCAATAATCTTTTTTTCTAAACAAGAACCTTTTGTGTATATATTTACTGCTCCTTGAAGCTCAAGACGTTTTCCAATGGCACTCAACTGAAAATGTTGGAAGACAACTATTTATAGAAAATGAGATCGCTGCTCTGCAGTTCATCCATTCTTGTTAACCCATTACAGCATAGTGACAACTTTTGACGCAATTTAGACATTGCTTGTGACAATTCAGTTTGAAAAGAAAAAAGATCTAATTTTGTTATATTGTAGGGTTGGGGACTATTTACTCTCCATCAACAACACACAACTAACCGGTCTACCCGACAATAAAGTACAGCAGATATTGAGATTACTGCCTCACTAAACTATGTTGTTATATTGTAGGGTTGGAGACTATTTACTCTCCATCAACAACACACAACTAACTGGTCTACCTGACAATAAAGTACAACAGATATTGAGATTACTGCCTCGTGGTCTGTCCAAGCTTGTGGCCTCGGCTGTACCCCCAGATCCAGATACAGGTAACTTTAACCCATTCCCAAACAAGACCAGGCCCCGGTTTCTCGAAAAAACTTAAGTATCTTCTCATGCTCAAATCTGAGCATCGTGCTCAAATCGCACGAAATCCACGTGAACTTCAATTGAATACCAATCAACGTTGATTGGTATTGAATAGAAGTTGAGCATGAACTCATGAGAATATACTTAAGTTTTTTCGAGAAACCGGAGCCTGGTTTTGACGTCTCTAATTGAAATAGCTTTGGAAAACATTGAGACTAAAGAAGAAACTGCTGATAACCAGTAGTTTCTCCTGTTGTCTCAATATTTTCTATGCCATATTTCACACAAATTATATCTTTAATAAGTTCCATTTCGTCATTTGTGGCAGTTTTGGAAGTGGACCACCCTAAAATGTTGTTGTTTGGGATAGGGTTAACCCATTCCCAAACATTGATGCTTTTTGATGCCCTTCACCATAAAGACTCATTTCAAATGACAAATGCTTGTTGGGACTTTCATAGCTGCTTGGGATACTCCTGTTCTTATTTTTTGTTGTGATTCTTTAAACTGATTTTTACTGGTACGGGACAATGTTAAGATAAAAGATCTGAATTATTTACCTTTTGTAGAAAAGCGGTCAGATAGATCAAAAACTTCTTTTTCTAAAAGCCATTGTTAACTTATTTCAGACTACATCATGCCTTTTACAGGTGTTATAAAAAACTATCAGCAGCATTTAAATCAATTAACAAGTGAAGCCAGATAAACTGTTTTGTAAAGTAGAAAGAATGTTATCAATCCCTCTCAGAACATTTAATGGTAATTTTACTTAGAATATTCTTTGTATATTTTCAGTTTCACAACAAGTTCAGGCAGAGAAGCCAAAGTTGATACCCCAGCAGTCAGGACCATTGTCATCAATACGTAAAACAACAACAACTGTCTCCACAAAACCAGAACCTCTCACTATATCAACTAGAAAACCCCTCGTCAACACCAAGTCCCTCCCACCAGCAATGAAACCAAGGTCCAGTGATGGTCAGTCACCCGAAGTGTCACCAAGATCAAAAGCGCCTCCTGCCACATTGCCCAAACCAGACAGAACGTCACCACGGGAACAGGCATCACCAAGGTCACCAATATCAGAGACAATATCACCACAAGTGTCCCCTAGACAGCAGGCCTCAATGTCCCCTAGATCCCCTCCTCCAGTAGCCCCTAAACCTACAAGGAACCAAACTAAACCTGCAGAAGACAAGGGAAGAAAGGTGGAAGATTTGAATGAGCCAATAGAAACAGTGATTATGGCATCAGTGGATAATTCACGTGCTGAATCAATTAGACCTGGACGTAACATTTTACCTGGATCTGTTAACTATGACACTGTTGAACCCATCATCAAGGTTGGCAATAAGGGAGAGGTGTCCTCCGCAGCGTTCACATCACAAGGTAATGATACTGAAGGTAAAGTTGATGTTGTTAGTGACACAAACACACATTCTGTTACTACAAGCACTGATAGTTCACCTTCTTTACAAAATAGTCAACACAAAACTCAAACAGATGAATCAAAACCAGGCAATGACCTGGCACCTGGACCTGAATCCAAAGTGTCCGATATTGGTAAGACAAAGGAATCATTTGAAGATATGGTGAAGGATGTATCAAAGCCAGATGTGGATGTAGCTCTTCTGGCCAACAGGAATCGATCGTTCAGTACCAGCAGTGATAATGAATCTTACACAGAGTTTAATGAGTGTAATGTGGAGGAGACTGATGTTCCTGCTGAAATTGTGGAGGAGGAAGAAACAGAAGATGTGAAATCTCCAACAGATGGAAAACCTGATGAATATGAATCTGATTTTGAAGAGTTCCAAAATGATGTCAGTGATAAATCAAACAAAGAAGCAGAACAATCTCAGGATATGACAGCTTTGAGAGGCTTTGCTGAAACTATCGTTGCTGATGTCATTTCTAATGTAAAACAAATGAACATTACAGATGATGATGATGCTGAAGCACCAAGCCTACCTAGTGAAGAACCTCCGATGGTTATGGAGTTTGAATCATCCACTGAGAGTGCACCACCATCCCTCCCAGATGAGCCACCGCCACTCCCTACTGGGGCCCCACCTCCCATCCCTGGTGAAGCTCCGCCTTTATTGATGGACGACATTCAGGTGCAGTATAACGATACAGTGAGTGCTCCTGTAGACGACATGTCACTCTACCCTGAAGATGCACCAACAGATACAGCCAAACATGGGGAGGACAGTAAACAAGTTATAGATGTTGTCTCTTCTTATCACAATGCACAGCTGCATGCAGAGATACCACTCAACAATGTAGATCACACGCAACACAATTTTGATCATTCTGTACATTCTGGTGCTAATCAATCTGACTCTATTTCTACACAGGCTACAGACATTACAAGCGATCAGTCAGGCCATACTGATAGTGTTACTGGAGCTGAAGATCCAAGTGTAAATATTGTTATTGATATGTACTCGGACATTTCTAGTGGTAAACAGAACAACAATACATCAAACCTTGTGAATAATGAACAAATAAGTGATAAGGACCAAGATGGTAATGATAGTTTTGAAGGTAAATCTTTAAGCAGTAGTGATGACTTTTTAAG
Source organism: Fragum sueziense (assembly GCA_963680895.1). Classification (NCBI taxonomy): domain Eukaryota; kingdom Metazoa; phylum Mollusca; class Bivalvia; order Cardiida; family Cardiidae; genus Fragum; species Fragum sueziense. The sequence continues at coordinate 11,330,400 of OY804598.1, forward strand.
TGACGCTGATAATGTAGAAAGTGTTAAAGATTCTATAGTTAATGATCAAAATAATGTTAATGTTACTATTGCACAAAATGATGTTTCAAATGATCAAACAACAACTAAAGACTCCAAACTGAACGGTCATTCTGACGTGTCTAGTGATGTGAAGGACAAGGTTGTGTCCTCGGTGACAGAGAGGCCGGTTCTGTCACCGGTGGACACCCGTAAAGATGTGGATGGTACTGCGAGTTTGAGCCCCAGATCAGACTCCACACAGAGCCCGAGGACAGCAGACTCGGTGACCAGTGATGATGACAGCAGATATAGATACAACCCAGATGTGGATAAAGTCCTGAAAAGTAAGTTAGGGAATTCTGTTTCTTACCTGTATTGAAAATTGAAATAAGACAAACAAAGCTCAACTTTGATTTGTAACCGTGTCCTCAGTGATTTCATGATATTATGGCATTACTCAAGGTCATCCTTTAATGCTAATCATCTCAGCATTGAACTTAATACATGAAACTTAAGTTAGGCATTTTCCTTACAAGTAGTTCATGAACAAAGCTCAAATTTCATATGAATTTACATTTCAACTCTGCATTTTTTTGTTCCAAGCCTAAGGACAGGAAAGTAGGTCAAGGTCAAGTAATTTTACAAAACTTCTGTTATTTTCCAGTGTTGTCGCAGAATGATGATGAGAAAGACAAGGGAGAAGGGGAAGTAATGACAGTCATCATCAATAAAGGAGTTACGGGTCTTGGTTTTGTTATAGAGGGCGGTAAAATGTCCATCAAGGGAGATCTACCAATCAGTGTGAAGAGAATATTTAAAGGTAAGACTATGAGCTAATTTCATCAAAACATTTAAGACATACTTTTGTCTTACCAATGTCTTATGACATGTTTATCTGAAGAATGGCATGTCACCAATAATCCAAATCTTAGGTGATGTGATTGTTGTTTTAAGTGTTTCGTAAGTTATCAATAAGACAAAAATATTTCTAAATATTTTTATGATACTGGCCCCAGAAGTATCTCTTTTTCAATAAAATTTTTAGCTCAACTTTTAAAATATGATCATAGCACTTGAAAAGAGCGTTTAACCCCAATAAATCAAATTCATGACTGCATTTTTTTTCTACTATTTAGCATTTAAGGCTTTCCCACAATCAAAACATGGTTTTGACATAATTTGAAAATACTTTAGAAAATATTGAGGCAAATTGTTTTTAATATTCCTGACAGAAAAGGCTTGGGAAAACATGGAAAAGGTTGATTTAACCTTAGAACTCCTTATGGTAAACACCATTAATTGGATGCTGTTAAAGAAAGTAATCATGAATAAAGCATTTTCTTATTTTGCCTCAATTTTTCCCAAACTTTTTTAAGTAAGGGATGTCAAAACGAGGACTGGTGTTGCTTTGGAAATTGTCAACTCTAAACCCTTTCCCAAACAGCAAAAGGATTAGGGTGTTCCAATTCAAAAGCTGCTGCCAACAACAAATTTTATGTTAATAATAATAGAACTTGTGTACGATATAGCACTGAAAATGTGGAGGCAAAAGAAGAAAATGCTGATTATTAGCATTTTCTCTTTTTGGTCAAAGTTTCCCCAATGTTTCCCAGTAGTGAATTTCAAACACAGTCTTTTTGGGAAAGAGTTAGCACTTTCCCAAACAAGACCTGGTTTTGACGTCCCCCAATAGAAAGAGCTTGCGAAAACATTGAAACAAAAGTAGAAACTGCTGATAACCTGCAGTTTCTCCTTTTGTCTCAATATTTTCTATACCATATTTTACACAAATTCTATCTTTAATAACTTCCATTTTGTAATTTGTGGCAGTTTTTGAAGTGGGTCACCCTAAAATTTTGTCGTTTGGGAAAGGGTTAACATACGATATCCTTATTTTGATTGTGACCTGTTTACAGGTGGCCCAGCAGAGAACCATCTACAAGTCGGAGATGAAATATTTGAGGTGAACGGTGAGGACATCTCGAACATGCGGAGAACTGAAGCCTGGAACCATCTTAAGTTTTTGTCAAGCGGAGATATAGAAATGAAGATACGTAGATATAGTCACGAGGAACCAGTAGAGACAGAAATATAGACTTGAGGACTGGAACCAGTGAAAACAGGAAGATCAAAAATTTTCTCAAAATTTGACAATATCCCAAACATGATGACCCCGGAAGATATTAGTTAAGAAATGCTTGTGGAAAAAGAAGAAAATGATGATAAATCTTCAGTATAGTGTTGCCAGAGTTTGTAATTTGAAAAAAGCTTTGAACTTAATTGTGCGCTAAACAAGACCTGGCCCCGGTTTCTCGAAAAAACTTAAGTACATACTCATGAGCTCAACTTCAATGGAATACTCTCCAACATTGAAGGGTATTTGATTGAAGTTCACATGGATTTCGTGTGATTTGAGCATGGTGCTCAGATTTGATTCTGAGAATGTACTTAAGTTTTTGGAGAAATCGGGGCCTGGTTTTGACTAGAAAAGGCATAGGAAAACATTGAGGCATAAGAGGTAAATTTAAACTGATAACAAGCATTTTCTCCTTTTGCCTCAATATTTCAAACAAATTGCCTGTGGCCGCTTTAAAATGGAAACACACTAATATTTTGCCATTTGGGAAAGGGTTTATTTGCACAATACAGCAAAATGCTGCTTTACATGAAATCATTTTGTATGTGACCAGCAAGCAATATAACTGATGCAATATAATGAATATATCATTAGCCCTATGTTATTGAAAAAACTGTTTTAAAAAGAATTCATATGGAAGTACAAATTTGTTATGACAAATAAATATTCTGTGTCAGGTATTCATTGTTCAACTAAGTTTAGAAAGCTTTTTCATCGTCGTGTGAATCATTTGATACGGCATTTTCTTTATTTTTCAATGATTCTGTTAATGTATGGCCAATTTGTTTTAAGCTGCAGTTACGAGGTTTTCGTTGAAAAGCCACGATAAGCTTTAAATTTGTATTGTAATTTTCAGCATTCAAAAGATAAGCCTTCTATTTTCACTGATGACATATTTTTTCTTGTTTTGTTTGTAAATATTTCTAAAATCAAAATTGCTTTTTAATCAAGATAAAAGATAATATATTAAGCTTAAAGTAAAATTGCATTTTGCTTTTTGATCTTTAGATGATAATGTTCATTATAGAGATATAAAATTATGTTAGTGTTGGTTTAGTTAATCTGTATTACAAAATTGCAAGCTTTAATTTCTTTAACCCTTTCCAAAACGACAAAATTTTAGGGTGATCCACTTCAAAAAGAGACACAAATGTCAAAATGGAAGTTACTAAAGATAAAATTTGTGTAAAATATGACACAAAAAATATTGAGACAAAAGGAGAAACTGCTGGTTATCAGCAGTTTCTTCTTTTGTTTCAATGTTTTCCTAAGCCTATTTTCTTAAGGTCGTCAAAAGCAGGTCTTGTTTGGGAGAGGGTTAACAAAGGTTACTTTGATAAGGTTAAATATGTAGCAAGTGTCAGAAAACTGTAAAATACTAATGTACAACTAGAATTGTATTGTAGCTTAACCCATTACCACACAGTGACTCCTTTTGACTCCCCACAAGAAATTGGCCTGGGAAAACATTGTGGAAAATAAAGAAATTGCTTGTGACAAGCAATTTCTTTATTTCCCACAATATTTTCTAAACAAAAATACCAAAGAAGGAAAAAAATCTTTCACTTTAAATTGTCTTCTGCAACATCTTTGAATTAAGAGCAGTCTAAAATTTTGTCGTTTTGTATTGTAGCTTAATCACACACATGTTTGTATGTCAAAAGTGTATTGAAAGATCAAAGGGATGATATAATCCTATTTCTAAAGGCCTAGTAACATACAATTACACACCCACATCACATCCAAAAATAAGCTGTACGACTGACCATTATTAGCTCAGCTTTTTGAAGAGAATGAGAGCTTATACTGTCACCCGGGCATCAGCGTCGGTGTTGCAACAAAGGTTAAAGTTTTTTTAAAACATCAATAACTTCTTAACTATCAAAGGGATTCAACCCAAACTTGGAATACTTATTCACCATCACACCCTCTACCTTACTACCATGGCCCATGACCCTGGCTCCACTATATTTGGAGTTATGCCCCCTTTATACTAAGCAACTTAGAAAGTCGAGCGCGCTGTCTTCGGACAGCTCTTGTTGGACATGCTCTGGCAGTGATGTGAATTGAAATTGTGTGTGTGACCAGGCCTTTAAATCTGTTTGTTTACTCAAATACAATAATTGAGCCAGGATCTGGAAAAACGTCCCTTAAAACATTTTTAAAAATCGAGTTTCCAGATCAGCTTGTCGTCCAATGCAGTCCAATATGCATCCATGCTGCTCTATTTAAGCTACTACAGGTCACGATGAAGCTATTAGAGAACAACATGGATCCTGATTAGACTGTGCGTATGCACAGGCTGATCGAGATCTATGCTGGGCTCAAAAGCCTTAAGGGACGCTTTTCCAGATCCTGGCTCAATTATATGTTTGCAGACAGAAATTTGTCGCTACTAATTATTACTGTGAATTTTATGTTTCACAAACTTCTTGTTTGGATGTGATATTTTTGTACATGTTGATCGTAACCAGAAAATAGATCGTATGATAACATGTGTGTAAATATGTGTAAGCAGGCATATTTTGTAAAGTCTAATCTTGATCTGTTAAATTATTTACCAATTAATCCATCACCAGACAGCACAATTTTATACTGTTACAATTTGACAGGTGTTGCAGATAACAACCTCAAGTAGGTGATAGTTAAAAAATCTTTGTATTTTAAATTGTAAAACATTGTGGATAATGAAGAAATTGCTTGTAACAAGCAATTTCTTCATTTTCCACAATGTTTTCCAAAGCCATTATCTCAAAGGGTGTCAAAAGGCGTCACTGTGTGGTAATGGGTTCATCCTTGTGTTGCTGATCGCGGAATATTCCGGCCACTTTCAAAGAATGCATGAAACATGTTGAGCCTGAACATGGTGTGCAGTCTAACCTTACTCTTCACTAGCTGTTTACTTGTTTTGATTTAGCAGGGCAAGAGTTTGTAATTCGATTGGTCAGCATGAAACAGTTGTAACTGCTTATAAACATATAGGCAGTTACAACTGTTTCGCACTGAGCCATCGAATTGTGACTTGTCATGCTAAAACTTACCATTCTGGAAGTTCATGAAATATGAGAAACTGATCAGACTCTGCTGATGTTAACCTATTTTAGACCTGTCCAAATTCAAAGATGTTACAGATGATAATTTCAAGTGAATGAACCTTGAAATGTTTTGGCCTTTTTAAGTTGAAAAGATTGTGTTTGATGTTTTCAATGACAGTATCTTGTGGGGAGTCAAAAAGAGCCATTTTACAGGAATGGGTTAAGCCTTTTGACACTGAACATGACTAGTGTAGAAAAATCATTCTAGATTCAGAAAATCTTAGATTGAGAAGTTTCAACCTCGGTCAGCCTGCACAGTCTGCGCAGGCAGTCTAGTTTAACCCATTATCACACAGTGACTCTTTTTGACTCCCTACAAGATGATGGCTTTGGAAAACATTGTGGAAAATGAAGAAATTGCTTGTGACAAGCAATTTCTTCATTTCGCACAAGGTTTTCTGCGTAAAAAGACTAAACAATTCAAAATTAAATTCACTTAAAATTGTCGTCTGCAACACCTTTCAAATTGGAATACCGGGTAGTCCAAAATTTTGACATTTGGTAATGGGTTAATTCATTTCACTCTTCCAAGATGGCCCCGTTTAGCATGATGGGTCTCTATTTTATTGATATCAAAGAAATTGTATATATTTAATTGGACTCGTACAATGGCAGATAAGAGAATTGTATTTTTTTTTGTAAAATTAATTGTAATTATGTACTAAAAGCTATTAATTTGTTTAAGTAAAAGATTTCATATTATAAATAATAATTGTTTAATAATTAAAGCGGATAATAACTTATGATGATTTTGTTTTGCCTTTGTAATACCATTCCATGATGTTACACCCTTCAGTGAAGAGTTTAATTTATAACCTCATTGGAAAGTTTACCAAGACAAGAGATTGCAATTGAAAAGTACCGTAGATGTAATTTAAGAACTTTCTTACTTTTAGATTCATTTTATAGTTTAGAAAACTTTGGAAGAGAAAGGAGAAACTTTCCACCACCAAAATTTAATGTTTTCAACTGCACCTGAATAGGTTCGGATACATAACGAGGCTGCTCGAAAAAATGCGATGTTTTATGAATCTCAAAATGGCCGCATTACAGCTATTCTACCTTAAGATACAATACCCGTAATGTGGCCATTTTGAAATCATAAAAGCATTCCATTTTTTTTTTTACGTCGTTGTTATGCATCTGAACAAATAATTATTTGGATGCGGTCGTAAACATTTGGTGAATGTTTTCGACGTCGTCCATATAATTCCAACGTCGCGCTAATCTTATTAGGAGTATGTTATTATTACTCTTCCAAGCACTACATTCTGATCGAGCATCAATTAATTTTTAGTAACTTGTCCCATTTATAGGTATTGAAACTACACCCATTGTTGGAAGATCGATGTCAGCAGAATATTCCGTTCCTCTAGGTTCGGAACCTTGAAAACCATTCCTGGCCAAGACTAAACCCTTTCCCAAACAAGACCAAGTTTTGACATTAGAAAAGGCTTGAGAAAACATTGAGGCTAAAGAAGAAAATGCTGATGATCAGCATTTTTTCCTTTGCCTCAATCTTTTATGGGCTTAAATTGTACACAATTGTTTACCTTTTTAACATAAATTTCGTCGTTTACATCAGCTTTCCAATTGAATCACCCTAGAATTTTGCCATTTGAGAAAGTGTTTAATGATATACTTTTGGTATTTCACTTACTAGTTCTACCACAACATCCAACCCGAGTCGCCGAGCCTCCAGCAGCTCGTCCCATTTACATGATTCAAAAACAAATTGATTGAACGCCTTTCAACTGCTATGGTCATAATCTTGGCAGCTGGAGCATCTAACCATGGATTCCTGTAGTTTCTCATACCAGTGCTACTACAACTTGTCAAATGTCAGAGTGGATACTGGCCCAGCTAGGGTTCGAACTCGCAACCCCTGAATTGACAGGGTCTGACATTACCGACTGAGCTATCGGGGCTCGGCTCAACCTGATGTTTGTTTAGAAATCTGCAAAGGAGATGAACAAAATGCTGATCATTAGCATTTTCTCCTTTTCTCTCATGGATTCAAGGCTGTAAATAATGTTTTCTGTTGTTGGTAGCAGGTACATTTTCGTTTGAAACTCCCTTGTTATATTTTTCTGAATACCCTGACTTTAAAAATGTTTCAATGGATTTTGGAAAAGGGTCCTTTTAGCATATGTGAATACCATGTATTCCAAACAACCTGTACCTAAGTACAGTCTAACCAAGATCCATGCTGCACACTGGTGCTTCAGATTATGGAGAAGCAAACAGAGTACAATATGGATCGTGATCAGACTATGTATGCGCTGGCTTATCTGAATCCAAGTTGTTCTCAAATACAAGGTCCTTTTTTCCAGATACTGGCTCAAGTAATAAGCAAATAGCAAATAATATTTTGCTAACAAGAGGACCATGATGGTCCTTAATCGCTCACCTGCACCTAGATAGAATGAAAGTCCCAATGTTGTCAAGTTCAAGAGCACATAATTTAAGATGCGAGATTATGATCCAGCTGAAAACTGCTTTCATAATCTTGAATGATCAATATTTGTAGCTGTTACAGTAAAAACAAAGAGGAAGAAAACAACTATTTTGTCACAGTAAAGGGCACATAACTCTGTTCTGATAAAGAAATTCTCATCAATATTATGACCAAGTTTTTTTTTATTAGTTAATATTTATTGCTGTTTGAGAGAAAACAAAGTCGAAAACGGCAATTTTGTAACCGTCAAGGGCACACACCTCTGATTTTTTAGTCCAATCAATCTGACAAATTAAAACATTTAAGATATTATGGTCACCAACATTGCGACCAAGTTGTGTCTTGATAATGATTGGTCCATATTTGTTTGTTAGAGAGAAAAAAGTCGAAAACGGTAATTTAATGAAATTAAAGGGCCAATAACTCTTGTTTTTCTGGCCAAATCAAGCTGAAAATTTAACTCATCAAGGATCTTATGATCACCAACATTGTGGCCAAGTTTTGTCTTGATTAGTCGATAAATGTAGATGCTACAGTGTAAACAAAGTCGAAAACATCAATTTTGTCAAATTCAAGGGCACATAACTCCAGACTTCCTGCTCCTATCACACTGAAAATCGAAGTCATCCAAGATCTTATAGTTACCAACATTGTGGCAAGGTTTTGTCTTGATTGGTCAATATTTGTAGATGCTAGAGTGGTAACAAAGTCAAAACTAGCCATTTTTGACATTCAAGGGCACATAACTCTGGACTTCCTAGTCCGATCTAACTCAAAATCAAACTCATCTAAGAACTTATCGTCATACCTATTTTGACCAAGTTTGGTTAAGATTGATCAATATTTGTAGATACTAGAGTGGTAACAAAGTCAAAACTAGCCATTTTTGACATTCAAGGGCACATAACTCCGGACATCCTGCTCCGATGACACTGAAAATCGAACTCGTTCAAGATCTTAAGGTTACTAACATTGTGGCCAAGTTTTGTCTTCATTAGTCAATATTTGTAGATGCTAGGGTGGTAACAAAGTCGAAACTAGCTATTTTTGATATTCAAGGGCACATAACTCCTGACTTCCTGATCCGATCTGACCCAAAATCGAAGTTGTCCAAGAAATTATGGTCATACATGTTTGGACCAAGTTTGGTCAAGATTGGTCAATACTTGTAGATGCTAGAGTGGTAACAAGGTCTAAACTAGCTATTTTTGATATTCAGGGGCACATAACTCTGGACTTCCTGGTCCGATCTGACCCAAAATCGAACTCGTCCGAGAACTTATGGTCATACATGTTTTGACCAAGTTTGGTCAAGATTGGTCAATATTTGTGGATGCTAGAGTGGTAACAACAAATTGTGGACAGACGGACAGACGGACGGACAGACGGACGACGGACAAAAAGCGACCACAATAGCTCACCTTGAGCACTTTGTGCTCAGGTGAGCTAAAAATGGACAAGGTTTACTGTTATGTTTTGATAAATCATAAGTGTTGTTATAAAATCTTGTACCTATGGCTTAACATCACCAACAAAATACCACCGCGAAATACCACCATTTGTCGGAAATCGCGTCTCAGTTATATGGATAAAATTGTTCCCCATTCATTTTCTCTGACCCTAGCAACCCTTTGAAAGGGATGTCATTTGGGAGGAAAAAGGATCATACAAACAAATCAATAATGTTTACATAATTTATTCATCCTCAATATCAATGCATTTTCATTCAATTAAGTTATGCAGCCAAATATATTTCAAACCCTTTTCCAAACATCTTCTTTTGATGTCAAAAATAAGAAAGGCATTGGAAACATTGAGGCAAAAGAAGAAAATGCTGAATATCAGCATTTTCTCCTTTTTCCTCAATATTTTCTGTGTTATATTGAAAATACAATATCTAAATCGACCTCCATCTTTGACATCTGTAGCAGCTTTCCAATTGTTTGAAATTTCTTGTTTGGGAAAAGGGTTACTAGTATTAGACAGTCATGAAACCTGAGTAAGAAGCACTCTTTCCAAAGCTCTTTCCCTTTCCCTACACTAGACAATCACCAACTTTCTTGAGAAATATATGAGAAACTACATAGAATTGCAACAAATCATTTTTGACCAGCAATGAAATATAGGTCCATCTGGGAAATGTGAAAAGTATTTATTCTTGTAAACCTTTGCAAAATACCCAGGCTAACTAGGATCGTAACTTTTCAACCCAAGAAGACTTTCTGATTCTAGTATGTCTTTCTACCTTACCATTCATTTTCCAAATGCAGTATCTGGTTGACCTCTGTTGACCCTGATTTGTTTCTCATATATTGATTTATTGAACCTCCCAGATGATACATTTTAACCCATTACCAGACAGTAAAAATTTAGACAGATCCAATTTCAAAGATGTTGCAGAGGACAATTTCAAGTAAAAGAAATATTACCCTTTTAAACTTTACGGGTGGAAAACATTGTGGGAAATGAAGAAATTGCTTGTCACAAGCAATTTCTTCATTTTCCACAATCTTTTCCAAGGCATTTATCTTATGGGGCGTCAAAAGGCATCACTGTGTGGTAATAGGTAAACATGACAGGTGACATTTATCAATAGGATGAAAATTCATTGATATACTATGTATAAGAATGTGATGCCTTAACAAGATAGAAGTTTGAACCCCCGCAAAATGTACAACAAAAATGTTTGAATTGTGAACATAAAATGGTATAGTTATACGTCACTATAATGGTGTAACAAATAGATCCATACCAACTCGCATCTCTCACAACTTACAATTTTACAGAATAGTTTAATCCTTTCCCAAACTGCAAATATTTGGACTGTTCTAATTTGGAAGCTGCTGAAGAGCATAATGACTGATGATAGATACAATTTTTGTACATAATAGCATTAAAAATATCCATGCAAAAGAAGAAAATCCTGGTTGTCTAATATTTTATTTTTTTTTCAAAAACAGTGATTATCTACTGCTCTCTGCATCTTCTTTTAACTGATGTACAGATTAGCCATTTGGGAAAAGGATTTTAAAGATTTAGAGAAATAAGTTATCATTATTTATACATGTTATACAAAAAGTCCTTGCCTTTAGAAAAGGGCAATATCAATATGGCAAACTCAGTTAAAGTTGATGGATCAGAAAAGAGCAACAGATAAGTGGGGTTAACGTTTTACCACATGACAAAATTGTTGATTGCTCTTAATTCAAAAATATTGCAGACGACAATTTCAAGTGAATGAAATTAAGATTGTTTGGTCTTTTGGGGTAAAAAGCCTTGTGGAAAATGTAGAAATTGCTTGTGACAAGCAATTTCTTCATTTTCCAAAAGGTTTTCCAAAGCCCTTATCTTTTAAGGAGTCGAAAAGAGTTAATGTTTGGTAATGGGTTAAAGGCATTCCAAACGCATTATGAATTCCTATATTGTGTGAACTCATTGTAATCATCTCAATGAGACGATACAATGAGTACTGCAAAAATATTGGGTTTGATGAGCATTTTAATCACTTTTCAATGAAAACCTTGTGAATGCAGCTTCAAACAAGCTGCAGTTACAAGGTTTTTGTTGAAAAGCCACAATTTGATGATATTTTAGGTTTTGAAAAGCCTTCACCCCGTTATCTATTACTCAGAAAATCAAGACAGAACCACATACAAACAGAACCAATTCTTACACACAAATACAGCACATTCTTAAATCAAACTTTTCAAAGACAGCCGTTAGTAATTCTACAAGCGAATAAACAAATATATTGTTGCATTCAATAATGAAGTTTGTAGTTTTATAAAGAAAATACATATAATCTAAAATTTGAAAACAACTATTTTTAAATGACATGTCTTCTACCACTAGAATGTTATATATATACAACAAAGCAAAAACAGAAATTTACATCAAAATGCATAATTCACTAACAAGAAACCATAACAAATGAAATTTACACCTAAATGTCTTAACCCTTTCATATAGAAGACCTAGTCATGACATCTTTTTTGCCCATGTTTTACCAGGAAAAACCAGGCATTGTTAGTTGTAGCAATATTTTCAGAACTGATTTCTCTTTCAATATTTTATAATGGTCTGTGGCTTTAACATAATACCGGTGTTCCAGGGTAATGTGCACCCTGGGTAACGCATCCCCAGTGACATGTTACCCAGGGGGACACTTTACCCTGGGACACTGGTATATTGTGGAATTCATATCCTTAATAAATTGTACTAAAGCCTTTCCAAAAGAACAAAACTTTGGATGGTTTCAGTTTCAATGCCATTTTGGTGATAATGGCATTGTAGTTCACCATGGATCAAGACCAGGCCCCAGTTTCTCGAAAAAACTTAAGTACGTTCTCATGCGCAAATCTGAGCACCGTGCTCAAATTGCACGAAATTCACGTGAACTTCTATCGAATACTCTTCAACGTTGGAGAGTATCCCTTTGAAGTTGAGCATGTTCTCATGAGAATATACTTATGTTTTTTCGAGAAACCGGGGCCAGATCCGACCCTTGCACAGAGCAACAGATGAGAGGGGTTAACCCACTACCAAACTAAAAAATTTCCGACTAGTCCAAATTCAAAGATGATGCAGTCGACAATTTCAAGTGAATGATATTTTACATTTTTTTTGTCTTTTTATATAGAAAACATTGTGGGAAATGAAGAAATTGCTTGTCACAAGCAATTTCTTCATTTTCCACGATGTTTTCCAAAGCCATTATCTTATTGGGAGTCAAAAGGAGTCACTGTGTGGTAATGGGTTAAAAGGCATTCTAAATGTGTTCTTTGAAATCCAAACCCTATATTGTGTGTACTCATTTGCATTGTCTCGATGAGACAATTCCAATGAGTACCCACAATATAAGGTTTGATGGACAATAAAAGAAATATTGCATTTTGAAAAGCCATCACCCACTCTTCTGTAGCTCTGCCTTGCTCTACACAAACATGCCCTGTTTTTGATGACCTTAGTGAAGAAAAATCTCAAAAGAAGAACATATTTTCAATTCCTGTACAATGCCTTTGGGTATGGACCACCCTTTAAACTTTGTTGCTTTGGAAAAGGCTAATACAATCTTACTACTATTCTAATATTTAAATGAAGAAAAAATAAACCTAGGGCAAATAATTGCTATACAAAATCAATGTGTTTGGAATAATATTGCAACTCCCATTTTCTTCCAACATTACATTTCCTTCACGACAAAGCACTATTGAATCAACATCCACCACTTTCGGAAACAACTGACATATAGACTGTTCCAACTTGAAAGCTGCTCCAGAAGAAGAAATAGATTTTGATTAACTATGATAGGATTTGTTCATAATATGACACGGAAAATATTAATGCAAAAGGAGAAAATGCTTGTTATCAGTATTTTCTTCTTTTGCCCCAATCTTTTCCGAGGCATTTCCTGTAAAGGAAGTTAAAACCCAGTCTTGTTTGGGAGAGGTGTTTTAACGACTGGATTTTGATTCTAATTTAAGTCCTCAAGTACCTACTCAAGTGCTTAATTAGGATGCAATACTGTAACCAGAATTACCAATATGATGAGGTGGTAATGACTTCAGAATGAGATACAGCTTAAATTAGTTTTCAAAACCTAAGCTGTGGTTACTCATTGGAATTGTCTCATTGAGACAATTCAAATAAGTACCCACAACATATAGTTTAACCCATTACCAAATGGCAATATTTTAGACTAGTCCAAATTCAAAGATAATGCTGACGACAATTTCAAGTGAATGAAATTTTACATTTTTTGGTCTTTTTTGATAAGAAAATATTGTGGGAAATAAAGAAATTGCTTGTCACAAGCAATTTCTTCATTTGCCACAATGTTTTCCAAAGCCTTTATCTTGTGGAGCGTCAAAAAGCATCAATGTGCGGTAATGGGTTAAAGTTGAGTAAGGCAATCCCTTGTCAAATAGCAAAAATTTACTGTTCCAATTGGAGAGCAGCTGCTGCATATGACAAAACGGATCTTTACAAAGATACATTTTTGTGTTACATAGCACAGAAAACATTGAGACAAAAGGAGAAAATAATGATTTCTGACATTCTTTCTTCTCTCTCAATGATTTCCCAAGGTATTTCTAGTAGGTACATCAAAAACCAAATTATTTTTCAGGAAAAGGTTAAGTAGACCTATACACACTGATGTCTATTTTACATTATGCAACATTTTACAGTCTATCTACAAATATGGAATGAAACAGTTTTGAAAATTGATAATTGAGCCTGAATCCATGTTTTCCAGATCAGCCCATAACTAATGGCTTCTAATCAGGGCCCATGATATTCTGTTACAGTTAAACCTTTCCCAAACAAGATCTGGTTTTGACGTCCCTAATAGGAAATGCTTGGGAAAACATTGAGACAAAAGATAATCAGCAGTTTCTCCTTTTGTCTCAATATTTTCTATGCCATATTTTACACAAATTATGTCTTTAATAACTTCAACTTTGTCATTTGTGGCAGTTTTTGAAGTGGATCACCCTAAAATTTTGCCGTTAGGGAAAGAGTTAATACAGGTCATGAAACTGCTATTAAAGATAAACATGGATCTGAATAGACTGCAAGGATCAGGATCCATATTGGCCTAACATGCCACAAGGGCCCTTTCACCAGATCCTGAGCCGCGTTCTTTAGAGCGAGATTTCTTGAGATATCTTGAGATTTTTTCAGATGTTTTAGGATAAAGCGCTCTTTTGAGCAAGATTTTTTAAGACGAACACTGCAAGCCGCCATTGCTCTATACTTCTTTCGGAACCCCTTGGTAAATTCTGTAGAATCTATATGGGAGAGAATTGACCGAGTTGTTCCGAATGCTCCATGATTCATAAACCGCGGAGTTCTGAATGCTCCATACTTCATACAAATGACGTCATAATGACGTCATTTGTATGAAGTATGGAACATTCGGAACACTTCGCTTATAATCTCGGTCTCGAAGACGCTGTATCAAAAACATCTTAAGAAATCTTAAACAAGAGCTGTCACTGTAAGATGACAATGCCCCCGACACCGCTTTGATTTTAAATTATGGCCAATCTATGTTCAAGGTCAAGGTCATCCAGGGGTCAAGGTCACCAAAGTATGTGCCTACAGAAAGGTAATGTACCAAGGAATGTTGTGGTAAAGTATGAAGCGAATATGTTAAGTAATAAGGAAGTTATGGCCAATGTTAAAGTTTTTGGACGGAATGACGGACAGACAGACGGACGGACGGACGGACAAGTCAAATTTATGATGCCTCCCTATCGGGGGCATAAAAATCTCGCTCTAAAGAATGCGCCTCTGGTTGATATATTTCTTGTGATATACATATACATGTATTTACTATAGGTGATCAGCCATTCTAAATCAAACATTGTTTGGTGCAATTTCTCAATATTATACTAGAGGTAACATTACTGACAGAAGGGAGTGAAATGCACAATACGATATATGTTTTACCAAACCTTTCTGTGTATTAGTATATTGTGAATACTCATTGGTATCCTCTCCCTAAGATGATTCCAATGACAACCTACAACATAGGGCTAGGATTTGACATGACAAATTTAAACTTCCTTAACCCCTTCTTCATTGTTGCTCCATTATAGAAATACACACATATCAAAATTAACCCTTCTACAAACAATCTGTTTGCAGCAGCAATCAATTTAGAATTAATTTATTGACTTTCGAGTTTTAAAGGAGGTTAAGTAAAATCTGCACTGTTTAAAATTGTTTACAAATAAATGAGAAAATCACATCGTTCAAGCTGTTGCTTTATAAATGAATAGTTAAACAGTATTGATAAAATATATCTAGGTTCTAACTCAACACAGTAATGGCTATCATCTTTCTTAACTCTTTCCCTAATGATGAAAATAGGGTAGTCTGATTCAAAAGCTACTGCAGACGACAAAATACCTCCAAAGATGATTAAAACAGTAAAACATGCAAAACAAAGTACAGTATACATAAAGCCCTTGTAGTTTCTTCTCATCCATTCGGCTAAAACAACATTGTAATATTGTATAAAACAGAAACAAAATCAGAACAATAGCAGCTTAACCCTCTCCCAAACAAGACCTGGTTTTGACGTCCCTAATAGAAATGGCTTTGGAAAACATTGAAACAAAAGTAGAAACTGCTGATAACCAGCAGTTTCTCCTTTTGTCTCAATATTTTCTGAGCTGTTTCACACACAAATCTTATCTTTATCAACTTTCATTTTGTCGTCTGGATCAGCTTTCAAATTGGATCACCCTAAAATTTTGTCGTTTGGGAAAGGGTTAAACCAAAAGATGAAAGATTGAAGTGTACAGCAAGAGCACCATATATGAATGGTAATGATACACAGACACAGAAAAAGAGGATATAAAGCTATCATTAACCCTTTTCCAAACAGCAATAAAGAATGAGGTGGTCTATTTGAAATTGAAATCCTTGTAAAATATATGCGAATAAGATAGGATTTGTGAAAGGTAAAGCTGAGAAAATTTTGAGGCAATAGGAGAAAATGCTGGTTAGATCAGCATTTTCTCCTTTTGCCTCAAAGTTTTCCAATGCCCCTTCTTGTAGATGTCAAAAACAAAGTCTTGTTTAGGAAAGGATTAAATTGTTATTTCAAACCTTAACCTTTGTTGTAGGTACTCAAATGAATCATCTAGAGGACAATTTCAATGAGTACCCATAACCTAAAATTTGAGGGACTATAGCAGATATTTGTCATTTGAAATGCCATCACTCCTTGTAATCTGTAGCTCTGTATAATATTTATGTCAAGTACAGTCAAAGCAACTAATACGAAAAGAAATGTATCTTCCCCTCATCATGCTGGAAAAAACATGCAGCTAATGGAAATTAAGCTATGGGGTACTTTTGATACTGTAGTACCAAAACACTGATTTACTTGAAGCTTAAGTGGGGGCCAACCACATATTGGCCTAGGAAGAACATTCATGTTCAGGAGACCCTTTGCAGAGTGTAGTGTTGTACAACTACTCAGCAAGGATGGCTCAGCTTGTGATCACTTCTATTTATCCGTAGTCTGTGTTATATATCATTTGCTGCATTGGTCCCACACTTTGTTCCACTTCATGATATATGGCATGCTGCTTTTCGACAATAACCCCGTAACTGCAGCTTGTTTCAAACTGCAGTTAAGAGTTTTTTGTTGAAAAGTGACAATACACTGGTATATGGCAGCAATATCTGGATGTTAAAGTGAAGAAGAACAACCACCATCATTTGCAATCACAGTTTTTGAGGTGATCTCTCAAAATTTTACAGCAAATTCAAGCATCCTAATAAATGCTTTGATTAGCTTTAATATTTTTCAGACAGCATGACTGTGATTATAATTTGCAATTGATGTAGTTAAATGATCCGTACCTTTGAGAAATAAGGATAATAATTAGAGAAATATTACTATAAGCCCAGGATTCCGTAGTGTACACCAAGAATTATATATACAGGATCACCATGTTTATCACATCCCAAATCAAAGTACCGTCGATAACGCTCTCATTTACTGAAGGCCGCTATCACTGCCCACATCAGTTCATTTGTCCCTTCTTTCATAGCTTCTGTATCAAATTCCAAGTCCAAAAGTTCCCGTACTCGCTTCATTGCTAAGTCGTAGTCGTCGTCTGATAGCGGGGCAAATGCGTTTTCCAGGACGTCAGAGGCATGTGCGAGATAGATAAGCGACATTGTCCGCTTGTTCATCCTATGTGGATCATTTGTCCACTGACTTAACACAGAATCTTGCACTTTTTTAACGAGTTTAGATTTTATACCGGAGTCGACGAGCGGATGTGTGGTCATGTCAAACAACAGGAAGTTCTGTTTCTCCGTCGTACATACTCCTTTTTCCACCAAGTTCTTTGCTAGCCTTTCACGTACATTTCTCAGCTGGTATTTCAATTTAAGTGGATTCCAAGTTTCACCTGCAATACAGAGAGAAATTCTTGTAGATGTGATAGTCTTAGATTAGTGAAACAAAACTACAATTTCTTTACCCAGTCCAAACAATCTTTGGTATTGACCACCTAGAAGGGAAAATTTTTGAACACCTGAAGTGTAAAGAAGAAAATGCTGATAGCTATGTAGGTAACACATTTTTACCAGTCTTGCTTCAGTATAGATTAACCTTTCCAAAATGACAAAATCTTTGTGGGATCCTATTCTAAATCTCATGATGACTACAAAGTGGTTGTTAATTATAAATAAAGATACAATTTGTGTTTGTTATAGCACAGAGAATATCGTGGCAAGAGAAGAAATGTGATTTATCAGCCTTTCTTCTTTTACCTCAATGTAGTGCCACATTTTTTTTCTATCAGGACTTCAGAACCAAGTATTTTTTGGGAACGTGTTAGGCAAATTAGGTCTGTGCTTCATGTTTTTTTCAATGACTTTTACAAATTTACTCAAGATTAAAGATAATATTATAAGTACATGACCAGGAAAGAAGTTAATATTTGTCATATTCAATTTGTCTTTTTCTATGAATCTATAACCTGAGGCATTTTCAATGTATCAAATTTACTTTTAAGTTTTATTCGATCAATTTCATTTGAATTCAGAAACAGTTCCATTTGCATTCACATTGGTTAAGTGATATACAATTAAGAGAGCCTGACACGAACCATCAAGCTTTTTTGGAAACTCAAAAATTTTCGATTTTTATTTTTTGACTTTAAACTGACCACAGTAATGAAACTAGACATATAATGCCATTCATTTTCATTTTTTTTCATTTTTTCTATTTTTTTGGATTTTTTTTGTTGTTGCCATGGATACTGGGGAAATGAAATGATTTTTCACGATTTTGAAGTAGATTTTATTTACATTTACAAATATACAACATACTTCAATACCTTATATCATAATTCAATAACATATCAAATTTCACAAAAGAATGTTTTTGAAACATTAAACCTTATATTTATGTTGCTATGGTTACCAAAAGTTGACCTACTTTTCAATAATTCACAATTTTGAAAAATTGCCATAATTTAAAATCGTTTTTTAAAAATCTGCAACCAGATACATATAAACCACGCAGTGTCTATTATTGAGGACGAGTTCTTTTACAAGAATCATTAATAAAATTTTGCAGCACTCTGAAGGGAAACGTGAAAAAAATGCCCAAAAATCACAAATTTTGGAAAAAATGATAAATACCATTAATAGATTTAACCTTAAACATAGGCACAGTTTTGATCATTTTACCTCAAAAACAGCATAAAAACAAATAATTAGGTTGAGAAACATGTTATAAGTACTTGGACATTTCCATAGCAACCGTTTTTATTCCATAGCAACCGTTTCTTTTCCTCAGCAACATCATGAAAAATGGAATTTTAAGTAAAAAAATATTTCATTTTGACATATGAAATAGGTAATCTTGAAAATAAAATGACAATATTAATAATCTATAATGTATGAAATTTCACCACTGAAACATTTCAAAGGTTTAAAACATACATGTATGTTGCTATGGAGACCACAAACGATACATATTCAGACTTTCTGGAATTTGAGAAAAAACCACTCGTATAATGACGATTATTTTTCAAAACTGCAACTAGATGAACATGAAAGACTTAGTGTTTTATATTGGGGATAAGTATATTTACAAAAATCATCAATATAAATTTGAAGCATTTTTGGGGAAAATGTGGAAAAATTGCATGAAATATTGCGAATTTTGGGAAAATCATAAATATTAATACTGGAGTCAAACTCAATCATATGCACAACTTTGAACTAATGTACTTCAAAAACAATGATTAAACAAATAATCATGTTGAGAAACAAGTTATTACTACTTTTGCATTACCATAGCAACCATTTTTATTCCTTAGCAACCGTTTCTTTCCCTTAGCAACATCATGAAAAATGGAATTTTTAAGTGACAAAATATTACATTCTGACATATAAAATAGGTAATCTTGAAAATGAAATAAAAAATCATAGGGTTAAGAAACATGTTAAAAGTACTTAGGAATTACCATAGCAACCATTTTCATTCCTTTGCAACCGTTTCTTTCCCTTAGCAACAGCATTAAAATACAAATTTTGATTAAAAATTAACTTCATTTCTAAGCATGAAAACTGAAAAAGAAACTTTGGAGTGGTTGTTTTTCTACCATAATTTTTCTAAAAAATATTGAACAGTTTGAAAATTAATGGTTGCTATGGTAACCCAAAGTTAACACTCTTTCCATTAAATCGTAGATTTTAAAAGAACCCTGATTTAGGACTCTTTTTCCATATCTGCATTAAGGTATACATTAAATGTTTACAAAGGAAGATTCCTTATTACAAGAACCACAAATATAAAGATTCTGTAAACATTTTTTGCTAAAAAATTTGAAAAGAATACATGAAAGATTCTGAATTTTTGGAACAAGAGGCCCAAGAGGGCCTGAATCGCTCCACTGGCTAAAGTAAAAGAATTATCTAATTATTTCTTGTAAGCCTCGCACTGCCAAATCTTGAGAAGGGTCACCCATGGAACATTTCTGCCAAGTTTAGTCTGAATTGGCCCATAGATTTATTTTTAAAGAATTATTTCATGGTTTATCCAATTCTGATAAGCCCTGCCTGGCCACATCCACATAGACCAATCAAAATTTCACTGACAAAGTATTACCCAAGGAACATTTCTGACAAGTTTGTACTAAATTGACCCAATGGTTGTTTCGTGATTTCTCCCATTCTGATAAGCCCCGTCCTGCTTTGCCCACATTTATGGACCAATCAAAATTTTACTACGAATTGAAGTAATTTGACACCCAAGGAACATTTCTACCACGTTTGGTCTTGTGGTTGATTTTTTAAAGAATTTTTCGTGATTTCTGCCATTCTAATAAGCCCCGCTTGCCATGCCCACATTTTTGGACCAATCAAAATTTCACAGACAATTTAAGTATAGGGTCTCTTAAGGTGCATTTCTGCCAAGTTTAATTGCAATTGGCCCTACAGTTGATTTTAAAAGAATTACTTTGTGATTTCTCTAAGTCAAATAAGCCCCACCCTGCCACGCCCACATTTATGGACCAATCATAATTTCATGGACAAGTTGAGTTAAAAGTCAACCAAGGTACATTTCTGCCAAGTTTGGTCAAAATTTGCCCAATGGTTGATTCTTAAAGAACTATTTTGTGATTTCTCTAAGTCTGATAAGCCCGCCCTGCCACGCCCACATTTACAGACCAATCAAAATTCTTTGAACAATTTAAGTAAAGGGTCACCCAAGGAACATTCCTACAAAATTTGGTCAAAATTGGCGCATTTGTTTGAGAGAAGAAGATTTTTAAAGAATTATTTTGTGATTTCTCTAAGTCTGATAAGCCCCGCCCTGCCACGCCCACATTTATTGACCAATCAAAATTCTTTGAACAATTTAAGTAAAAGGTCACCAAAGGAACATTCCTGCAAAGTTTGGTCAAAATTGGCCGACTGTTTTGAGAGGAGAAGATTTTTTAAAGAAAAAGTTAACGGACGCACACACGCACAGACGCACGCACCCACGACGGACACAACGCCATGACAACTGCTGATAACCAGCAGTTTCTCAGACATGGGGAAATCCGTCAGACAATCAGACATATCTGATAAAATTTTCCTTGGACTGATGATTTTTTTGCTAATGTCAGTCCAAATGTCTGACACTCCTTTTGATCTGTCAAGACAGTGAATAAGAGTTCTGTCTGACAAAATTTTATTCGGTCTGACAGATTATTTGGTACTGTCAGACCAAATGTCTGACAATAGATTTCTGGTGTTCTCCAAGTCTGGTTTCTCCTTTTGCCTCAATATTTCCTGTGCTATATTGTACAGTAATCATATCTTTAAATTAATCCATTTTGTTGTCCACATCATCTTTCAAATTGGACCACCCTAAAATTTTGCCGTTTAGGAAAGGGTTAAACATATGTTGACAAGGTAACCATGTGTTATTCCCCCCCTTTCCAAAAGTTAGCAATTTAAAAAAAAAACCCTTGTCTTATGTCCATTTTATTAAAATTTGTTACAGGATAAACAAAATATTTATATATTGTGCTTACAATTATTGAAGAGTCCCATAACAAAATGCATTTTATCTAAAATGTTGAAAAATTGCCTAACAATCTTGATTTTTTCAGAGACTTCATTACCATCATTACAAGATCCAAATTCAAAGAAATGTACATCTTTCAATTATTATTGCCTAAAAAGTGTGTTTTTGGGGCCGTTATCGACATTGAATAATGAGAAGAAACCGGGCGGATATCCAGAGAAATCGTGTATTAATCGGCAGATTCACGTGCGATATCGGACCGGTTTTGCACTCAAATATCCTCGAGTTGACCCTTCAAAATAAACAATTGTCTCTTTTCCCGCAAAATTCTCAACGTCTTACGTTAAATAAGCGACGTTCGCCTTTTGGCGCAAAATTATGACGTAACGTTGTTTTACCGACGTCACGCATAACAAAAAATTCTCGGAAGATTTATCAGAACAAAACAACAATGGCGGACATTTTCTTATCTCACTTCGGTTCATTTTTCGCACATATCAAGGGGTTTGGGGTAAGTAATCATTGGAATTTTATGCTTTTTATGCAATAATAGCGTCAATTCACGTATTTTTCGGTCGTTAACATTCGCAGAGGCCCGCAAAATATGAAAACGACCCTCCTGCTTCGCAGTCGGGCGTTAACGTATTTTTTGGGCCTCTGCGAATGTTAACGACCTCAAAAATGTGAGTTAACCCTATATTGTAATTGAATTTTTAGCAAAAAAATGTTTACAGAACTTTATATTTGTGATTCTTGTAATATGACTCTTCCTTTGTAAACATTCAAGGTATACCTAAATGCAGATATGAAAAAAAGAGTCCTAAATCAGAGTTCTTTTTAAATCTACGATTTATTGGAAAGAGTGTTAACTTTGGGTTACCATAGCAACCACTAATTTTCAAACAGTTCAATATTTAAAAAAAAAAATGATGGTAGAAAAACAACCACTCCAAAGTTTCTTTTTCAGTTTTCATGCTTAGAAATGAAGTTAATTTTTAATCAAAATTTGTATTTTAATGCTGTTGCTAAGGGAAAGAAACGGTTGCTAAGGAATGAAAATGGTTGCTATGGTAATTCCTAAGTACTTTTAACATGTTTCTTAACCCTATGATTTTTTATTTCATTTTCAAGATTACCTATTTTATATGTCAGAATGTAATATTTTGTCACTTAAAAATTCCATTTTTCATGATGTTGCTAAGGGAAAGAAACGGTTGCTAAGGAATAAAAATGGTTGCTATGGTAATGCAAAAGTAGTAATAACTTGTTTCTCAACATGATTATTTGTTTAATCATTGTTTTTGAAGTACATTAGTTCAAAGTTGTGCATATGATTGAGTTTGACTCCAGTATTAATATTTATGATTTTCCCAAAATTCGCAATATTTCATGCAATTTTTCCACATTTTCCCCAAAAATGCTTCAAATTTATATTGATGATTTTTGTAAATATACTTATCCCCAATATAAAACACTAAGTGTTTCATGTTCATCTAGTTGCAGTTTTGAAACATAATCGTCATAATACAAGTGGTTTTTTCTCAAATTCCAGAAAGTCTGAATATGTGTTGTTTGTGGTCTCCATAGCAACATACATGTATGTTTTAAACCTTTGAAATGTTTCAGTGGTGAAATTTCATACATTATAGATTATTAATATTGTCATTTTATTTTCAAAATTACCTATTTCATATGTCAAAATGAAATATTTTTTACTTAAAATTCTATTTTTCATGATGTTGCTAAGGAAAAGAAACGGTTGCTATGGAATAAAAACGGTTGCTATGGAAATGTCCAAGTACTTATAACATGTTTCTCAACCTAATTATTTGTTTTTATGCTGTTTTTGAGGTAAAATGATCAAAACTGTGTCTATGTTTAAGGTTAAATCTATTAATGGTATTTATCATTTTTTCCAAAATTTGTGATTTTAGGGCATTTTTTTCACGTTTCCCTTCAGAGTGCTGCAAAATTTTATTAATGATTCTTGTAAAAGAACTTGTCCTCAATAATAGACACTGAGTGGTTTATATGTATCTGGTTGCAGATTTTTAAAAAACGATTTTAAATTAGGGCAATTTTTCAAAATTGTGAATTATTGAAAAGTAGGTCAACTTTTGGTAACCATAGCAACATAAATATAAGGTTTAAAGTTTTAAAAACATCCTTTTGTGAAATTTGATATGTTATTGAATTATGATATAAGGTATAGAAGTATGTTGTATATTTGTAAATGTAAATAAAATCTACTTCAAAATCGTGAAAAATCATTTCATTTCCTCAGTATCCATGGCAACAACAAAAAAAATCCAAAAAAATAGAAAAAATGAAAAAAATTGAAAATGAATGGCATTATATGTCTAGTTTCATTACTGTGGTCAGTTTAAAGTCAAAAAATAAAAATCGAAAATTTTTGAGTTTCCAAAAAAGCTTGATGGTTCGTGTCAGGCTCTCTTAAATATGTATTATGAATAGAAAGAACTTGAGCAATCCAGTGTTAAGAAAATACAAAATAATGAATATCAAAATATACATATTGTCTATGTAAACAATGTCAAACCCTTTTCTTTATATAATTTCTTTTCTCTTGTATAGTACTGCAGCAAGACTTTTCCCTAGCAACATAATTTTAAACTATTCCAAATTAAAATGTACTGAATACAATTATTATGAATTATGAACATTATGAAATCTATAAGATTTTTGGCAAAGAAAACCTTCATACAACCAATGATGATCCCAGGAAACTCAAGATTTGTCAGGTGGCACAAAGATCAGGGGCCTGTTTCATCAAAACGTTTAAGACGTTTTTTTGACTTACCGATGTCTCAAATATCGGTTAAAACAACAATCGCATAACCCAGGTCTTGATAGATTGACGATACCCGTTTCTTATCCTAAATTTGTTGTAAGACACCGGTAAGTCAAAAAAGCGTCTTAAATATTTTGATGAAACTGGCACCTGCATACTTTGTTGTGTAAGGTTGCAATGAGCAGATAGACACAAGCAATTTCTTCATTTTCCACCATCTTTTCCAAGGCCTTCAACTTTGGTGGGAGTCATATAGCCAATGTATGGGAATGGATTAAAACAGTGATAACTAGCTGAATTTCTTAAAAGTCAGCAGATACCTTCGGATCTAATCAAGGAGTGACGAGTCCAGCCTAAGTTAGGGAGTGTCAGGCTAGTCAGACTAACCCGTGTCAAATCCCAACAATTTTTTTTACTTTAGAAAGTGGGAATGACTCTCTGGGATTTTTTGCCTGAAATTGTACTTTTCCCCTCATAAATCAATGTTCCAACCTTTACATGTTTCTTGCCTTGGGATTATTTAAGTTAACATTAAAAGATCTTTGATAATCAGCTCATAAACTGTTTCCAAAGGCTATTTTCTTTGTATTTGTTGAACTATTAGTATTTTCAGGCATTTTCAGTATACAAGCAAAATACTCAAGTAAAGATTTCCCCTTTTACAGCTCTTTCGACAAATTTTCCCCTAAATTGAGGGCCCCAGGTCCTTTCCCTATCCATAAAAGAACCCCTGAATCCTGATGCGCTTACCTGTAAACAAAGCTGGATGTGGTGACAATCTCACAAAATTAGCTATCAAAATTTAAAAGCTGACTCTACTAAAGCAAGAGAGTATAACAAATGCTATAACAAACCACTGAGATATTCAATCCAACTCTGAACTGTTTCTGCTGGATCTGTTTCTTTTATATGTTTGAGCGCCTCATCTAGTAAAACGTCACCAGTAGGACTGTTACTTTTACACAAAACTTTACGATTTAGCAGTGATCGTCGCCTCATTCCTGCTTTCTCCACCTCAACACGGCCCTTCAGTGCTAGCTCTATCAGAATACAGCCGCGTAGACCAGACGATATACAGTCATTCCAGAAGGATGTGTAACCCTGCAAACAGATGACAATGACCTACAGATAACAGGGAGTGAAGGCTTTTAATCCATTACCAAACAACAGTGATTCAGATTGACGTCGGCCTTCTGCAAATTGCCGATAAAAAAGTGAAATGGCCTGTCATTTTTTTCAAGAATTAGGACAAAAGTGCCAATTAAAATTCAATTTATAGGACAAAATCGCCTGTCATTTTTTCAAGAAATATGACAACGCTTCGTTCAGGTTTAAAAAAGCCAAATAAAAATTTCTTTTTTTTTGCTGTAATCTCTTCTAGTCTAATCAATGATTAATGTGATTTATCCACTCTTTGATACTCTCCAGTGTTCTCAAAATCTCGTCGGTTACGAGAAATTTTATCTTAATTCATTGTTGACTCACATGATAGCACATTATATCAACTAATTAAAATCGAGTATGCTTTCGTTGCATCGTAATTTTTTCTGACTCTTACTGACAATCGCGATTTATACAAATAAATTGTAGTAAACATATCCATATTTACAGTACAGCTCGCGCGTCTTTTGCCTAAAACGCTCGCCCATCGCGGTCAAAAAAATATTTGGGTGGAAAATCGGGGCGATTTGCCATCGCAGCCACCGCGTTTTTCCACTCGAAATTTCCGCTCATCACCGCGATGGGGGGAAATCGCGGCGATCGCGGCGAATCGCCGCGTTTGGGTGGAAATGCCAGGTAAAGCCAATATTATCCTACAGCGCTCAGTATTTAATGCATTTTTGAACAGTTTTTATTATTTTCATCCTGAGTGTATTTTTAAGTTCTTTAATAGATTTATTTCAGAAATAAAATCGTTTTCAATGTTTTATAAAATATAAAGTTCTATGAAGTCCGGTAATAACACATCGGTTTTGTAACTTGAAATATACAGTTAAAGGCTATTATAGAATACAGAATATTTTTTTCTGCAATTGTCCTTACCGGTATTTCCAGTGTTTTTTCCCATAGTTTTGGGAACGGGTCCGAGACCAAGCAAATTGGGAAAAATGAGTTGTTTTGTCGAAAATTGGGGAAAAATTTTCATCACCATCTCCAACAAAAATTGATTCATGTGCACAGTTAACATATGAAATCAATTGAAGGGACTTCTAGTTTGTCTCTGGATATTTTTTTCTAAACATACCAAAGGGAATGATTGAATTTTCATTCAAAAAGAAGGAACAACTTTTGTTTTGGGAATTTTCTTTCTAGATTTTGGGAAAAAATTACCCTATTTGGCATTGGGAACGGGTCCTTTTTCAAACCCGTCCAAAGAAGGAGAAAAAACCCTGATTTCGAATCGTCTTTTAGCCTTGGAATGTACAGAAAAGTTGTTTTTTAGCCAAGGATTCTGGTATCGTACCTATGTTGCAGCAAACCAACACTAAAATATCGGGCGCTTATGTTGAAATTGGTTAATTCTTTCCCAAACGGTAATATTTTGACTACTCAACATTTAGACTGTTTCCGACGATTGCGCTGGGCTAATGACAGGCGATGAGTAGAATTTATCATAGAAAATGTTAAGGTGAGAGGAGAAAACTATTTAAATGTATGTGATATTAATGCGATCTTTCCCGCTTGGCACAGGGATTAGGCTGGAAATTTGGGTGTATGGGCCGAAGGCCCATCCACCCAAAATTCCATGGGCCCTAATTCGGCCGGGGGTATGGGGGCCACCTAGGCCCCCATTAGGGGCTGGGGGCAACGCCCCGGTGGGGGGACCAGGGGGGGGGGGGCAAAGCCCCCCGGCCGAAAACGAATTTTAGCATTTCTGAGACCTAAAAATCACATCTCCTGGAAGCTGTTCGTGCTATTTGAAATTGCGTGTTTCAAAAGAATTTTTCAATAAATTATCAAACTTTGTTAGATCTATCAGTGGGGGATCCAGAGGGGGTTCGGGGGGTTCAAACGAACCCCCCTCTGAAGCCTAATTATTTCATTTTCATGCATAAATTCAGTCAAAATTGAATAACAATACGAAAACGAACCCCCCTAATTGTAAATTCGAACCCCACTTTCAGAAATCCTGGATCTGCCACTGTCTATATCATTTTATTTCTCTGCATTCACTGAACTATACAGTCTGGTATCAGCATTCACTGTCTGCAATCCACTACCAGGAAACTCACCAATAATTGTCATCAGTGTAATCGGCCTGCTCAGACTCACTGCACTCTGCCGTTGATAAATTTGGTTGATGATTTGCAGAGCTCCAGATCATTTTTTGATGCAAGGAGTATTTACCCCTCATTTTTTTCAATATGTATCTTTTGGAAAAGACTGGAATTGATCAACCCTTTCTAAAATAATACATCTTTGGGGTGGTTCAATTTTACTGACATTCACGACAAAGATAAAAAGTCCGATTTGAAAGCTGCTGGAGATGACAAGGTACAAGGTTGAAGTTAACAAAAGGGACTTCGTGTACAATAAGCAAAGAAAATATTGAAGCAAAAGCAGAAAGTTTTGGCTATCGATTTTTTCTTCTTTTGTCTCAAAATTATAATCCAAAAACTTTCATTCTAGGAACGTCAGAACCAGGTCATGTTTGGGAAATGATTAAAACCTACAGGAGCACCAAAACGGAACGACCCACTTTCATTTTCGGTGTCGATGGCGTCTAACCGTGGTAGGCCTATGTTTCTTTTTCCGACCATCGAGTGTTTTTTTTTAAGAACGAGATTACCATCGTGGGTTTTCTTTGCCTGTAGGGTCACTTCGGAAATAATATCGGCCAAAATCACCTTTACGATCTGCCATGAGTGGATTTATTCGTACCCTATTATAAAAGAAAATAAACTTCTTCAAGTTGCAAATATTTCTAATTTACGGAGTGACGCAATGGTCTGTTATTTATCATCCAATTAAAATCGAGTAAACGATTTGCTCCGTATACAAAATTTAACAGAGATAACCGATTGATTCAAATTCGAACAAAATATTCCACTTGGTCACATTCGGCAGATCTACGGAGTAGCCTACTGTCGTCCCGCAATCGCTCGGCTGGTGACGTAATCGGTATTCCCCAATTGTTCCCGGTTTTGATTGGCTGATTTAAGTCGTATGAAACACTGTGGTGCTATTTTTACAGAAAGTACATCCTTTAATGGCGCGCCCAGGTAAAAATACCGCGTCATACGGAAAAGCTATGCGTCAATTTGGCGCTTACGCTCATTTTTGAAGCGCCGTACGAAAATTACTTGCGCTTATGGCGCAAAGGTGCGGCCCAAAATAATCCCATTTCATAGTTAACAATACTAGTGTTTGGCTAGAACACATTTTTCCTACAATGTGTTCAAATCAAATCCTGAAAACCTGAAATATATATATATCGTCGTTGTAAATGCAAAACCTCATATCTCGGTTTTGGAAAATTTTAAAGGGGAGGGAATAGTTTAGTAACTTTTCCAAAACTTAAATGTCTTACTTGAAATTTGGACATATTGTTCTCAAATAATGTGTCAATAATACTGATCAGTCAAAATATCTCAAAACCTGCTGTGATCACACCGCAATTTTTCTTTCCTTCTTCAGACGTTTGTTTGAACGCATTAGTTTTACATTGATTGGGAAGCAAGTTTCTTCAACTTAGTTTAATCCCTCTCCATTGAACTTTCTGGAAATCCACCAGTACTCATGTGACGTCACATCGAATATGTCAGCCAATGAGAAGCCAAGATGTCAGCCAATGAGAAGCCAAGAACAACCTCCGCTACCGTGGATCGAACCCTGAACCTCAAGGCCGACGTTCTAGCTCTCGACTACTGACACCATATAACCTTCCCACCAAATTTATTTTGTCCGCCATAGGCAAGTATTTCAGGCAAAAAGACATGCGAGCTGTGGTGTAGCACACTCCGCTTGCAACAGGGGTTTGAGTTTGAGTTGTTTTCAACTACCAGGGTCATATCGCGGCGGCTGGAGCACCTACCCATGGATTCCTGTTGTTTCTCAAACCAGTACTACCACAACATCCTTATCGAGCCTCCAGCTGCTCGCCCACTTAGGTTAACGATTTCAAACCCATTGGCGGGTGACAATTTTGTCAGAAAGGGTATTAGCCGCGGCAGGGTACTTGCAACAGGTGACTCAAGTTCAATCCTTTTCCTGGGAGGTGTGTCCTTGTCAAATTCAAGGGCACATAACTCTGGACTTCCTGTCAGATTTGTTGACAGGTGTGAATGCTACGACAGGTTAAAGGACGGGGTCTTAGTCTCTTGACATTTTGTCTCAGTACAGCACATTCTTTAGAGCTGTTGTCATGACATCGTGTATACCTCTCTGTCCTTGAGACCAAGCAGTAGAATCTCCTCCATCAGCGTTAATCGTGTCTCTTTAGAATCTCCGTCGTCGTCCTCATACCCGTCCATGTCACGATTTGACACCTCGTCCGGCTCAGAGTTTCCTCCCTCGGCATTCTCTTTCGTCTGTGCCTTCCGTCTTTGGACCACGCCGCTAGTTCTCTGACTGAGCGATGTCATTCTGATTTATTTTCTATAAATGGCCTTATTTTTGGAAAGGAATCAATCGAAAATATTTCGCTGTCACAGGTTTGTTTTCAAGATGGCCGATTACTGGCGATGACGTTTTCGCGAATAGACGCGGTGATTTCATTGGTCAAAATTCGTCAAATTTAGCAGATATTATTTTACAAATAAATAATTTTATTTCAAATAATGACACTTAAGTCAAATTTATTCACAACGTTCAACCGAAACTTATCAATTCTGAAAGATCAAGTTTTATTTGTCGTATTTTGATCGTTCAAGATACTGCGATTTTTCGACTTTCGGATTCGTTTCGTTCCTGTCTTGTTGTCAGGGTAAACATCCGAAAGCAAGAAACGGAGTGGTTGGCTTAAAACACAAAAAAGATGAGCGTGAGAACCTACAACCCATCTGTCCGTGTCGGAAACTGGAATGAAGATATTCAACTAGAAGAGGTAAGCATTAAATCAATCTGACAATATTCGATGTCAAAATCATAGGTAGTTAAATCGGCCCCTAGTAAAATCATCCCAAACATGCCATACCAAAGGAGACAACATGGGCCCAGTCTTATAAAACTTTTCTTGAGCACGATTTCATGCTCAAGACGCTGAGCACGAAAATCGACTCAAGATGTTAAGACGTGCTCCCGTGAGTACGTTTTGAAATCCAGTCTTATAAAGCGACGTCGAAAACGTTCTCTGTTGAGCACGATTTTGTTTTTTCTTTATCGGCGATGTAAGCGGCCCCTTTACTTTCAACGCGTTGTCAAACAAAACAAAATGTCTGTCGATTGGACGTTTCATGCCAAAAATACAACGATATTTCTCTCTTACTCATGATAAACAGCTCATCGTCGACGACAAAAATGTTTAAGTTGCCAGACTGACGCCAAAAGAGCATTCAAGTGCCGTAATGGCGGCTACAATACAGTTGGCACTCGTGGACCAGACGAAGCGATTACCGGACATTCATTTTTTCGGATACGGTAAGACTCATGCGCTGATCGACATCATTGCAATAATCTCACGCAAATGTCGTCCCGTTAAAATGCTCATTTTGTTGGATCTCATATGTTGGTAATATTCTATGAAACCAATCCGTTTGTATTGGTTCAGAAATGGAAACTCGAACTTCATGTTTAGCTTCATGGAAAAAAATGCACTTTCTTCTCACACTGTTTCCAAATGCCAATGATGCGCAATCATGCCATAAATTATCAAGCACGTCAACATAAACCCATTCCTACACACCGACTGTTTTTACTCCACAGAAGATAACAAGTTTCGAAAACATTGTGGATAGGCCCGTCAGGCCCACGAGTAGGAACAGGGGGAGGGGGGGGGGCTAAGCCCCCCAATGTTGGCCAAAAATGTCGAATTTTCTTAATTTTACACTGAAAATTTTGGGAAAATCCAAATTAGTCCCCCCCCCCCCCCCCCCAATATTAAGGACAAGGGCTTTAGCCCCCCCCCCCCCCCCATATGAAATTGCTTCCTACGGGCCTGCCCGTAGGAAGTAATTTCATATTGGGTGGGCTGAAGCCCCCGTAATTTCATATTGGATGGGCTACAGCCCCCGTGTCTGAATATTGGCTGGGGGCTAAATTAGATTTTCCCTGAATTTTCAGTGTAAATTAAGCCATCCCTAGCCCCCCTCCCCCTCCCCCTCCCCCTGTTCCAACGGGCCAGGTGGACAATGGAAAAATTGCTTGTGGCAAGAAATTTCTTGATTTCCCATTGTTTTCTGCCAAAATTATCTTAACCCTTTCCCAAACGGCAAAAAATGTGTGTGGTTCAATTTGACAGCTGCTAAAGACACCAAAATCAATGCTTTTCATTTTTGTATTCATTTTTGTCATTTTTATAATGCCTTTGTTTGAATAAATCTTTTTTATAATTTTCAGGTGATGTTAATCTTCCATAACAGACACCTGACCGTAGCAGATAGATCAGTATCCTGGTTCTGATGAATTCCGAGAAAGAATTGACATAATCGTATGAATTCACAGAGACGGCAAACCAGAAATATTACCTTCACAAATGAACACAAGATGATGAAAACCACAGTCAAGTTTCAAGATATTTTCAAGGATGATGGTTCCCAGTCTGGCAATGCTAATGACAAGACCTACAGATTTTAAAGGAGTAACCATTTCCCAAACTGCAAAATTTTAGGGTTGTCCAATTTTAGTGTCGTTTCAGAGACAAAAAATAGATGTGGTAGGACTTGCCTATGATATAGCTCAGAAAACATTGAGACAATAGGAGAAAATGCTGGTTTTCAGCATTTTCTTCTTTTGCCTCAATGTTTTCTCAAACTAT
This sequence comes from Fragum sueziense, assembly GCA_963680895.1. Classification (NCBI taxonomy): domain Eukaryota; kingdom Metazoa; phylum Mollusca; class Bivalvia; order Cardiida; family Cardiidae; genus Fragum; species Fragum sueziense. The sequence continues at coordinate 11,362,882 of OY804598.1, forward strand.
TTCTATAAAGGACTTCAAAATTAGGTCTTGTTTGGGAAAGGATCAATTAAGCATTTTGCATTCTGATACTATTTGGTGTTCTTGCTCATTACAGAATAAAATCCTGTCAACCTTGTACAATGTGGTACTGTATAATCCTTCCAAAGACAACAAAATTTGAGTTTGGTCCCAATTCAAAGATGTTGCAGACAGTAAAGTGAAAAAGATTTTATGATATTTGGTCTTTCTTGCTGGAAAATATTATGGAAAATGAAAATATTCCTTGCTTGTCACATGCAATTTCTTGATTTTCCACAATGTTTTATTCCAAATCCTCTATCTTGTGGGTGGGGCATCAATTTCAAAATGTCACTGTGGTAAACTAATGGATTAATTCTTGTCTGCTAGACTAGTCCAAATTGAAAATGGTTGCTGACAACAATGTAGATCTGACTTTTAATGTGAAATCGATGGCTCAGCACGAAACAAATGTAACTGCCTATAAACATATAAGCAGTTACAACTGTTTCACTCTGAGCCATCTAGAATGTTGAATGTTCATTTCATATGGTAGAAAATATAAAGGGAAAAGGGGGTAAATGTTTATTGTCAGCATATTTATTACTCTTCCCTCAATGTTTTCGAAAGCATCGTCTCATAGATACATCAAAACAAATACAGTGGACAATCGTTGTGTCGAAGTCAGAGGGGCCGTCAGAATACTTCGACATATCCAGAGTTTGACTAATCCGATTTTGATCATTTTGGAAGAAAACGATATTTTACCATTTTTGATGGGCATCATGTATCCAAGAATGAAATATAGTAGGAAAAGGAAAGAAATTGCTCGAGACGAGCAATTTCTATCCTTTTCCTACTAAATTTCTAAGGCTGTATTTGTTTCGGAATCCATTTTGATATCCATATGTTGAGGATTGGACATGAATTTCACTTTCACTTAAGCGAAATTTCAACTTATCCGATGTCGAGATAACGTGTGTCAACTGTAATTGGTTGAGAAAAACGCATCAAAACCTGGCTCGACCAGTATCCATTCTGCCTTTTGCTAGGACTGATCTAGCAGGGTCGGTATTGAAAAGCATTTAACCCTTTCCCAAACAAGACCTGGTTTTGACGTCCATAATTGAAAAGGCTTGGGAAAACATTGAAACAAAAGAAGAAACTGCTGATTACCAGCACTTTCTCCTTTGGTCTCAATATTTTCTGTGCCATATTTTACACAAATTCTTTCTTTAAAAACACCCATTTTGTCATTCGTGGCAGTTTTTGAAGTAGATCACCCTTAAATTTTGTCGTTCGGGAAAGGGTTAAAGGAAATGTGGATGACCAACATTTCTCAATACTTCCCTTCTTATAACATACATTTTTTGTATGTTGGTTAACACTTATTTGCCAGCTGCAGCCTTCTTTCTAACTTGTATTTTGAGAAGGGATTAAAAATTGTAGAAATTGTTGAGAAAAAATCTAGAGAAAAATAAGAAATTGCTGATAATACATGTAATTTCTTGTTTTTCCCTCAATATTTTCCATTCAATTACACCTTTCAGGCTTTGACATCAATTATTTTATTGTTTGCAACTCCTTTCCAATTAGAGCAGTCTTAAATTGGGCCATATGCAAAAAGGATTAATGAAAGATCTTCCACAAGACCTTGTATACATCTAGTATTCATTAGGGCCGGATTTGGTGCAGTGGTAACGCGCTGGATTTGTAAAACAGGGGTTGCTGGTTCGATCCCCTGCCTCTCCAGTCTTTCGGATAAGACTTTAACCCTTTCCCAAACGACAAAATTTAGGGTGATCCACTCCAAATACTGCCACAAATGACAAAATGGATGTTGTTAAGGATAGGATTTATGTTAAATATGGCACAGAAAATATTGAGACAAAAGGAGAAACTGCTGGTTATCAGCAGTTTCTTCTTTTGTTAAACTGAGGTCCCTTCTCCGTATGACCTTAGCAGTTGAGTGGGACATAAAACTCCATTTTATCCAATTTTATGGAAACTTTTGAACATTTTCCAATACTGACATCTGTATTTGTCTACTGTTGTAGGGGCATATAAAGATGTTAGTGTTGGAAAATTGAGAATAACAGCTCCAGACACTCAAATAGTGTAACAATGACCAATTGGATCATTCAGGACCAAGCTTTTGAAAGCATCAATTGGGAAAGGATGCTGGTAACCATATGAACAATTTCATCCATTTCCACAAGTGTATTGCATGGCAGGACAACTGAGTGTATAGATGATAGGATATTGAATGAACAAATAATTCATTTTTCCATTTATTTTCAACTCATTTTCAATGTCCCTGATAGAAAAACCCTGTGAAATCATTGATGCAAAAGAAGGAATAATACCATTTCTCCTTTTGTCTCAATATTTTCTAAGCTCTCTACACAAATGCTATCTTCATTAAGAAACAGCTGCTTTCAAATTGAGCCAGTCCAAAATTTAGTTGTTTGGGAAAGGGTTAAAATGAGGTGAAAATAAAAAGATGTGAATTAAAAAACAAACTCAAGATTCAATGATTCTTCAACCACTGTTATTTTCTTTAATTTCACAAAACAAATTCCAAAATTCATATCACTTGGGAATTGCCAAAACTAAAGTACAATAATATTTTTACTTAGAAGTCTAAGGCAGGATATCTAAAGCTTTGCAGAAAAAAATAAGACTCTCTCATTTTACTAAACAAGGCTACTTGACACTCACTCCTAAATAAGGTAAGCTTTTGAAAATATGGAGATATTGGATGCTTGTCCAGGGACAATTTATTGATTCTGCTTTATAACTCTGGCAAAAAAGTTCAAAGTTGGAATTAAATAAACCTACAATAAAGTCTATTAAAGCATTACAATTAATCACCTTTTTTACTTGAAATAGCTGCCAAGGGGCCAAGATAAACTGATACATCGGTATAGCTCACGATAAATGACCTGGCAGAGCATACCTATTTAATAGCTAGAGATGCTCTGCTTAGAACTGCTTTGGTCATTTATCATGAGCTAAACTTAATTTTAAAAATTATTATCTCTTTTTCCTCAATTTTGGATAAAAAGTCTTCAAATTCCTTCACTTTGTAAGTAAACGTGTAAATTTTTGTCTCTCCCTCTGCTGTGCAGCCTCAGGTACTCATCTAAGTGGAGCTAGATCTGTAAAACATCATTTTCTTTGATTCAGCTGTTGCCTGAATTGTCTCATTCCCTGAAATATAGAAACAATACCACGCAAAGTTGGATATTTTTGGTAGATTACTGCTTTGATGGAGTTTACAGCTGCGTCCAACAATATTTAAGCTGTACTTTAGTAGCTGGTGCACTTAACAATGTGCCCCCTCAATGTTTTTAGTCAATTTTATTACAATAACCAATTAAATCCACCAGCTTTTCATCTCTAGCTATCATTCAGCACATTCTAGCCGTCAACTGAAAAAATAAACATGGAAAATTTGGAATAAATGGGACTAAATGTGCATATAATATTGCAAAGAAAATATCAAGATGTTGCAGACGACAATTTTAAGTGAATTAAATTTAAGAATTATTGGTCTTTTTCGGGTAGAAAACATTGAGGGAAATGATGAAATTGCTTTTCACAAGCAACTACTTCATTTTCCACAATGTTTTCCAAAGCCTAATTTTTTGGGGGAGTCAAAGAGTAATTGTGTGGGAATGGATTAATTGGATAGATGAGATTTAGTGCCATGTTCAATCATTTTCCAGTCATTATTTTGACAGGTTCACCAAACCATGTATTCCCATTTCTCGTAAAACAAATACAATCGCAAAATAGAATTTGGGTAACGAGCTGTGCGGATCCAGGATTTCTGTGAAGTGGTTTGAATTTACAAAAAAAGTGGGGTTCGTTTTCCTAGTATTTCATAATTTTGACTGGATTTCTGCATGAAAATGGAATAATCAGAGGGGGCTTCATAATAACCCCCTCTGGATCCGCCACTGACGACTACTCATACTTAATTGATGATTTGGTGCGATTCGTCATTGTGTACGATACAAAATGAAATAACTTTTCTCAAATATTAGGAAGAATATTGGTCGAGTTTAGTTTGAACCCACCAACCCTGAATAGACTCCATGAAATATTTTCCCGATTTGTTACCACTGAATTTGTTTTTATACAATGACCAGCATAAAGACTTGTCATGAGAGTCCGTAGTCGAGGGGTAGAGCGTCGGCCTTGCGACTAAGAGGTTCCGAGTTCGATCCCCGGTAGCGGGGGTTGTTCGAGGCTTCTCATTGGCCCACACATTCAGCTCGAGTACTGGTCAGTGTATTTCCAGGAAGCAGAATCGAGAGGGATTAAAATAAGTTGAAGAAACTTGCTTCCCAATCGATGTAAAATAAATGCGTTCTAAGGAACGCCTGAAGAAAGAAAGAGAGAAATGCAAATTCCCAGATAAGGATGAATAATTTTAAAACTGTGCTGTTGGTACACAATTGAAATTCCTAATAAATTAATTCTACTGGGTATCAACAACAAAGGGTTTAAATTAGAAATAACATGATTTACATGACACGACCTCTTAAGGCCTTAACCCATTACCAGACGGCAAAATTTTAGGCTGTCCCAAATTCAAAGGTGCTGCAGACGAAATTTTGAAGTGAATGAAATATAACTTTTTTATTCTTTTATTGTAGAAAATATTGTGGTAAATGAAGAGATTGCTTGTCACAAGCAATTTCTTCATTTTCCACAATGTTTTCCAAAGCCATTGTATGGTAGGGAGTCAAAAAGAGTCATTGTGTGGTAATGGGTTAAATATACACTTTCAAATGCTAAAACATGTCTTGAACTTCGAAGTTGACAAATGGAAATGAAAATTAGTGTCAAATTTTGAAAGCTAAACGTACTTTTCCACGAAAGCGATAGTTTATTTATCTATTCGTTGACAAAATCCCTAAATATTGGTAACTTTTACGTCGCACATCGGCGATGACGGCCTTCATTTTCGAGCTTTCAAGCGAAATTTATTATCATCTTACCCCACCTGCATTTTCACCCGCATTTTCTCGGTTTGTTGATCGGTCTACTTGGTTGGAATTACGATGAACGAGTGGTTTTGTTTTCAAATTCTTTTAGGGCAAATAACTTGGCTTTAATGTAGTTTAAACTATGTAATATTAATAAATATTTCGCCCTAAAATCGAAATTAAAAAAGTGATCAAAACTGTGATTTGTAGGCGAAATGACAGGTGCTCGGATAAAGCGAACGCACGTTTCTTGCGATCGAAATCACTAATCAAGTGGATTAACGGGAAAAATAGACTAGAAACTCATTGATTTTCGTTTGAAAACGTTTACAAAATACTCCTATTCACCCAGTGAATCTCCGAGTCGAGTGTCGCGGCCATCTTGAATCATCCTTGAGCACAAAAATTTCACGCAAAGTACGGTCCGAATCAGACTCAGCGCTGAGCACGATTTCATGCTCAGCTGAGTACGTTTTCATGCTCAGAAGTTTTATAAGACCGGATTCCTTGAGTCGGACTTGACGTCGAATACGAAAACGTGGCTTGAGCACAAAATCGTGCTCAAGAAGTTTTATAAGACTGGGCCATGTCTCACTAGATTTTCTCCTCAAGAGTGAGTTTCCTAATATATTCATATCCATCTAGACACCACCAAACTTCTCTGGGGTCCTTTCCTGAATTAAAAAAGAGGAATATGTAATAAAGACTAGAGAGAGAGGAGGAGGGGAAGAGAGAAAGGGGGAAGTTTCTAGTTAGCCGGTCCCCAAACTAAATTTTTGCCAGTAAAGTGACAAAATAGAGTAATTTTTCATCAATAAAGAAGAAAATGAGCGGGGGTGTGGGGGCAGCAGCCCCCATAAATAATTTCAAAATAAAATAAAGCGGGGGTATGGGGGGGCAGCAGCCCCCCTAATCCGAGTCTTCTCTGATGTAAATACGCTCTTTGATATTTTGATTTTTCGCTATTTACATCAGAGAGCGTTGCTCTTTGAAAAAATCAAGAAGTTCGCAACAAATTGTTGCGCATCGTTCACCGTCCGATCTTAAACGCTATCGTTAAAACCCCTGATAATATCGATAAATGAACCATTTATTGTTATGGCTGCTGAAAAAATTACGACCAAAAAGTATTTCTAAAAGGTTAATAGGCAATGTTTTGCAACAACCCTCACCTGAGCAGCCTTTGTTTACCTTGACCTTCCATTCAAAACCAAAGGTTATACTCATCCAGCTGGCCGATTTGAAATGAATTTTTTGGTCAGGTATGACAAAAATGATTTATTGATCTATAACCTACAGTGTTTTACCAAGTGATTCGATATGATACACAAAAACAAAGCTTCAAGTTACTTGTAATGTTACCGATGTTTCCGCTGTTTTCAAAGAGCAACGCTCTCTGATGTAAATAGCGAAAAATCAAAATATCAAAGAGCGTATTTACATCAGAGAAGACTCGGATTACAGCCCCCCAAAATACTTCCTAGTAAATAGGGACCGGTATACTAGATGTGTTCCAGAGAAAGCAGGGCTGGTAATGACAACTTATCGTTCTCTCTTATGCTTTGGATAGGTCCCATACTTTTTGACAGCCTTTTGATTTTCATGCGTACTTACAATCAGCATATCATTCCACATGCACCTAAATACTTTTTTTTTTGGGGGGGGGTCTTAGAAATTTGAGGACAACTGATTATCCCCTTTCTCACTTCTCCGTTCTTTCTCATTCATCCGTATATCTACAAAATCAAGTTCAGGGAAAAAATCATTTAACCAAGCCTCATTTCAAACCTAGCAAAGTTTTCAAGATACAAAGTCACTTGATTTTCTCCTTGGATGAGCAAGTCCCCATCCAAAAAGGGTGATTTTTATGTCATCATAATGCTTTAAATAGGAAAAAAAAAAAAAAGCCCTAGATCAAAATAATGGAGAGCCTTACCTTGACGCCTCATGAAGACATGCTTTGAATATTCAGGCTAATCTGTTTTATAAAGTCTGTTTACAAAGTCTGTTTTGAACTTTTCTAAATCTTTTGATTAGAACTTTGGTTATCAAATCTGTTGTGATGGTCCTACTTTTATAAAATTAATTTGCAAATATGCATTCACATGCTTTTAGATAATGCTATCTAAAACAGTGGCGGATTCAGGATTTCTGAAAGGGGGGTTCGAATTTACAATTAGGGGGGTTCGTTTTCGTATCATTTTACAATTTTGACTGAATTTCTGCATGAAAATGAAAGAACTAGGCTTCAGAGGGGGGTTCAAACCTCCTCTGGATCCGCCACTGCTAAACTACGGGATGTCAGGCTAAATGCCAAATAAATTTCGAATTCTGACAGGATGCGAACCCGGGACCTCTCTGTCACTAAGCATTCTGCAAGATTGTTTCGCGAAATATATTAAAAGTGTCTGTTTTGTTGGAATATCTTCATCTCAGTATATCTTTCCCTAATCGGAGTCTTCTCTGACGCAAATACGCTCTTTGATATTTTGATTTTCAAAATATCAAAGAGCGTATTTACATCAGGGAAGACTCAGATTAATCTGTCTCATATATGCAATGTTCAACACTCACTGTGTACCTCTTGATATTTTTCAGGATACCCTCAAAGACTTCTTGCAAAAGCGTGAATCAGGAGAGCTGTTGTACCAAAAGAGGACAAAACTAGAACAGACTATTTTCAAAAAAGTAACCAAGCAGAGCTACAGATAAAAGGGGGTTATGGCATTTGAAGATGAAATACATTGTATTTCAATAATTGTTTATCAAGCTGCATGCTGTGGGTACTCATTTGAATCGTCTCGTCGAGACAATTCAATTGAGTAGCTACAACATATGGTTTGGATTTCAAATAAAATTTTTAGAATTACTTCATCCCTCTTTTATCTGTTTCTCTAAGTAAGCATTAATTTGATATATGATACTGTCAGTCTGTGTCACCTTTTCTAGTATAATTTCAATATCATTTCTAGTAATAAGAGTGGAACCAGATTTGACACAAGCAGAACAATCATACATAGTATATAGCATATACTATATGCTCATAAATACATTGTATGTTAATGCTCTGCCAAAGCATAATACATATTACAAAATGGAAATCTAATGTTTTGTTGTTTTTTGAAGGATTAAGACTAACTTAAGCTAACCTTTCATCATAGTCATGTTTCTAAAATTTTATGCCATTTATAAACAGGTTGATCTGAGTATATCAAGAGATGGTTTAGTTCACTTTGGTGATAAAGTCAATTTACGATGTCCCGGTGCCTTAGATAAGACAAAATATTTTGCGCATGTAGACCCGAGAGCGGACTGTCAGCTTGCAGTATTGCCGCAGATCAACAAGGTCCTGTACTCACAGAAGTTTGAAGAACCATGCACTGTAGCGGGCAGCAGGGACTGTACACCTAACCTCCGCAGTACATTTGTTATTAAAAGGTATGATAACAGGGGTTTCAATAACTTTTTGGCCACCTGGGCCAGAACCTAAAGTATGCGGGGGATTTTCTATGTATTCCTTATTAACCCCATACAAATTTTTCAAAAGTAGCAGGGAGATTGTAGGCTACTCAAATTCAGTCAAATAAGAGGGGGAAATCCCCGCCCCCCCCCCCCCCCCCCCCTGCCTCTTAATGAAACCCCTATGATGAAATAATATATGCCTTGGTCTGTAAAAAGGTCCCTTCAGATATTTGAGAATGTCGTGGATCCAGATCAACTTGTGCTTATGCACAGTCTGATCCAGATCCATATCATTCTCCAATAGCTTGTTTATGACCAATAGCAACTGTGAGTTAGTAGATTGGATCCATTTTAGACTAAATTAATCACAGGCTTATCTTAACCCTTTCCCAAACGGCAAAAGTTTAGCGTATTCAATTTGAAAGCAGTTGCAGTGGACAAATTATATGTGAAAAGAGATAGGATTTGTGTACTATATAGCAGAGAAAATATTGAGACAGAAGGAGAAACTGCTGGTTATCAGCAGTTTCTTCTTTTGTCTCAATGTTTTCCCAAGCATTTTCTATTGGGACGTCTAAACCAGTTCTTGTTTGGGAAAGGGTTAAAACTTGATTTTCCAAAATGCTATAAGGACCCCTTTTTCAGATTCTGGCTCATAATTTAATAGACATTTTAGCTTGAATATAGAAAAGGTGCCCCTATGGCATTAGAAACCTACAAGGATCCAAATTAGCCTGTGCTTATGCACAGTCTGATCACTATCCACATTGATATTTAACCCTTTCTTGCACCAACGATGCCTTTTGACATTCAAACAGATAAAGGCTTTTGGGAAACATAGTGGAAAATGAAGAAATTGCTTGTGACAAGCAATTTCTTCATTTCTCACAATGCTTTCTACCCAGAGAGACAAACAAAACAAATATTCATTTGAAATTGTTGTCTGTAATATCTTTGAGTGTAGACATCTAAGACTGGGTTTAGCATTATGTTTTGATAACCTGTAGGCGTTGTTATAAAATCTCGTAATTATGGCTTGACAGCCATTCTCCAGTAATTGAAGCCATTTTGATTTGAGAAAAAATGATTTTTCGAGCATTTGAAATTCAAATGGTTTTGTGTTATTTCTAAAGAGGAAAACTTCAGGCACTATTTCTGAAATTTTAACCCGCACCATTTTTACCAAACTATTTTTATGATCCAACAAAGTAAGTAAGAAAATAGCCATGTTACGGAGCATAAATAAGGTACCGACGGTTAGTTTCTAAAGCTTTAGAGCACAATCAAAGATCGAAAATAAAAGTGATATGGTCCATTTTGATGTTGAAGCATAACTGGTGGTATACAAATGTACTTTTTAGTGTCATTGACCTGTAATAACGTGTATCATTTAAATGGAAAACATTTATATTCTACAGTTCTTTTGATTGTTTATATGGGGGTTTGTGAAGTTTTTTGTTACTTAATAATGGTTTGAAATAGTACATTAAATGTTGTAGCTAGTTATTGTCGTATTAAAGAGCTTGAGAAAAAACACAAGTATGTTAGGTAGAACATTCCGTATAAAACGTAAAAACACAGTTACAAAGACCACCCTTCGTTACGGAGCATATGCATTTGTTTCTTGATTTGGAAAAGAGTTCGGATATATCCCAATTATTTACTTTATGATATTTCAATTGTTATAAATATTTTATTCAATGCAAATGAATAATTTCAAAACATTTTTAGGACAAATGACAAATAGAATGCTATGAAATCATCCCAAAACCTGGGTAAATTAATAAATTTGAAATATCCAATTAAAAACACCAGAATCGAGAGAAAATCCATTCCGAAAGCACCAGTAAGGATACCTGTATATGTATATTAAATTCACAATTCTTCCTTATAGAAATGAACACATTAATAAAGCTTGTAAAATATATTAGTTACGGAGCATACGTTATGGAAAATGATTATTGTTTTGTGAAATATTTGGCATAGTTTTACAAATCGCCAACCAAACTATGAATGGTTGTTACTTAAAGATTTCAGGTATTTGTAAATCGTTTGGTTGTATGATTTTTGGGCTATATTACTGTTCAACAGCTTCTAAAAGCTTTTCTATTGCAATCTCTTTAGCTGGCATATATTTTATAAATCTCGAAATCGTCTTCTTTATTATCCCATTTTCCGCCCCCTTTTATCATAGTTTTATATTCTGTAAATTTCCTGCACTTTGTAACATCGATTTTTGTCGTTTGCACACCCCATAAACTTGGACCTGCCTGAAATTTCGTTGTTGGGGGAGAACTGATAAAAAACGCCAGGGTTCAAGTTGAATCGTTGCAGACATTCTCCCCCCCCCCTCCACAGTTTGTATTGCAAAGACACGCTATTGATGACATGTGCAAGCAAGCTAGGGGTGACGTAAACTGCCATAAAAGTTTTTCATGCCTTCATTTAATTACGATCTGCTAGTTTGCTTGTTAGATTTTAAAGGATACGTCTTCAAAATAAAATGTGTAGATACTCATACGTGTGTGCCTTTGTGTTGGTATATTTCTAGTTACTGTTACGTTGCATTCATGATTAGTTAAAACAATGTCGTGTCTTCTTTTCACGAAACTACCCCCTGTCTAATCCTAATAAGCTTTCGTGGTTCTGCTGGGTGAAGGACGATGCATTTTTAAATACCGGTTTCTTGTAAGCCATATCAGTGATTCTTTCTCGTGCAGCAATACTGTAAATGAGACTCTGTTACCTGGTCAAAATGGTATTAATTTTCACAGACTTGTTACTTTCACCATTTGTTTTTTAAATACCGACTTAACTTCTCTCCAGTGTTTTATGACCAATGAATCGTTATACACTCTACCCATTATATAACACAAGCTTTATATAAGTTGTCAAATGCAAAAGAGACAAACATAATAAAGATTTTTAATGGTCTTTCAAATAGTTGCAGTGAACAATTATTTTTGTTTCTTGGTTCTAAATTTTTATTGTTCATATCAGATATAGCAATACATACCTTTTCCACTGATGCTCTTCAATATATCATGTTCAGCATAAATTTTGCCCCCTGTCATATGTTTAAAAAAAATGTCCACATTAATGGTGTGGAATCATGTGATACGACATTTTATAAACGTTGTCAAACATCTTCTGAATATCCTTTATTATTGTAGTTTTGTTCTCATTATATATCTAACTTTTCATTTTACGAACCGTTTTCTATAGTGTTCAATATATTTTTTTCCATTTTCGGATAAAAATTTAGTTGGTATATGCGTCCCTTTTCATCAATTAGTTCTTTGTTAAGTAATTGTAGTAGTTATTTCCTCTACAATTCTTCCAGTCTGCGTTTTTCCTGAATTACTAAGGGCCAATAATTATATCTGTTTCAGTATCACATTGAGAACTATTTGAAATGATAACATCAATAATTGTATTTATTCTGATAGTTTAATGTGCAATACTTATGTAGAATGCGAAACACGTTTTGAATTTGGTAGCCTTGCATAGCCATAAAAGAAACATTAAAAACCATGTTCCATAACGCTAAGTTCCGTAACAGAGAAATCTATTAGATAATGCTATTTTTTATTTAAAATATGAAAGTCAATCGACTACAATGGTCTTGGCATGGGTAGTGTGTCTAGAGATCGTGCAGAAAAAATCGCTTTGAGATTATAGTTCATAGTTTTAAGAGTTCCGAAGTCACTATGCTGAAATCACCCGATATAGTCATATGTTTCACGGTATCCTCAGTCGGAAAACCACATGATACGTAAGTGCAAATTGACCCCATTGTCATTGACAGAGACGCTCGATGTTACAACTAAATGTTTCTTATAGATTTGTGTGATGCAGTTGACGCAAATTCAGTTTATAAATACGTTATGGAAACTAACAGTTATGGAAACATAGTGACCAACGAACAAAAACTGTGATCACATTCTGAATCTTACTGATACTCATCTTGTTATAGTTTTAAGGATATCCCCTATTATTGCTTCATCGCCGGCTATATTTATTTTCACAAAGAGCATTCTGGTTCTTTAGATATGGGCGTTATGGAGGCATAGCATTTGAAATGCGACATTTCAATTTTCGTTTTTATTTGTCTGTACAGTATAAATCAAAGATATATTTATTAAAAAAATATGTTTTCCGATAAGTTTAATACCTTGCGCATTTGATAAGGTGTTGATGACATGTTCTTTATACTTTAATTTAGCAATTTAGGAACAAATAAAAGTCGTTACGGGAACATAGGCTCTTGTAGCGACACATGCATTCGGATTTAAAAAGGAGTGAAAATATGAAGAATACGCATAATTAGCTTTAATACATTAAGCCCCTATATATTCCGCACATATTGATAACATTTTCTCGGTATGTAAGCTTTGTTTGAAGAAAAAAATGAGAACGGTTTAAAGACAATTGGCTTGGCGACATGGGAATTTTAAGACCCCAATGTCAATAAATGACACACAGTTTTCTTAGATACGAGGTTTTCGCATCCGAGTATGTATATATTATATCGAAAATGGTCAGGCAATAATGATATAATGATCTCAATGAGCTACAAAGACAATAGATTTCATTTTTCAGTGCATATAAGCTGGCCACAGCTTTTTTTCAAAATGGCTTCAATTTCTGGAGAATGGCTGTTGAATCAAGCCATAATTACAAGATTTCATAACAACACCTATGAAATGCTATTTGCTTAAAATTTATGACACTGTTTACTTGAAAAAATAATTCCCTATTACCTCCCTTTATGATTACAGTGCCGATGGTAGTAGAGATGGTGAACCATTAAGGTTTGGACAAGTGTTTCATCTATCTACCATGGATGATGAAGGGGGAAATGTAAGTGTTTCAGTCCTCTTCTTTTATAATTTATCCTTTTCAAAACAATACATGGATTTGAAATCATTACTCAGAAAGCTTTATTGAAACATGTCATTGCCAAGTTAACCCTTTTTACATAAAAGTCTTTTGGCCGAATGGTGCCATTCAAAAGTTTTGCTAATGTTTGCATGCAAACTGATGGATTCGCCACTGGCGAACTCTGGCGAATGATCCAAAATTTTGTCGTCCGGTAAAAGGTTAAGTGTATCTGATATGACTTTCATATTAGAAAAGAACTGTGTATCATTTGTGAATGACAAAAGATTAGATAGATAAAAGTACTAAGGCATTTCCAGTAGTGGATCCAGGATTTCTGCAAAGGGGAATCAAATAGGGGGGGGGGGTTGTTTTTCTACTTTTATACAATTTTGACCAAAATTTTGCATGAAAATGAAATAATCAAGCTTCTGAGGAGGATTCCTTTGAACCCACCCGAACCCCCTCTGGATCCGACACTGATTTCTGGCATATCTTTTTCAGTTATTATTACAAAGTGACCGAGTGTCCCTTCACAAATCACCCAACAAGTCTCGTCATCAGGCGTTATGTCTCGTGTCACAGCCAGACTCTAAAACAGAGTGGAAGATACTGCCCAAAAACCCCAAACTTAGAATAGAACTGGAAGGATCATGTGTACCAGTAAGTAGACCCTTATGTTGACTAAACCATTCCCAAACAAGACCTTGTTTTGACATCCCTAGTGGAAATAGATTGGGAAAACATTGAGAGAAAATGAGAAATTGCTGATAATCAGCAATTTATTCTTTTCCCTCAATTTTTCCATTTTATAGCATACACTGTTTCTACTTTTGACGCAAGTAATTTGTATGTCCCTGTATCGAAAGTTTGGGGCATATTGTGTTAATCGTATTGGTCTATCTGTTTGTCTGTCCGTCATTCCAAAAACATAACATGAAAACTAAACATAGGCATTTTCAGGGGCATAAGTGTTTCACAAATACATATGAGCCGGGATCTGGAAAAACGTCCCTTAAAGCATTTTTCAAAATTGAGTTTCAAGATCAGCCTGTTGTCAAATGGAGTCCAATATGCACCAATGCTGCTCTCTTTACGTTACTACATGTCACGAAGAAACTATTAAAGAACAACATGGATCCTGATCAGACTGTGCGTATGCACAGGCTGATCCGGATTTATGTTGGTCTCAAAAGCCTTAAGGGACGTCTTTCCAGATCCTGGCTCAATTATTGTTTTGTCTACAACTCTTATCAAGATGGACTGGTCTGATAATTTGGCGGTTTGTGAAAGGGTTAATCATAATGAAGACTAGCTTATGAAGTAGCAGGTAATGTAGAATAAGGTCAGGCTGCATGTTGTGCAGGTATTGTGCTCTGGCTGATCTTATTGTTACATATAATTGTATATAATGCTTGTCGTATGTTTCGTCTATATTGAAGTAAAGTACCAACACAAGTATAGTGTATACAGGAATATATTCTAATGAATTATAAACATGTATGTACATCAACAATATAACAAACTAAAGCTATGTCTAATGACTGAGTGTGAATGACCTAAAAATAATAAGAGTAGGTGGCTTATATACTGGCTAATTAAAGTATATAGTCTGTTTCATATAAAGCATTCATCCACTCATACAACATCTCCCTTCTTTTGAAAGAAATCAAAGTATTACTCTTTGTCACAATCGGAACGCGTGCCCGGCCAACCTTGTAATATAGTCTTTTTCAAAGTTTGCATTTGTGAATCATTTTCCAAACTATCACGCACCTTTTGCAAACGACTGTCAGTAACGAACAAATGTTTCTTGACGGAGTGCACATGCAAATCTAGACCTTCAATCATGTTCGGAAACGTGTCTTTGACTGATTGACGCGAAAGGCAGTCACTTACCGGTATCGACTTTCCACTAACATGACGAACAGTGATTTTGTATTGCTGCAACTGCAAAAGCATTCTCTGCAACCTTGGCGGAGCAGCGGCAAGCGTTTTTTTCATGATCGATTCAATCGGCTTGTGATCGCAGAGACAAATTATTTCTCTACCATATGTATACTGGTGAAAACGTTTCAGACCATACAATATAGCAAGAAGTTCTTTCTCTATCTGTGCATACATGCATTCTGTTTGCGTCAAGCTTTTCGATGCATACGCTAAGGGTTTGTCATTTTGGTAAATGCAACAACCAATTCCTGACTGGCTAGCATCAGTTTCAAGTACAAGCTGTTTTTCTGGGTCGAAATAACCAAGAACCGGAGCATTTGTGATTATCTCTTTGACCTGATTAAACGCTTTTGTCTGGGGATCATCCCATATGAAATCTGATTCTTTCTTGAGTAACGCCCTCAGGGGAGAGGTTGCCTCAGCTAGATTTGGTGCAAATTTTGCAAGATAATTAACCATACCTAGAAAGGTCTCCAGTTTCTCACGGTTTGTGGGGATGGGGATCTGGGTTATGGCCTTTATCTTATTGGGGTCTGGTTTCAGCCCTGAACTGCTAATTACGTGTCCGAAAAACGGTACTTCATCCACGCCTATGATGCACTTTTCTGGGTTAAAGCGAATACCCTTTTCTCGCGCTCGAATCATCGCATTTCTGAGATTTTGGTCATGTTCTGCCTTTGTTTTACCATACACCAGAATATCATCAACTATAGCCTGAATACCTGTCAAATTTTCAAATACTTCTGTGATCTTTTGCAAAAATATGTCACTTGAAGCATTGATTCCAAAAGGAAGTCTAAGATGACAATATCGGCCAAACGGAGTGTTAAACGTAGTAAGCAAAGAAGACTTTTCGTCGAGCTCTACACTCCAGTACGCGTGTCTTATGTCAAGGATGCTGAAATATTCGCACCTGATAACTGGGAAGTAATATCATCTAATGTCGGCATCTGAAAATGGGGTCTGCGGATTGCCTCATTCAATGCTTTCGGATCAAGACAAATTCTAAGCTTGTTCGTTTTGGGTTTTTCTACCACGACAATCGAATTTACCCAATCAGTCGGTTCTGTGACTTTTCTTATAATTTTATCTTTGACCATTTGATCTAATTCAGCCTTAAGCCTGTGCTTCAAAGCTTCTGGAATTCTGCGCGGAGCATTTACAGTAGGAGTGACATTATCCCTCAAATGCAATTGACACTTACCCGGAAGTAACCCTATGCCTTGGAATAAATCATTATACTCCTCCATAACATCCTCTTTCGTCATAGACTGATTTTCTATTGCAAAGGTAATCTTTATCAAGCCAAGATCAATTGAAGTTTGTGTGCTTATCAAAGGAGGTGCTGCAGTGTCAACGATATAAAATCTTGCATTGACCTTTGAGCCTCGGTATGAACAATTCAAATTTAACATACCTCGAGTTTTCAACATGTCTCCTGAGTATGCGATCAACTTGCAGTCTGGCTTTTCTAGTGTATTCTTAATACCTAGCAATTTGAACATTGTGAATGGAATTATGTTGGCGCTGCTACCTGTATCAACCTTAAAATTGATCTTTGTGGAATTTGGACCAACATGGAGAGTAACAAACAAGGAGTCACGACGGTCTGGTGAAGTTGTGGAAGAAGAAGAAGCGCTTACCGTATTTACGCTATATTCCGTATTTTCACACCCTTCACTCACATTCTCATTCACATTGTTTACAAATTTATTAGATCTACATTTTCTCTGAAAATGGTTCATCTTTTTGCATTTTCTGCACTTTTTACCCTTTGCAGGACAAACAGAGTTATTGTCATGATTAAAACCACATCGATCGCACTCCCTCGAGGTCGATTGTAGCCCTGACTTCGTCTGTTGTTTTGGTCTAGCCCCCGATCGTTTTTGGCCCACTGCGTCCACGTTTGTTGGAGCGTTTAGCGTCATAAAGCTAAGTTGTTTTTGGCAATATTCATGGTTTTGTGCGATGTGTATTGCCCTGTCCATTGTTAGCTTATCGCCTTCATACAACAATGTCTACCACATGTCTTCTACCAAAGTTACCCAACAAAATCTGGTTTTGACCTCTGATTTGCAAAAAAAAACTTTGATGGTAGTCAGCACATTTTCCTTTACCCTCAGAGTTTTCTATGGCACCAAGTACAAAATGTGTACCTTGTGGCATAAAAGATACTGAGGGTAAAAGAGAAAGTGCTGATTGTCATTTTTCTTTTAATTGCAACTTTCAAAATTTGATAAGGACTTAAAATGCAAGTTTCTGTATATCTTAACCTACTGATGCCATTGCCTTGAAGCTTTGACCATTTTCGCTCAATATTTTCTGTGCTGTAACATACAAATTGACACACATTATCCTTTTCCCTAAATGCCTTCAAATATATAGAGGATAATCGTTTGTTTCAGTGTAAGATCGATTTATATTTCATTGAGTGAACAACAAAAGCTTTTGTAGCTTTTGTTGTTCACAAAATGAAATATCAGTCGATCTTACTCGAAAAACAAACGATTATTCTTTTTCTTTAATGCAAAAATTAGACAAAATGCAAAAAATTTATGACAGATTTTATCAAAGCGCGTCATTATGCACATGACTGCTATGTAACGCTTGTGATGACGTCACTTATTTGGCCCGGCTTATATAACATCAAATAGGGTGAAATGAACGAAAGCGGGGCACAAGTTTTTGATAATTTCACTGGATCGGCGGTGAGTTTATCAAAATGATAATCTACGGTTATTTCCCGATAATCCACCGAAAAGCATTAAAGAAATAATTTTGAAGAATCTGTCATTTGGTAAAATAAAAAAAATGTCGTCTGGAACATCTTTCAATTTGGACTACTCTAAAATGTTTTGCTTTTTTCAAAAGGTCAAACAATTGATTGTGTGTTGTTGTTGTTTTTTTTTTCAGGCAAATGACAAGGTTATAATCAACCATGTGGTCACAAATCAAGATTTATGTGTGGAAGAAGAAATCATCACCCGCACATCGTTCGGTACCCGTGAGTACGAGACGACGGCGTGCACGATGCTGGATTCACATCGCGCGGAGAAGGAGCAGAATCACTGGATGGTCGTGATGGGTATCCCCGGAGATGATATCTACCCCGTACAAACACAGTCCCCGCCCACAACAACACAGGGATCGTCATCCTCATCATAGTTACAATTTATAGTATATTCTATTTTTAGACATACTTTTAAATTTTATTTAAATGGCTGTAAAAAGTTTCCAATTTCTACAGGAGAAATTTAAAATGATTGGTAAAAAATAAGAATATATTAATTGTAAATTTCTGTGTTTTTGTTTATATAAAAATACAGTTGACTGTGTATCATAACTTGTACATTTGATTTATTTATTTCTGTGATATCATAAAGATAGAAGTACGCTGAAATATTCAGAAAACCTTATAATTGTTAGCCCTGTTTTCATATTCAAATAAGTCAAGAAAAGGAGCTCTTACAGTATTTGAGATCAACATGTATCCAGATCACCCTGCATATACATGCACATGCAGTCTTATCATGCTCAATGTTGTTCTTTGATAGTTTCTTTGTGGTCTAGGGCCATATTCACCAATATTTCTAAATCAATAGAGTACTAAAAGACTACAGTATTTGTCCTGATCAGACAGGGCTATACCTCAGGTATAAATTGATCTTGATCCTCGGTGATTTAACCCTTTCCCAAACAAGACCTGGTTTTGAAGTCCCTAATAGAAAAAGCTTTGGAAAACATTGAAACAAAAGAAGAAACTGCTGATAACCAGCAGTTTCTCCTTTCGACTCAATATTTTCTATGTCATATTTTATACAATTCCTATCTTTCATAATGTCCATTTTGTCATTTGTGGCAGTTTCTGAAGTGGATCATCCTAAAATTTTGCCATTTGGGAAGTTGTTAAAATGTCATTAGTACCATTTTTCTAGATCCTGACTGAAATGTAAATGGTTATTGTCATCCGACAGGGTTGTACTTTTCCAAATCACTTACTGCTTGAGAAGCATGTTTTCCAATTTGATTTCTCTTAATCATCTGTCTAAGTCTATCTGTATATGTTGTTCATAATGTCTTGTATTTTAGTTTTATATCTACATAAATAGTTCTATATAAATATATGAATATTTATAATGCAGATTTAGAATGAGTGAGACTAATAAATGTCATATGACTCGAAATAAGGGCTAATGAAAATATACAAAAAATGTTGCGCTAGGGCAGACTCATCAAAGTCGAAAGAAGTTGCTTTTGAAGAAGATTTGGTTTATAGCTGCTTTTCAACAAAAACCTCGTAACTGCTGCTTGTTTTAAGCTGCAGTTACAAGGTTTTTGTTGAAAAGTAGCGAAATGCACTGTTTAGTCTGCCTTTCATTATTGGGTATAAGGCTTAGATTGTTGAGAAATGTTTTGGGAGAAGAGGATGCTGATTATTCCAAAAGCATTGTATTGTAGTAATGATCAATACAGATACTGTTTCCACCATTTTGGTTATTACATTTTGAATTCATGCAAAAGTATTGTAAGTGCAAATAACCTTGTGTGTACCTACAATTTTTTTTCTTTTTGCAATGAACCTTCCATGTACCAGTATTGAATTTGTGCCAGGATCATGAAAAAGGGGCCCCTATGGCATTTTGGGTTTCCGGGTCTACCTGTGACAAAAAATAAAGTCTTAAATGGACATGTTCTGTTAACTTATAATTGCTTAAGCTAATAAAGAAGGTTTCAGAAAATAATATGGATCTTGATCAGACTGTGCATGATATGCACAGACTGATCTGGATCCATGTTGTTCTCAAATAGTCTAAAATTCTAAAAAGGACCTTTCCAGATTCTGGCTCAATTATTTTATTAGTCGGATTATAACCTGATGATCTATGCAGATTCTGTATTCACCATTATGGTATTATATGTACCAAGATAGTATTGATTATATAACTGTGTATACCTCACATAATATATAGAACAGCATTGTAGACATTTTACAGTCCATCTACGATATTATGGCAAATGTTTACAGATTTTACCAATGTAAACAATGGGAAAAGTGTTCATAATTGCAATACAATTTTGCATGAGTTGGTTTGAATCTTGCAGGTGTGATACACCTGCGAGATTCGAACCATCGCAAGCAAAATTACAGTGGTTGTGAATTTGATATTGTGTTTGTTTACATAGGTAAATTTTGTAAACATGTGCTATAAAATCGTGGCTGTACTATAGATATTGAGTATTGTTTAGTGATGTAATCTGCTGCTTCATACCATGCAATAACAATGTCAACATTTTCTGGAATTGTGTAATATAGAGTAAATCTAAACTGAATGTAGCTGCACACAAGACTCTCCACCCAAGACTCTCATTTCGGTTTTAGATTAACCCTTTCCCAAACGACAAAAAATTCAAGGTTTTCCAATTTCAAAGTCGCTGCAGACGACAAAACCTATGTTACCAAAGATGAAAATTGTGAGAAATATAGCCTAGAAAACATTGAGGTAAAAGGAGAAAATGCTGATTTTCATCATTTTCTTCTTTTGTCTCAATGTTTTTCCAAGCCTTCACTACCAGGGACGTCAAAACAAGGTCTTGTTTGGGAGATGGTTAATATGGCAGAAAATATTGAGGGAAATTGATTAAGTGCTGATAGTCAGCAATTTCTTCTTTTTTTCCTAAACTTTTAATCTGTCTTAAAACTTATATATTTATATGCTGGTCAATATTAGTCGTTTACGTAAAATCCATTTAATACCAAACAATTATTCAGTATTTTCGTAACTGTGATAATATAATATTTATCTGATACTGTTTTTCAGATCTTGTTTGGAAAGGGTTCAGTTTTTGATACCATCAATGCTCCGTATGTCTTTGCTCTCACTCTTACCTACAAGTTTTTTCTTGAATTGATTGATGATTGGTATATGTGTTTTATAAATGAGTTGACTGTTATACTTGATCTTTCAAATTAAATTTGAGCCAGGATCTGGAAAAAGGTCCTTTAAGGCTTTTGAGCCCAACATGGTTCCAGATCAGCCTGCATATACATGCAGTCTGATCAGGAACCATGTTGTTCTCCAATAGCTTTGTCATGGTCTGTTGCAACCATAATGTGGGTAACATGGATCACGGTCATACTGCACCTAGGCATAGCCTGATCTTGAATCATAGCTGTCCCAAATGCTATAAGAGACATTTTTCCAGATCCTGGCTCATTTGATACTTTCAACACATGGATTTATTTTCTAATTCCACCTTGGATAACCCATGTGACTTTTTGAAAAGTCACACAGAAAAGTCGTTCTCGTCAATGTATGTATTGTTTGATTTCTCAACTTAGACGAGTCTATTCTACGGATTTGACGAGATCCTGTGCATCGTATGCGCCTTTGAGAGAGTAATTCATGATTACCCCAACTCACTCTGCACCCAATCCCATGGTTTCTTCAAACATTCAAGAGGAAGCATTTTTCGCTTTCGGTATTTTCTCCTTTGCGTCAATATTCCATGTGTTATACATGTTTTGTATACAAATGCGATCTTATATTCATTGTGTCGTCTACAGCAGCATTCGCAATGGACCAGACTAAAGTTTAGACGTTTTGGAAAAATGGTACCCAAAGCTAAAGTCACAAAAAAAAATCGGCGGCGCCGATGTGGTCGGCGGTTCTGATATATTGTTCACCTAACAGTGGACCTTGTACACAGACGTCGCTATCTATTGAAGGAATCGTTTAGTCGAGCAGTCACATAAAAGCCACGCTTCGGTGGCGTTAATCCGAGTTTTCTTTGATGCAATTCGCTCTTTGATATGTTGATGTCGCTCATTTCGTAAATGAGCGACATCAACATATCAAAGAGCGAATTTGATCAGAGAAAACTCGGATTACGGTGGCGTCTGCTATATTTTTGATGTCCGATAATTCACATGGGACGAAATGGGACAGACACGTCGGCGATGTATACAAAATTGTCCGACAGACGAGCGATAGTATTCCGGTCGAAAATATTACTTATTGAATCATAGAAATGCCGCAGATCAATCGGTTGATTCTGGTTGATATGTTGGTAGTGTCACATAAATGCTCCGACGTGCCAACGATGAGGTATTTTGTTATATCTTGAAAATAAACGACCATTTTTCCGCGAATCGTCGCCGATTGAACGTCGCATCGGTCGACTAAACGGGGGATCTTGTAGGCTATGTTTGGGGAAGTGTATACCTCACGAGAAATGACCTGGCAGAGCAGCCCGTGCTAATCGAATGGAAAGCTCTGCCAGGTCTAATCTCGTCCGCTATAAATAGCTCCAAGATAATATTACTGATAAACCGGCGATATTTAGAATATTTGAAGAAGTCGGTAAAGCGTCGACGACTACTCGCCGATGATCTGTCTGGATGCTGCTGACCATGTGACGGAGTACGGCCGACTTGGTAAGCATCGCCGACGTGCCTGACTTCAGTTATCGGCGACCCATTGTTGACATTTTGCTGGACCTCCTCCGGAGTACTGCAGGTACACTGTCGGGTCTCATCCTATGGCATGCATGATACCACCTGTCCATCGTGCATCAAAGGCAATAGCCGCCGTCACGGAGTCACTTAAATGACTGATTGGCAGACCGACCAAGTCAAAAGATATCAACGTCGGTCCGTCGCTAATTAATCCTACTGATCAGCCACATAAAAAAATCGCCGACATAACGGATCCGCTAGTAATAATGTTTATACCTAACTTATTGTTATCAATTTGTGACATGTTGTGCAATGTATGATATCGCTGTTTGATTCAGTATATTCATTAAAAGAATTGAATTGATTAGTAGCGCGGCGACGTATTCGTTTGTTGGAGGCAATTTGGCGACAATATCATGAGCGAATAATCGGCGACAAGCCATTGATAAGCTGCTGATATCAGCTTATGCTCGGTGGAGATTGATCATTGAGCATCATTGGATGGATAACATCTATGACAAAAGAAGCCCCGCTTCAGGTAAGAAATAGTGTGGTCACAGTCTCGTTTTAAAAATACTGCCTCTATCTGATTCTATGTAAAAACGAGTAATTTACAAACGGCATTTTCAGCCTAAATAACACATTCAATTGCCAAAAAGTGCGTAAAAACTTAAAGCTACATATTTATATTTTATTATGATAAAATATGTTTACCTTATACACTTTCTTTTCGTGTTAAATCTCTATTTGAAAAGGTGGGTCAACTCTGCGTTTCTTTGTTTGAACTCGGTCGTTACCTTAGAAGGACGCGTGGGTATGTGTGATAAAATTGCTTTGGCACTGCCATTTCTGAACAGATTTTCATAAATCTTATTATACGCCCGAAGGGTCGTATTATGTTATGGCCCCGCTCGTCCGTCTGTCCGTCCGTCCGTCCGTTAGCAATTTCTTGTGTGCGCAACTCCTACAGTTTTGATCGGAATTTGATTAAGCTTGCCGCAATCAGTCTCCATGGTGTCTAGTTGTGCACCTCGCTTACGGAATTCAGATAACTCTTTTCGTTCTTGAATTATCTGCCCTTGAATTTAAAAAATGCCCATTTTCTTGTGTGCGCAACTCCTCCTACAGTTTTGATCAGAATTTGATCAAACTTGCCACAATGAATCTCCATGGTGTCTAGTTGTGCACACCGCTTACGGAATTTAGATAACTGTTTTCGTTCTTGAATTATCTGCCCTTGAATTTAAGGAAAAATGCCCATTTTCTCAAAAATACCCATTTTCTCCTGTGCGCTACTTTTACAGTTTCAACCAGAATTTAATCAAACTAGCCTCAATGAATCTCTATGGTGTCTTGTTGTGCTAACAAAATTTTGATAACTTTTCATGTTTTGATTTATCTGCCCTTGAACTGAAAAAATGGCCAATTTTTACAGACAAGCCCCTCTCGGGTGTATATGCGCCGCTCTGCGAAGCTCTTGTATCAAATTAAAGAGGGAAAATAGATCTATTCATCAGTGTATGTTAATACGATGAACCGATGAATTATGGGTCGATGATTAGGTATTCAAAATAGGTCATTTTACTCGGCTTCAAATGGCAAGAACTATTCCGGATTTTCGTAATTCCGTCGTTACAGAGTTGTCGTTCATGCGGGACGGTATACCGTCTTCCGGTGTCATTGTAAACAAGCGCTATCGGTGGGAAAGAACCACTAACTGCATTCATAAATGCCACAAGTAAAAAATTGCTGTAATGTACAGCAAAATGAATTGTATCGCGCTTAAAAAATTATACCAAAGTACTGAATGGTACAAGTGTCTGGTTAAGTCAGCGTGCAGTGAAAACCGAAACAGGATTGCATGTCTGCATAATGCTGGTGCTAGATCTAATCTATTTTTGTGTGTTCAGCCAGATTATACATTAATCAAACAACATAGGAGGGGAAGTAAGCAAAAACAAAAGTGTTAAATGTTGCAGTTGAATAAATGGGGATTAAAATTAACTTAAACAAGAAAGGAAACCGAATATTTCAGCAAGGAATTAGGGCCAAGATGGTCCTGAATCGTTTCTCCGTGAAATTATTCTTTGGAAAAAAAAGAAGGAAAAAAAGACACACACAAAAAAATTGAAAGTGCACCATAGTAACCACAGTTCACTATGAAATTATTCACTATGAAATTATTTTTCGAAAAAAAAAAGAAAACAAAAACAATTCGAAAGGCTCCATGCAAGGAAGATTCCTGTTAGATTCCTATGTTAGAAGATTCCTGTTTGAATCTTGATTGAAACTGGCCTAGTAATTTTGGAGAAGTTTTCACATGAACGCACGCCGGAAACAGGACCGTGGCATAAGCCCCGCTAGCCTTTGGTCAGAATAGGTAAAATACTTTAATTAAATAGAAAAAAGTACTTGTTTATCCATTAGCCTTCTGAATATAAAAATCGTATCAAGTAAATTTTCCAAACCGGAACATTTTGACCACTATAGCTTATTTGTTCTTCGTATAATCATTCAACAGAGAACAGACTGTGTTGAATAGATCAGAGTGCACGCTAATCTTAGTCCATGGAATCTAAAAATGCTTTGATAACAGCAGGAATAGGAAACGTTTATGATAACAGACATAGATGAACGAACGCACAGCAGCCAAAATGCCACGGATATGATCCTTATTACTTTTGTCCGGCGGAGCAATAAATTAAATGTAAAAAAGATAAATACAGAAATGCCATATAAAGTGACAACTACCAGCCGCTAATATTTAGTATTTAAGCTGTAACACAATACAAGCAATACCATGAATATGTCTCAATAATTCACCCGGCAGATCATCTCTGCCAGGTCATAAATCGGGACCTATATTTGTACTTATCACACACAAAAAACACAAAGAACGAGCGACACATACGAGGAGATTTACTAGAGTGTAACAAAAAGTACAGGACTAAAGTTTTGATTGTGGCGGCGAATTGATTGCGCATAAAGTATTCTTTTGAACGGTTTTGAAATCCATCCAGTCAAAAACTGTTGAGACATTAAAATTGGGTTGCTCTTTTATGTGAAAACCCTAACAGTTTGTAATTTTTAGAAAAAAATAATTGAGAAAACCTATTTGTTCTACTAGTTATACACATGCCTATTTAGTTCAGACGATCCCTTGAAATTATGGAATCGAATCATCCATAATTGTACATGCAGTGTTCATTTAATACTTACCGGGTAAGTCTTTTTCGTGCTTTGATTTCTTAGGAAGCGATGCAGTGAATCGGATAGGCCATGGGCAAACCGAAAGTAGGAATTCACATTGTAATGCAATTTTGAAAAACGCAAGAGAAAACCCATTTGTTCTACTAGCAATATACATATCTAGTCAGATAAGACGATTCCTTGTAACAATGCAAGTTGACCAGTCCAAATTCAACATGTATGTAGTGGTCATTCAATAGTAAGGTACTTCTCGTTCTTTGATTTCTTATTGCGATTCGAAATGGTACGGTTGGGCTAAAAAAATTGATGCGATGAAAATTCAAAATTAGGAAGTTTGGGCTGATATGAATCTCCTTTGCGCCACCGCAAGCTCATTTTCGCACGCGAGTATAGCCTATGAAAATCGGAATTAATACAAAAACGAGACACTTTATGTTCTAGCATAAACATTATTGATTAGATATGATCTTACAATACATGAATATAGCAATTTAATGCAATAAAAATTCATGATTTAGGAGTTTATGCTGATTTGAATCTCCTTTGCGCCACCGCAAGCTCCTTTTCGTCCGTGACTATAACCTATGAAAATCGGAATTAATAAAACAAACAGACACTTTTTTCTAAAGAATACATAATTATTATTGAATAGCTATGGTCTAATAATACATAAATATTACAATCAATTGTGACGAAAATCTATGATTAAAAAGTTTATACAGATACAAATCTCCTTTGCGCCACAAATCTCCTTCTCGCCTGTGATTAGCATATGAAAATCGGAATTTATACAGAAAACAGACACCTTTTGTCAAAAAAATAAACATTATGGATTAGATATGATCTTACAATACGTGAAAATTACAATTTAAATGCGATAAAAATTAATGATAAAGGAGTTTGGGCTTATATGAATCTCCTTTGCGCCGCAGCCAGCTCCTTTTCGTCCGTGAGTAGCCTATTAAATCGGATTCAACACAAAAATCAGACACTTTATGTCCCAAAACAAAGATTACTGACTAGATTTAATCGTAAAATACACGAATATAACAATTTAATGCGATAAAAAAATCATGATTAAGGAGTTTGGACTGATATAAATCTCCTTTACGTCACCTTCATGTCCTTTGCGTCCTTTTCGCCAAAAACAGGTCCATTGCGTGTTTTAGTCCAACCCGAAATGGTATGCATAAATGCGTTGCATTTAAACAGGTAGGAAAAATACATGTCCACCATGGGCAAACCGGAAGTAGGGACTTTCCATTGCTATGTAGAGTATAAAACTATACTAGAATTTTATTTACACGAATTTTCAGCGTAGTCTGAGATTAAACGAACTTCAATGTATACTTAAAGTACTGCTTGAAAAATCATACCGTGTAAACAGTTTATGTTTAGGTTATATATACGACTTTCAAGTACAAATAATTATCCCTCATGACGTAATTTCTAAAATTAGAATATGTATACCACAATATGTATCGCGCCATAGGCGCGATACAATAATTTTGCGGATAAAATTGGAAATTTTTAACTGCACAAACTATATCGAAAGAGGAAAATGCAAGAATAGCTTGGATTAGTGTAATAAGTCACAAGAATTAGAACCAAACATCGTATCTGGCCTAGGCATAGGCCTACCCGAGTCTGAGAGACAGTATTAGCCGAAATGCGTACAGATCGTTGGATGATTCCAACAAAGGAACCTCAGCGAAGAGAAGAAAGAGAAATCCCATCGCAACATAGTCCCAACACACTAAACGCTTAAATATCAAAGTAGATCTAGTCTATTGAGACAGAAGGAGAAAATGCTGGTTATCAGGGTGCTCTTACATTTCCAGGTCCTTACATTTTGTCTCTTTAGACATTCCTTTGAACGTATTTATTTTACATCGATTGGGAAGCAAGTTTTTTCAACTTATTTTAATCCCTCTCGATTCTGCTTCCTGGAAATACACTGACCAGTACTCGCGCCGAATGTGTGGGCCAATGAGAAGCCTCGAACAACCCCCGCTACCGGGGATCGAACTCGGAACCTCTTAGTCGCTAGGCCGACGCTCTACCCCTCGACTACGGACACCACTTCAAAATGTTTCCCAAAGTATTTTCTATTAAGTAAAATCAGGTCTTGTTTGGGGAAGCTTTAACGAACAAACAATGATCGAATTACATAGATCTAGTTGAACGAAATAGCAAAGTTTTGAGAGAAAAGAAAAACATGCCGACTTCGCTTTTTCCCTCAATAGATCTAGATCTACTTCCTACTCTACAATCTACACTACATTCACTTATTCTATTTCCGATATTTATCGTTTTCCGACAGTGGAAAACCGTGTGGAGCGGAATGTTCTTACAAACAGTTACAAAATATAATTATTCGTTTGGAAAAACTCGCTCACAGCGTACATGTATATACATGTATCTTTTTTCCCCGAAGTTGCCCCTCTTTTTATTTCTATGACGTCATATGACTAGAGTAAGCAATGCAAAGTCATGACGTCACAAATCGACACTCGCCTGATTTGAGGCACGCCACGGGGAAAAATATTTTCAATGATAACCTATCATCGGATTATGGGAGATTTCTTTTGTTATAGATCTCCGAACTGTTTAAAAATGTTGGAAGGTGCAGAGGTATTATTAGATTCCATAAATAAGTTACAATAAAAATCATTTTCATTTAATTACTCATTGAATTTACGAAAATATTAAAGTTGCCGCTTGTCAAACAGGCAAATGGAAGTAAACATACCGTCCCGCAGGAACGACAACTCGGTATTACCGGAATTACGAAAAGACCCAATTAAATTCGACAGAAAAGCCTAGAAAGCCTATATATGTTCTTCAACATCTTATCTATTCAAATAATAAAACATCTTGTGCTTTTAGCTTAATGCATTCAAGCGCAAAGGCTTTAACAATGGGAAGTGTTTTTCAATTCCCCGTGATTTATCGATAATTTCTGTCTAAACTCCAATTTATTCATAAATGTTGACGACAGTAACTCATAGAACATTCCTGCAAAGTTTTGTTGAAATTGGCCGAATGGTTGATTTGTTAAGAATGATATCATGATTTCTCAAAGTTCGATAAGCCTTGCCCTGCCACGCCCATATTTTTTGACGAATCAAAAAATCGCGACCGTTCTTTGAATATGGTCATCCAAGGAACATTCCTGTAAAGTGTTGTCAAAATCGACCCATTGGTTAAGGAGTAGGAGGTGTTTCAAGGAATTATGGGCGAACAGACGGACGGACGGGCGGTGAGTGACCACAATAGTTCATCTTGAGCACTTCGTGCTCAGTCCAAAGGGATTTACAAAATCGACGCTTCTCATGGGCTTCCTAAACATCCATTTAACCCTTTCCCAAACAGTAAAACTTTATGGTCATCCAACTCGAAAGCTGTGACAGGCGACAGAATGAGTGTAAAAGAAAATAAGATTCTTTCGCCCCAATCTTTTCACCTTCAATAAAATCCGTTCAGGACGTCAAAACCAGGTGTTCGGGAAAGGGAGAGGCAGCCAAAAATTAGATTGAATTTAGAGGTTGCAAAATGGACATGTTCAATGTATGGTGCTCTTTTGGATCAATGTTTTGAAAGCCTATTTCTTCACGAACCAGAGATATAATGTTAATAATCGATCACTTGAAAGTTTGAATTATTTTTTTTGTTTGAAATTCCTATTTTATATGTCGTAAAATCTTGTTTTTATCGGAGGCAATGACACGGAAATGATATGCGCACAACGAATCGCAGAAAATATTTACGCAAAGGGAGAAAATGTTGGTTATCGGCATGTTCTTCTTTTGTCTCAATGTTTTCCAAAACCTTTTCATATATGATCGTGAAAATCATGTCTTGTTCGGGGAAGGGTTGAAATAATGTAACAAATATTTATATAATTGTTGTTTGGTAGAAATTGAAGACCCTAAATTGTTTGGTACAATAATTTCATCCTTTGTAAAACTTCAAAGGGGTGTAACTATTTCATTAAATGTCTGATTTTAAAAACGTAAGCAGTTTTGAGTTCCTCTCATTCAGACCTTGAAAATGATATATATAATTTGTTGACGTTCCTTGAAAAATAAACAATAACGTAATTCGGCAGAATAATCTCCCCTTTGTAAAAATCTGAATAGGCCTTATTCCTTAACGCAATGTCCGATTTTCACAATTCAACCAGTTTTATGTTTCTCTCAATATTCTCTGTAAGCTGGTATATATTTTGTAGGGGCTGGAACACTTTTGGAAAAAAGTGTGACCACCCTATAAGAAATTGTGCAATCACTTTCTTGTTATTGTGTCTTTCAAGCGGTTTGTTACATGCACCTCGCCTTTGCTTACTGAGTTCTTTGCTGTAGAAGATTTAATGAGGTGTTTATCAAAACATTTCTACTTTTTCCAAAAATTGGTCCCAGTCGAACAGAAAACGACAAAAAATCAGATAGTTTTTCTGGTCGGTTGGGTTCAATCTTTGGAAAATAATCTCCACCGTTTTATGGTTATCGGAACCCGGTCGGTCAAGGAAGGTTAGACTGGGTTCCAGCCTGATCATGTTTCCCTCTTTTACTTTCTCCGGTCTAAATATCAATATCAACACGATCAAAAAACGGGTTCCGCAATACGTAACGGGTACCGATCTTTAATGTGTTATCTTGACCAATTTGTATATTGACGACTGGACGCAGGCTAGGGAAGGTCGGTGTTGATATAAGGGGTCAGAAAGTTGACTACGTCAGATGTTAAGCAGCATCCCGACCTATCACCGACTACAAGTCAACGAGACCTTACCGTCTATTTTTGGGGAAAAACTTCGATTCTGAAAAAAGAAAAACTCTATTGGCCAATGTCTCGAGCAATCGCATCATATAGCTCTTATCTCTGTAATTATCTCCGATTCAACCAAATTCTGTCTTAGTCCAGATCTGCATACCATCGCCGGTGCGTCCGATCGTTTATATGTGACACTGTAGGCTTTATCTGTGGTGACATATTTCTGCCACGATGTGCAAGATAGCAGCAGTGTGATACTTAAAAATTTAAAAATTTTCACGATAAAATACAATTTCACCAGGAAATTATCCATTGGTAGTTAATATCTTGTTAATATTATCACTATAATTAATGAGCTTGATACCTCGATTTATGCTACGCTAATTCCCATTTCTGACATCAGGATAATGAATTGTGAAAATGTGTGCTAAGTAACACCAGACATTGACGGCAGGCCTACGCGTATCTATATAGGCCTATAGATGAGATAAACTTTCAGATCTTTAGGCTTTGCCTTTATACTATGGCTCAGTTTAAACACAGAAAAAATAACAACAAACAATTTGGTTGGAAATTTAAGATAAGAAAATAAGGTTGACTAATATTTTTCAATCCTTACCTTACCTATTAGAGAGGATACTATTGCGGAACCAGTTAGCCCATTACGAGAATGCAACATATCGGCAAGGTTTTCAAAAGTGAAAGAAGTTGCAGACTTCTAATTCTACATCCCTTTGGCTTTTAGGAAAGAAAACAACGTGACAGGACATTATCGCGTAGGCCTATAGGGTGTCAATAAGAGTTATTGTGTGACAATGGCTTAGAGGGTATCCTCACTGGTGGTGAACTCGGCCAAAGCGAGGGACGTTTTTCGCTACCACAAGGTACAGATATTTTGCGTTTAAATGAGAGTTTAAAGATCTGATTGGATAGTTTTTCTAATAACAATTAATTTGTTCTAAAAATAGACCGGGTGTAGCGATATGTATCGACAAACCGTCTGTGTTGTTATAAATTCTCGTAACTACGGCTTAATCGAAGTCGTAGTTAGGCCTACGATATTTCATAACAACACCGACGGAATACTATGATCGCGAAAAAACGCCCAACGCTTTGGCCGAGTTCACCACCAGTGATCCTGTCACTCATGAAAACACATGTACCCAATTAACCACTCTGGGCCCGTTTGAATGTGTTCAAACTTTACTTGACGCTGTTTCGGGAAATCGGGAACATAAAATTTATTGTTTTGCCGTAGCAGGTGATTGGTCTATCATTTCTCATGTCTTCATGAGTCGACATTGTCTGTGTCGACTTTAAATAAATCTCGTCTTATCTTGATTTTGGCAAGGGAGAATATTTTAACACTTTATTAGTATAGGCCTACATGTACTCATACCATATAGCGCAGATAAATCCTGTCTAAAACCTATCTTTTCTGTCTGATCAAATAGGGGAGACCGGGGCTATTTCGGCCCCGGGGCAAGTTCGGCTAGTGGCTCTTTTGAGCCTGTCGAAAGAGATAGAGAGCTATGACCCGGATTTTAATGTCACCCATGACGAAAGCTTTTCGGAGAAGGTTTTTGGTCGAATTTAATACAAAAACATTGAATTTAGAACATTATTCTTAATTTTAGACACTTTAAGTATTTTTCCACATTTATGTAAGTTTTAATCTATAGTAATATGCGCCAGCATTCAGATTTCATTTTTGTATATTTATGAAGACAATTAAGTCCTCTTTCATATTAAACCTAAAGATGAAGTGTTCATGTTATCTAAAAGAAGATATGGCGTGATGTTGACACCAGGTCTGTCTGGGGCTAGTTCGGCCTTTGGGGTTGGGGCAAGTTCGGCCACCACCAAACTTGCCCATGAATAAAAAGAATAATCGCTGTTAGAATTGCCATTTCTTGACGACTCCTTATATATCAATTGTTCAGACCTAGCTCTAACAGAAATGTAAAAAATGGACAAATTCAAAATCACAGGCCGAACTTGCCCCAGCCCTTACTTGTTATCCCGAATGTCCCCTTACTCACGATGATTTGACTGTTATAACAATGCTTTTTCAATTTATACCTTCATTTGGAAGTCGTATACAGATTCCTTTAAATTTAAACAGTCTAAAAATCAAATATAAGGATTTATAGGTCTGTGCATACCTTGCCCCAAGGGTGGGCCGAACTTGCCCCATGTATGGGGCAAGTTCGGCCACCACAATCAAAACTCTTAAATTTGAAATTCTCTTTATTGAAAAGAAAAATATAAAAAGGACAGACGCAGTTTGAAAGGATTTCGCCTGTCGAACTTAGATATATAAATCACGCCCAAATAACTTTCATATAATTCAAAATATGAGCAATCGAAATTAGGGGGCCGAAATAGCCCCGGTCTCCCCTATCGCAAATCTGAAAAAAATTCTAGATCTGAGCGAACATTTCAGTCCGAAATTCAATCTACATGCTTCTTTAAGAAAATAATGTTTATAGTCACTATTTCAACGTAATAGGCCTATATGTGGTAGGCTACATTTTTGTGATTTGACAGCGCATAATGTTCACCCATCAGTTTTTGTCAGAGTTCAATCAATGAAGTCAACGAAGAAGTCACATAGAGCATGCCAGAAGGATCTCATTCCACGAAACGAAATTACAAATGGAGAGACACTGACAATAGCCCAACGGTTCTTTGGAAAGTGGAGCTGATAATAAAGAAATAGCAACGAATTTCGTGCTAAAATTAGGCTGGGTTTGACGTTATGGTTTTATATAGCCTACCGTCGGCGTAGCTACCTATAAAATCTACGAAACACTATTGTTTGTCCGAAATTACGTCAGTGTTTAATTGATAAAATCGTTCCCGATTACTAGTATATTATTCGCATTGGATTTCGGGAGTAAATGTTGGGGTTTACGAAAGTCTTGTGCAACAAAACGACTGGCCGAGTTTCTCAGTAAAAATGAACTAAGGCCTACTATTAACTTTTTCTTTCGTTGAACAGTAGGTGTAGATCTCGATAAATAACCTGCCAGAGCATCTCTGGCTATTAGCTATATAGAGCAGATATGCTCTGCCAGGACACATACACATACTCCTGGTTTGCCCCAGGAGCTAAATCAAGAATAAATTTGCGTGATATGATTACATTCATTTCGTGAAATCATGGCCATTGCGGTTATTTCATGAAATTGCTAGACCTCCATAATTTATAACCAAAGCTAGAAAAGTTATTGGATGGATGGGTTACAGTACTTTTTGTGATGAAATATCTGATTTTACCAGTTGCTATCGTACATTGGCCCGAACGGATTCTTCACTAACTGTGTAGAAATAGGCCTATCTCTTTCTTTGCTTTTGAAAATGAACTTTGTTCATGACTAACATTTTTATCTTATCATCTATTATCAAAATCATTTCACATTTGAATTTTTGACTATAATTCAAACGGATCTAGATCTATAGTTCATCATAATCATCTTTTTCGAAATTTATTGTATTGGGGATTGGAAGGGTGCTGAAACTGTGATTTAGGCCTAAATAGTGTGATTTCAGCTGATATTTTATAAGCCGTGCACTTATTAGAATAAGTCCGGCAATTCGAATGAGTTTATTTAGGCCTACAATTATTTTTCAACTCTTTCTCTCTCTTTTTTTCGTTCTTTCTTTCTTCTCTTTCTTTTTATACATTTTATGCAATTTTCATCGGGAAGCCTCTCCCCGTACGACATGTGTATTTCTCATGATAAAGCGTTTCTACTGATTTAACTGCTAAATTTAGAACGGTCGAACACTCCAGTCGGGCTGACTTCGATTGGGACGATCACTCAAGCTATTTCAACCTTCGTTCCAATCGAACACCGATAGCCCGGGTTATAGTGACGTCATTTGACCTTTGAACCAAGCCATGGTCGGACCACGCTCTCACCCGTGGTCCCTTTCATTCCAAGATGGCGTCCAAAGAAGCAAACGAATTTTAAGTCCGGTTGAAAAACCACAAAACACCTTTAATTAATTTCAATATATTCACATGTCCTTGTAAATGCGACTGAAAGTTAATATTCATGGAAATAGTGTTATTTTCTAATTAAAATGTAGCCATTTATCAACGAACGATGAGTCTCATTTAATTGTTGATAAAACCGTATGGGCGCGGCCATTTTGTTGGCTTGTGCATCACGAGCTATAGGCGTTCGCTTGGTGACATGCGCAGTACACAACTTCCTGTTGTATGACGTCATGGATGATTCGAGCGATCGTCCCAATCGAAGTCGGCCTCGGATTAAAAATCCTGAAAATGGCAAACGCTGTCAAAGATAATGTCCAGTCCTGGAAGGAGAAACTAGATGCTAAACTCCACGAGAAAAATGTCGTAACTGATCTGTTAGCAAAGGCCGAAGAAAAGACTGGGGTGAAGAGACTTTACATCGCTTCTGGTAAGGCCTTTTTCATTCGATCAGGAAGCGCCATTTTTCGCTCTTTTTTGTAGGAAAAAAGAACAAGTTCAACTTGAATTTTGATGGACTATGCTTATAAAATAATGGTTAATTTAACAAAGCATATGGTTGATTCTTTTAAGTCCATTCAAGTATCGTATTTAAATGTTCGTCAGTTGGTAGGTCGGGATCAGTTCCGCTTGAGTGATTTGGTCATTGCCAACTGCAGTGTCATGTAGTGAACACATGACAGTAACGTGTATCCCTTTGATCATTCAGTGATGACTCAGCATACTAAGAGAACTAATACACACACCGTTCATCCAGATACAAAATACACGGATTGGTCTTCCAAACGCAGATGTAAACAATTTAATTTTGAACGGCGGGAAAAAAGAGTGAGTATTTATTATCTTTAATTACAACGAATATCGACCGAGTTGATTTTTGTGTTACATACGATGAAAACGTACATAACTTTGCCAATGTTTACCTAAAATCCTGTCTCATAAAATCTGTTAGTAAGAGAAATATATGCTACTGAATCTGACTTTGATGCACGAAAAGAGAAAAATCTTGGTAAGAATGTCTGTAAATCATTATCAAAGCACATAATTATTGTCAAATTGATGTTTCACGGAGGATCGGGGATCGCTTCAAGTGTTTTCTTTACAAGAACCCATAAAAAAGTACAGAAAAAGAACAAGAACTATTTGAAATTGGATACTGTCAGTTGCTATAGAATCAGTCGGGATGACGTCATAGCCTCACTTTCATTTTTTCATCGAGGGTACAACCTCGGTCTTTATCGTTACGGGATACCAACTTTGAGGCAGATTATTTCAAAAATCCATCGTTAAAATTCATAAACAAAACTCTTTCTTTAAAGAATGTGATTTAAACTTTCTAACTCCCAACGCATTTTTAATAATCAGGCGTAGTCATCGAGATATTAATGCTGAAAGTTGGTTATGCTTCAACGAAAAAGACCGAAGCTTTCACCTCCACCGAATGAGTGCAGGTCCGCTGACGACGTTTTTGATTGGCTGAAAGAATTGTGCCGACCGGGTCAATGGTGCAACATACCACAGTGCAAATTCTCCAGCAGGTAAAACAAACTCGGACCCATCGATACAACCGACACGGATGATAAAAAAACAAATTCCGGTCTTTTTTAAGGAAAATTGGCTGCATCCTTGTTAAAACCAATTTTATATCGTTTAGAGTCAATATATGTTTGGTTTAAGACCAATTATGGCTTATTTTGGCTTACTAAAACTAAAAGGCTTGTGGATGAGCACTTTCGACGGCAAAGACATTAGTAAACAATGTTTACATGTTTTATAAAGAGATAGGCGAATATCAGCTGCATATTAACAGATAAGTTGTCCGTGTCTTTGTTTTCAATCTTTAAATTCTAGGATTAAAACCCTCATTATCATCTTGTTTCATTGCAGTTTGATAGTGAGCTCCAAAAGGTTTTCATCTTCGATATTCAAACACCAACTCTAATACGCATGTCTGTCAATTATTACATGTAAACATACGGTATATGGGTGCATTTCTTTCATGAAGATATTGCCAAGAATATTGATCATGATTGTCTCTCTTTCTCTTTAGTGTGGGTTGAAGTGAAAGTCTTTATGAAAGGCCCTCTACGACAGCATGTAAAACAAACTATTGAATCTTTTTATGGGAAAACATATCATTTGAAGGGATTTCTTGCATTTATTTTATTGGTTTTATCCAATAGTCTACATTTGTTTCTAGAAAGGTAGATTATTTACGAAAAAGAAATTATTTTCTGTAATTTTTGTCACCAACAATATTTTCCTTTTATAAAAACGTCTTACCTGCCTTTCTGGCATTTTTAATGATAATGCAACAATCATCATGAAACGTTGAGAAACACATATAAATTAGCATATTTTTTATACTCAATACTTTTCTAATATTCCTTTGCTTGATAGATTTTTGAAGGTTGAAATTCGGATACTCATGTACTGTCCGGATACTCTTCCTTTTGTACTTTCAGTTTCGTGTATATAGGAATGATTTCGGTAGTTACCAATGTGTAAATACGTAAAAACCAATTTATAGTGGATATTGAGTATTAGAAATTGTTAATAGAATCTTTTTCTATTGTTTCAACACTTTTAAACCCTTTCCCAAATGGCAAAATTTTAGGTAGGTCGACTTCAAAAGCTGTATGCGTCCAAATGGTAATTAAATTTACGATTTGTATATATTATAGCAGAGAAAATATTGAGGCATAAGAGAAAATACTGGTATCAGCATTTTCCTCTTTTGTCTCAATGTTTTCCTGAACCCTTTTTTCAGGGACGTCAAAACCAGGTCTTGTTTGGGAAAGGGTTAAAAGAGTCTGGGTGTCCAATGGAAAAAGTTCAGACTAATGGCCTACAGACCTAGCCGACGGCTTTTGAGACATCCGTGAGTCAAGATCAGAAATGAAGCCTTATTAAGATCATGCTGCTCAATCAAATGTAATGAAACAGATTTTAATAATAACACGGATCCAAATCAGACAACGTAGGTTCATGCTGGACAAGCGCGGATCCAGGCATTTTCCTAAAGGGAACAAGCGTTTTATAAGAATGTTTTACAAAATTGAGAGGGTGTCCGGATCCACAAGGACATGTCTTCTCATTTCAAACAGAAAATGAGTTTGATCTTTAAACGGATCCCAGGCTGGTGGCTTTTGAAAACACCATGGATAAAGATCAGCGCGCAAAATATCCAATACGTCAATCTGTTGCTTATCAAATATTTCTACCATATTTGCGTATCTGGATGGATAACGGTCGATCTGGGAATCAAACTCGAGCTAAACTATTACTTAACACACTTAGATTGATGGACTCCAAGATTGCTTACTCACACCGTTCATCCAGATACAAAAAACACGGATTGATCTTCCAAACGCGGATGTGAAAAACAACACAGCGGGAATACACAAGGTAAGAAAACATCAACATATATAGCCTTTTAATTACTGTTATATAAAAAGTGTTTGTGCAGAGCTGATGCAAAATGGTTTATCTTGAGGGTGCTGCAGTTTCATAACAAAAGATTTGAGTAAACTATAGATACAAGCGATTTTAAATCGTAAATCACTATTTTCTCGCCTACTTCCGGTTTTGTTTTATATTTGTAGAAATTATTTACGTCCCTTTTAAGATTTTGTCAACCCGAATGAGACGGGACAGTCAGTAGGTGGTGCGAAAGCAGGAGAACCCCAAGAAAAATCACCTGGTACACCCGCAAGCAGAACTTGGCTTCTCTCATATGTGCCTCGTATAGGTCTCAAACACACACAAGACACAGCGGTAACATGATCAAGTGATTGAGGGCGGTAATGAAATATCATCGCTCTGAACTACTTCTTTAGGAAGGCTTTTGTCTCTGGAATAGATAGAACAAAGATCTTTCCAAAACACAGTTTGGTACATAAGATAAAATTCTTAAGCGTGTGATGCAAAGTAAATAACCGACTATAAAAGTCAACGGGATGCGGTTATAGCACGTTTACTTTATAAAAATCAAGCATTTGTCATTGTATTTTAATTAGAAACGTCATTTTAAGTGTTTTGCACTATTAAACCCGATTTTCGCATCCGAGTTTGTTTTACCCAAATTATGTGGATCATCCGTGGTGTGTGGTATCAACATCCGTGGTAAGTTGTACCTTGAAGCAAACTAGGCTAATTTTTAAACATGGCTTTAGACACCCAAAATTTATTTTTCCAGTTTGATGAATGGTATAGATTTGTTCCATAGATGTCGAAAACTTATTTCGAAGAGATATTTGCTTGAAACCAGTTATATAATTTCTGCAAATATAAAACAAAACGGGAAGTAGGCGAGAAAATAGTGATTTACGATTTAAAATCGCTTGTATCTATAGTTTACTCAAATCTTTTGTTATGAAACTGCAGCACCCTCAAGATAAACCATTTTGCATCAGCTCTGCACAAACACTTTTTACATTGCGGCAATTAAAAGGCTATATGTTGATGTTTTCTTACCTTGTGTAATCCCACGCTGTTGATTTTCAAATCCGCGTTTGGAAGACCAATCCGTGTATTTTGTATCTGGATGAACGGTGTGATACATAGACTACAGATACTGTATGTATGCCTTATTCCATTGAAAGCAAACGAATTGGGCTGACTGTCTTACAAATGTTTACTGTTTCAGAATAGTCACACATTTTAACCTTTTGATTCTGTCGGCACAATCCCTTCAGTCAATTGAAATCATGGCCATTCATAAAAAGCGCACTTGGACTCATTTGGAGGAGTGAAAGCTTCGGTCTTTTTTGTTAAAACATTACCAACTTTCATCATTATTATCTCGACGACTACAGTACACCTGACAAATGCGTTGGTTGTTAGAAAGTTTAAGTCACATTCTTTAAAGAAAGAGTTTTGTTTTTGAATTTTAACAATGGAATATTCTGCCTCCAAAATGGTATCTTGTAAGGATAAAGACCTAGGAAATACCCTCGATGAAAAAATGAAAGTGAGGCTATGACATCATGCTGACTGATTCTTTAGGTAAGAATGGGAAAATCCTGTTAACGATAATCCAGTAAGTATGGTGTACCATTAGGGTAAACATTTATTTTTTTGCTGGAAAATCACAAACATTTTGTCACTTGTGTACAGCAATAATTATTTTCTGTCCGACATAGATAATATTAATTTTGTTGATAATTATTATTTTTTGTCTGACAATAATGAGATAATATTGGTCTGAAATATTAGTTTTGCCTGGAAGAAAATAATATTTTCGTCAGAGGAATATCGACTTAATATGTTTATTCAATGAATATCCAATGCCTTTATTATGGTAAATAAAAAGTTATTTTCATCTTTTATATATATTAGAAATGCCTTGAACGCTGGCTTATTGGCATAAACCAATCATAAGAAAGACCAGTGTGTCCACTGAAAATTTTGACTGGGTTTTTTTGTACCTCTTGGTGGTTAAAGTTGGGGGTACAAAAAATAAATAGGGGGTACAAGAAAACTAACACTAAATTTAGACAATTCTTCCATTTATTGACTCTGTGATGAAGTAGAATTAAACATTTTAAACAGTGGAAACACTTTAGACTTCATCATTGTATATATATATGAATTTACATTAATTTTGTTAATATAATTCATTCCCAAATTTACCACATACCACAGCAGGCTACATTTAATTGTTTTGAATGGCAAAGCACCCTGAGTTTGTTTAATCAAATCCAAATTGCATGTTGTTTGTTGCTACTCATTGGATTCCAATCATTACCTACAAAATAGGGTTTGATGAAAATATGAATATATACATTTGCTGATTGTCAGAAGTTTCTCCTGTTTTTCCTCAATGTCATCTTAATCCAAATAGGATAGTTCTTGTTTGGGAAAGGGTTGAGGGGTTTTGTTCTTTCAATTACCCGCAAATTGATCAAATTTGGAATGTTTTCAGAAGCCTAATGCAGTTTTCAACTTAGTTACAATACCGTTACCGAAACCTTTTTGAATTTTGAACACAAATATCCATCTTCAATTTTGTGTCTACGATCTCGAAACTATTTTCAAAACCGAGCCTCTTATTGGCATTGTTCCCTTTTCTCCGTCCGAACTGGCTGTGCCAAGAACTTTGATTTTAGATTCAACAGTGGATGGTAGTCCAGACTGAGTGATTCATTCATTGTTTCCCCCTATTTATGTTGATTTTCTGATTGCGTGCATTTGAAATTAAAAAAAAAAATCCAGTCTGTTGTTTAGATGCCATGATCATGCAGAATTGCAGACGCATTATGTTTCAAGCATTTGGTTGAATAAAATCGCAAAAACGCAGCATCTTGGTCAAGTATGATTATCGGAAAAAATAGAGAGATCCGAATGACCGAATTTGGCAGTTTCGATTTTATTACTCGGCTAGCAAACTCATTTTTCTTTCGTTAACAACAGGGAAGATTATCATCTTATTTTTATACATGATAAGGCCGAGCCCGGATAGCTCAGTCGGTTACGTCGTAGTCTGTCAATCCAGGGGTCTCGAGTTCGAACCCCGGCTCGGCCAGTATCCACTCTGACATTTGACAAAAGTCATTTGTCTCTCACCAATGGGTGTGAATCATCTATGTGAGAGAGCAGCTGGAGGCTCGGTTTGGATATTGTGGTTGTACTGGTGCGAGAAATACCAGGAACCCACGGTTAGGTGCTCCAGCCGCCGCGATATGACCCTGGTAGTTGAAAACGGCGTAAAACCCCAATAAACTCAAACTCAATTTATACATGATAAGGGACTCATTTTGCGTACGTTCTTGGACGTTTTGGGTGAAAAAGTAGTACATGATTTTTGTTGATCTTATGTGATTCACATACATTTGTACGTGATCGGACACCCTGAAAGACTTATCTGTAATGTGACAGCCTTTATGGGTCAAAAGCTATTTTTATCATGATGACATCAGGCGAAAATTTAATGTTTGTCAAATGAAAATAATTTTGAAGGGAATTTATTGTATGAAGAAAAACAAAATTTGTTAGAAGAAAAATATTCGTCCTACAGAAGTTGATTTTGGTAGGACGAAAAATTATACCTATCAGATGAAAAGTAAATTCTTTTGACCCTAATGGTGTACCATAAAAAAGCTGTCAATCTCCTGACCATGAAAAACTATTAAATAATTACAGGCTTATCCAATTATCCAATTACCAGCATTTTCTCCTTTCGTCTCAACATTTTCTGTGTTATAACAGTGTTCGCAGTCTTGAAAAGTGCTTAAATTTGAGTCTGTTTCATGAAAATTGCTCAACCCTTTCCCAAACGAAAAAATTTTAGGGTT
Organism: Fragum sueziense; assembly: GCA_963680895.1. Classification (NCBI taxonomy): domain Eukaryota; kingdom Metazoa; phylum Mollusca; class Bivalvia; order Cardiida; family Cardiidae; genus Fragum; species Fragum sueziense. The sequence goes on from OY804598.1 coordinate 11,404,915, forward strand.
GTCAAATTTGAAAGCTTCTGCAGATGACAAAATAAATGATGTCAAATGTACAAAATGTGTGTTGTATAGCTTACAAATATTGAGACAAAAGGAGAAAATGCTGATTATCAGCATTTTCTTCTTTTGTTTCAATATTTTCCAAAGCTGTTTCAATTAGGGACGTCAAAACCAGGTCTTGTTTGGGAAAGGGTTAAAAACAAAAAATGGTGCTTAAAAGTACTTGATTTTGATCCCTCTCTTAAAAAGTCATTAAAAAGTGCTTGAATTTGTCAAAAACGTGCTTAAAAATGATTGAATGACTAAATTCATAGTATTTTGGTGAAAAAAGAAGAGGTACGATCTTGAACAAGCCTTCGTCATAGACTGACACATTTTCCTCCTCCCCCCTCTTTCTTTGCAAGAATTACCGGTATGCCCTTTAAAAGAAATTTGGCAGGGCAGTGTATATTGGGACTGCAGCACTCTTTTTTTGAAGACCATCATTAGTGACTGGTGTATGAAATGCTTGAAAAATGGAATTGTGTGCTTAAAAAGTGCTTGAATGTTGGCATTGGCTGTCTGTATGAACCCTGTGTAGACACATTTCTTTATAAACAAACATTCTGTCATCTGTAGGACCTTTCAAATTGAACCACCCATAAATTTTGTTGTTTAGGAAAGGGTTAACCCTTTCCCAAACAAGACCTGGTCTTGACGTCCGTAGAAGAAATGGCTTGGGAAAACATTGAAATGAAAGAAGAAACTGCTGATAACCAGCAGTTTCTCCTTTTGTCTCATTATTTTCTGTGCTATAATATACACAAAATATACCTTTAACAACATCCCTTTGTAGTCTACAGCAGCTTTTCAATTAGACAACCCGAAAATTTTGTTGTTTAGGAAAGGGTTAACCTATTCTTCCCATTTACATTCCAGGTGTAGCAGCAGTCCTCGCCCTGTACTTGATGGTCGGGTATGGAGCACAGTTTGTTTGTAATTTTGTCGGCTTTTTGTATCCAGCTTATGCATCGTAAGTTTAAGTTTCATTATAAAATTGTGATTCAAGCATTTTGATAAATTTTATGAATCTAATAGCCTGATAAGAATTAATAATAAAATTAGGATTAATTCATGTATCAACAATTATGAAGTATGAAAGGGTCTTCACTCTTGACTATGTATCTTGTTAACCCATTTCCAGACGGCAAAATTTTGGACTTTTCCAATTTGAAAGATGTTGCAGACGACAATTTCAAGTTGATGATATTTTAGAAATCTTTCCATTTTGGTTTAGAAAACATTGTGGAAAATGCAGAAATTCCCTGTCACAAGCAATTTCTTCATTTTCCACAATGTTTTCACAAGCCTTTTCTTGTAAGGGAGTCAAAAGGCGTCACTGTGCAGTAATGGGTTAATTAACGTTCCTAATAGAAAAGGCTTGCGAAACCATTGTGATTGAATTTTAGTTCAATTACACATTACATTCAATTACAGTAATAAAGTAATTAATTACATGTAATGCTAATTACACATTACTAATTACCATATCCCTGCTGGGCAGTCTACAGCTTCTTCTCACTTCTAGAATTCTTTATGTTTCAGTGTAAAAGCTATAGAAACACCAAACAAGGAAGATGATACTCAATGGTTAATGTACTGGGCTGTTTATAGCTTCTTCTAGGTCTAGAATTCTTTATGTTTTAGTTTAAAAGCTATAGAAACACCAAACAAGGAAGATGATACTCAATGGTTAATGTACTGGGCTGTTTATAGCTTCTTCTAGGTCTAGAATTCTTTATGTTTTAGTGTAAAAGCTATAGAAACACCAAACAAGGAAGATGATACTCAATGGTTAATGTACTGGGCTGTTTATAGCTTCTTCTAGGTCTAGAATTCTTTATGTTTCAGTGTAAAAGCTATAGAAACACCAAACAAGGAAGATGATACTCAATGGCTGATGTACTGGGCTGTTTATAGCTTCTTCTAGGTCTAGAATTCTTTATGTTTCAGTGTAAAAGCTATAGAAACACCAAACAAGGAAGATGATACTCAATGGCTGATGTACTGGGCTGTCTATAGCTTCTTCTCACTACTAGAATTCTTTGCAGACATTTTCCTTTTCTGGATTCCTTTCTACTGGCTATTCAAGGTATGTGGAGGGCTTAAATCCGTGCAGGGGATTAATCATGTATATTAAAGATGAAGAAATACCTATTCCAAATGTTAGATATTCTGATCATTCAATCTTCAAATTGGCAATGTTTTTCTGAGGACTAAATAATTGATGTGAAAAGTAGAAAATGTATCAATGATGAAAAGTAATGTGATAGCAAAAAAAAAAAAAAAAAAAAATAGGTAAAGCGAAATGCAGAAAAGAAAATAAACTTAAAAGTAATTTGTTAGGAGAAAGCTGTGTGCTAATTTTCCAGGGGTCTTATGGCGTCGGCGTCGGCGTTGCAACAAAGGTTAAAGTTTTTTCAAACATCAATGACTTCCATACTATCAAAGGGATTCAACCCAAACTTGGAATACTTATTCACCATCACGCCCTCTACCTTACTACCAGGGCCCATGACCCTGGCTCCACTATATTTGGAGTTATGCCCCCTTTATACTAAGCAACTTATAAAAGTCGAGCGCGCTGTCTTCGGACAGCTCTTGTATCTTCTGCAGCATTTGGGAAAGGGTTCAACACTTCTTGTGTATGTTTCAGTGTATATTCCTGATCTGGTGCATGTCTTCAGCAAGCTGGAATGGATCTGACATGATCTACAACAGGGTCATCCGCCCTTTTGTGCTCAAACATCAGAAGAAAATAGACGCAGCTCTCGATAACGCCGCTGATAAATTAAAAGATGGTGAGTATTACTGCTATTGTATATCGTGGGTTCAGTGCAAAACTATTGTAACTACATATTTTTCAGAAATTCACTTTTTTGCATTTTCTGAATCTTTTCGAAGCTATACACCATGTGTTCTAATATTAGGTTTGAATTCTTTATACTTAAAAAGATATTTACAATTTTGAAAACATTTTTCCTCTTTGACTCTGAGAAAGTCAATAAGTTTTTTCCCTCTCCTGTAAAATTTTACAAAATGCAGTCACAATAGTTTTGCACCAAACCCTCGATATGTGTATATATAATAATGTAGGCAGGGTTCATATCAGCTGTTAATGAGGAGAGAAGGAAAGAGAATTAGATGCAATTAAAGAAGGAAATTTATGTGTCTAATCTTTTTAGTTAAAACATTCATGTTATAATGTATTGGTTGCAAAATTTTAATCTGAACATGGATTAATTCTGCCAAATACTGATGTACTGATGAAGAGCAGTGTGCATTCATTTAACAGATATTTTTAGAAAACAAAAAAATAAAATGATTCACTTGCACAATAATTTCAATCAAATGGAATCTATGCGTTTATGCAAAACTATTGTATGCACATATGATTCTGTAGTGTATACGCATACAATGATTTTTAGCGATCCTGGATTTATGTCCGGGGAGCTAATGTCACAGCCTTCATGTCGGCGACGCATCTTCACTTGAGAAACTTTTACCTGATCTATATCTCAGGCACTATTATAGATACAGCTCCGATATTTCACACATAGATACTTACCGCCAAGACCTTTCATTTGGGACCATAACCTTTGATCTAGTGACCTTAACCTTGGAGTTTGACCTACTTTAAAAAAAACAACAACTGTAACTTGGCCTATATCTCATGCACTATTACAGATAGAGCCTTGATATTTCTGAAATATCAAGGCTCTATTTTGTGAAATTCACATGTGGATATCTCATGCCCAGACCTTGACCGTCACCTTGAGACCATGACCCAGTGACATTGACCTTTGACCTTGGACTTCTGATTTTGCAACAAGCTCTTGTATAGGCGAGCTACTTTGTCTGCGGACAACTCGTGTTACTTAATCCTGCAAAATGGATTAAGATCAATAAGATCATATATTGACAAAAAAAATTGATGACGTCATGATGCTTGATACATTGTCTTTGATTAACAAACTTGGACTTACACAACTTCATCTAATCACAAAGCTGATATGTACCCTGAATATGTGGTTAACACCTATCCCATAAATTTTGTGGATTTTTTACTGCACATTTAATTATAACTGCTTCCATTTATAATACTTGTAAGTTGTTACATGCTATTCATCTCAACTTGTATACAAAATACCAGCTTTGAACATTTTCAGAGTAAAAGAGAATGTAGACTTTACAATTCCATTATTTTTTTACACTCCACAATCACTATTATTTAGCATCAGTTTATGTTGCAATGTTTGCTATAATTTAATTTTAAAGCTTGATTCCTTTTATCCTCACAATCACTTTTTTTCATTTGAAAAAAAAAGAGAAGTCACTTTCACCAATGTTAACACTATTTTTTCCTGTATATAAAGTTTTTGGAATTGCAAAGCAAAAAGGTGAGTTCCAGTTGCAAAACATTAATTTAACCTTTTTCACTTGCTTTTTTGTTCAAGTTTCCTTGACCTTTATTGGTAAATGGAATTGAGAGAAATATATTATTATTTGTAGATGGCTTCAAATCCCAAGTATCATCATAGTGCCATTCATTGTTCACTTTGAATTGGGACAGGTTGATGAGTAAAGTTTTTAAGTAATTGTGAAATTTCAGAAATACCTTGTCAATTGAATGACTAGAAATTAGTTAAAGCATTTGAAATGGGGAAAAATCAAAATGTAATCATTTCTATAAAGGTTGGACTTGTTAGCTTATTGTAATTGAACACTTACAGTTCTTATATAAAAACTGACACAAATAACCCATAACTACCTGCATTTGTATAGTGCACATCTATGGATATTCTTACACAGAAATATTCATGATATACAGAGATTATGTTGTAAGAATATGACTGCCTTTACTTGGAGTATAAGATTGCAGTATACATAGTACAGTAATCCACCGGACTTTTGCATTTCATACAGTGATATACCCAAACCCATCCCATATACTTAACCCTTTCCCACACATGGCCAGGTTTTGACATCCCTTCAAGAATAGGTTTGGGAATTATTTGATTGAAACGCTCTTGTCACACATAAATCCTTTCTCAAATAACAGTAGAGTGGTTCAGTTTGAAGGTTACAGCAAACGATAAAATACTTTTTAGAAAAAGGTTTGTGTATACATGATAAAGCGCTGAATTTGTTAAGACTGAAGGAGAAATTATCAGCATTTTCAAATTTCCTATTATGCCTCAATACTTTCTTAAGGCCTCTTCATTACAAATTATTGGTTCATGGACATTTCTTATACATCATCTTTGTCGTGTAATATTTTGTTTGAACAGTTATTATGCTCTTGAAAAAGTTTCGGGGGAGCATATTGTCACCACGCTGTCCGTCCGTCCGTCCATGTGTCCGTCCATCCATCCGTCCACAGCCAGATCTCAGCAATCCTTGGGCCAAATTCAATGAAACTTCACATGTGAACTCCTGGGATAATCCCTAGAAATATTTTTCTCCATTCCTTGATTTGAGGCTGCTTCATGGAAAAGGGGGGGCCTTAATTAAAAATTAAAAATTAGTTTTTCTCTAATTTCTCTTCATCTGATGGGCAGAATTTAATGAAATTTTGCACTTATGTGATAAATGAGATGTCCTAGGCCATATTCTATAAATAATGTGTGTACAAAAAATCTGTCATTGGAAAAGGGGGCTTAATGTATGATAGTTTTTATTTTGTGACAAACACTTATTCGGGGAGCATAATCTGTCAATGACGGCTTTTGTTTCATTTACTCACTTATGCTGTTTAGATTTAAGTTTATACTAGATTAAATTTGTGACAAAGCCAATGTTGTCGTTTGATCTAGAAAAAGGGCCTTTTTAACATTTGAGGCCAACATGGATCCTAGTCATGGTAAAGGACCATCGCATAGTCAGACATGTTTGATGCCCATGGTCTGACATACTTTTTCCTTCTGTCTGTCCCACTACCTGACTGTGAATCTACTCTGTGAGATTTAGAATGGTAAATAGATTGTGAGAAAATTATCAAAAATTGTGTTTTCATTTTCTGTCCCACAAATTTTTGTGCAGTCTTATTATCCAGTACTGTTAGATGGAATGTCTGACAGTAATGAAGTCATTTATATTGTTGTCGAAAATGATGTTGCTACATTGTTTTCTAGAAGAAATGTATTGCATAAAAACCTCGCTATAATACATTCAAAATTGTTTATCACCCATTCTCATTTTTTCGGCCGAAAACCACCAACAAAATTCCCAGTGCTCCAGCTAGGTTTTGAAAAGGGCAGGGTGCCAAGTGCCCTGAAAGGGCACTTCGAGTCGCGAAGCGACGAGACGGGGGAGGGAGTGGGAGGGGGCACCCCCCTCCCACCAGGGGGGTTTGGGGGGTCTCCCCCAAGAAAATTTTGAATTCTAGGGCTTAAAGATGGGTTCTGGTGGGGTTTAAATAGGATTTTGGTATTCAAAAAGGGAGATTATTTCACCCCCTCCATATGTCTCATCAGACAAGTGTCACCTAGAAGTATTCTTTTACGTCTGTTCATTTAGGGCCACCGGGGGGGGGGGGGGGGGGGGGGGCGGGGGTTAAGGGGGTCTCCCCTAGAAAATTTTGAATTCTATTAAGGGCTTAAAAATGGGCTCTGGTAGGTTTTGAATAGGATTTTAGTATTTACAAAGGGAGACTATTTCAACCCCTCCATGGGTCTCATCAGACAGGTGGCACCTAGAAGTATTCTTTTAGGCCTGTTCATTTAAGGCCAAAAATGACCGCATTACTAATTCAAAAGACCATTGTTTCGATTTTAAAAAATCCTACAACAATGCTAAAAAATTCTTTCCAGACCCTAGAAATACAATATTGGATAAACTCTCAACTGTCTTGATTTCTTGCTGTCCATGCTGTAAATTCTTTACAGAGTTTGTAAAGAATTTAGAGTCTGGAGGGCAGGATGTGATAAATTCCTTACATTTAGTAATTTTTTTGTCTGCGGTTTTGTTCAATTTAGACCACTCAACAATTGTTGCTTCAATGTGGAAGGGGTGAAGAAAGCATGGGAAAGAGGGGAAATATATGATATGCTCAATTTTTTCCTTGTATTCAATTTTTATTTCACTAATGCATAGATAGTTCTTCGTTTTCAAACATGGATCTTGTGATATACTCTTGTTTTGAATTTTGAATTCTAATTTGGATCTCCTTTTTTTTTTAAATCATCTGGTAAAGGGTTAAATGGGATGCAGAAGTGTGTTTAATTGAAAAGGAGACTTTCCAATTCAGGTATTCAGAGGATAGGAGAATAACAAAAACAAAAATCAAATTGTCTTTTATCATTAACCAACAAATTTCATATTTTATTTTTGTGGGGAAAGGGATTAACAAATTGACTACATTGCAAGTAAAGGGTTACGCTTTATGCTAAGGAAAGTAAAGTATTGATTTTCTGGTACACGTTTTTGGTCATAATTACATTCTCGAGTGGAAGACTGCAATCAATTACACTTTACTTCAGATTTGAGATCTATGTTAAATTGGTGATGGATAAATAATTGGACTAGAAATCGGTAGGTTAACTAGAATTTTAAAGCTGGATTTTATAGAAGTAATACGTCGGACATTTTGGCCAGTCAACTCTGAATTTTGCCGGTCAATGACTTGTCCGTGGCTTTCGCAAAGACTGTGAATTACAATTTTGAAATAAGATCCATGAATTTAAGGTAAACCGCAAAACAAAATGGGACGAAACTATCCGTGTGAAACGGCGATTTTCGAAAATGTAAAATATCTTATCGCTCCCTACAACTAATCTGAAATTTTCTCAGTGAAAGGTGACAAAGTTAATCATCATCCATACAATCTTGTTAATGACCATTCGTACGGATTAAGTCGCTAATCAGTGTTTGTTTATAATTGAAAGATTGTTTTACGGCACGCGCTAACTCTCATCAACAGATTATCGGAAAACTGCCCCCTCGATAATGAATCAAGCGTTCTGATTGGTCGCCTTGTCGATATAAGCCACGCCTTGCGTTTATTCTGTTTGTAATTAGGTTGTAAACAGTTATCCCCCCGAGACTGCCCACTAAACGCACCAGTGATCACAGCGAGTTTTCATTATCAATTAACCCTTTTCCAAACAACAAAATTTTAGGGTAGTTCAATTGGAAAGCTGCTACAGACAACAAAATACATGTTTTTGAAGAAGCAATTTGTGTAGAACAAAGAGCAGAAAATATTGAGGCAAAAGGAGAAACTGCTGGTTATCAGCAGTTTCTTCTTTTGCCTCAATGTTTTCCCAGGCGTTTTCTTTTATGGACGTCAAAACCAGGTCTTGTTTGGGAAAGGGTTAAGGGAGGCGACAATATACAAGATAATCGCTTATTGAGCGAGTAAGGGCAAAATTTACTTTCAATTTATAGGGCAGGGCGCCACAATTCGACGGCAGGGCGTGGCGCCCTTCTCAAAGGGCCTAGCTGGAGCACTGATTCCCAAATTCAGACTTTACAGAATTGCAATATTTTTATTACAATATGATAGTATAACATCTATACGATAAAAAATAAATAATGGCCACTCCTTTAAAGTTGTCTGTCTTTACCTGCATCAATGATTTGAAGAACCCCCAAAACTTCCATTTAATTTTACGTGACACGACTGTATTATACCAAATCTGGTAAAAAAACCATTAAAGTAAGTTACAAAGGACGTAATGTTTTGGTAATTCAACAGGCGATATATAACTGTATATTAGAAAGTCAAGTGACTTGCATAAACTCGAGACATGTAAGAACAAGAAGCACCGCGAGTATGGGATTTATTAGAACTAGTGTGTAAAAACAGTCAATATTTAAAACACTTGCTTCTAATTCCTCTCGTAACTTATGATGGCAACAAATTAGTTTATAAGACTAATTATTTCTTCAAGCAGTATATGTTCTATCAAACTCAAAACAAATTAGCATGTATTTGGTAAAAATAAAAAAAATATGTCGACCTAACAAAATTTGATCCTTTGTCACGTAATATTCAGTGAAAGTAACTGCTTTAGAATCAAGTCCTGTTTTTTTAATTGAGTAATATTATTTGAAAGTAAAATTAGTTGAAAATTAAAAGACAAACATTTGTTTGATTTGAAATACTTACTATTTACATGAAATGAAAATTACCCCTACATTGTGGTTTATTGATATTTACATAGAAGTTAAGAAAGAAATCCAACCCAATCTTCTCCTAAAGCATTAAGCCATTTGGATTTCAGTGTGCGATATCGCCTCTTCCTACAATAATATTTCAAATTATCACTATGCAATGAAAACTTACATAATGATACGGGTTCTCGGTTTTTAAATAGAAACAAAGGCATAGATATCAAGATATAGAGATAAAGATATTTTGTCTGCTACCCGCGTTACTATCGTAATATTCACTGTCTATCACTATTCGAATTTTTAAGATATAGATCCTTCAGGAATCTTCTATCTGCATTTTGGTTAATGTATTTAAATTTTGCATACAGCGTGGACCGCTGGCTCTATCACAGGTCACTGCTAATAGAAATGTGGTTTTGTGACAAGCACATACGGTATGGCGGTATACTGCCCGTCTCTGGTGCTTCTTGTGTCTCATTTCTTTCTTTAAAGCTGTCAAAATTCTTATTTTCTATAGATATGTCAAGGAATTCATGGAAAGAATAGTGAAAATTGTTTCAACGTCTGAAAGGTTGAGAAGCGGATGTGTATTTTAACTTGACGAGACAGTGAACATTACGTGACGATCCTGATTGCAGCTAAATGCCTGTTTAAAGGGATAAACATTCAGAACACGCAAGTGTATCAGAGAAATACTATTTTTGAGTCTTAATGCAAACTTTATATATCACACCTGTCAAGAGATTATGATATTAAACCAGTAATGTACATGGCTGTAAATCCAGCAAAACCTTCCTTCGTATTCGGATTACTGTCGTTGAATTTCAAAAATGAATGGAAAAAACCTTAAACTTGACGCCATAGTACAAGTACAGGTCATGAATAATAATTAGGTAGTTGTCAAACGAAGTTATGGTCACTTTTGTTTTTCAGTGTCACGTTGTATTCAGTCACGTAAAATTAAAACTTACTTTTAAATCAGGATGACTTAACGTGGTTTCAAAATATATTGTCTTTCTGTGTGTCAATAGTGTGTATATACTAAAGGCTTTGATATACTTAAACAGATTTAGACATGGTCTTTACCATAAATGAAAGATCGCTGTCACGTACATATTCAAGCAAAAAAGTCTGACAATTGGTGGAGCTATTTCAAATGGCGACCATGAAGTAAATACTTCCATTATTTGGATACACATGTTCTGAAGCAATAGCTATATGGATAATTGATTTAAAAAAGCGGTAAGTGGTATGAATTTGCTTCTGTTGTTAATTTAGTGCGCCTACAAAAACCATAGTCACGTAGAATTCGCCTGAGTTGTGACAGAGCAAGAAAATACATTTTTTTCAAAACAGCAAATTTATTTAATGATTCCAGGTAATTTTATCATATTCTTATACACCACGTGTCGAATGAAACATATTCTGCGTATATCGCTTTCTGGACAGAGATTTACCAACCTTTTGAAATTCGGAAAATTGGGTTGTGACACTGATTTTTACGGGGGTCGTGTTATATAATCGCTTGTTAAGATCAAATGGAAGTTTAGATCGCCGTTGTTTGATATGAATTTATCAGATATATGGTTAAGCAAACATATGGCATGCAGAACAAGTATATTTTACACTAACAATGTCCCTTTCTAATGGTTAGAATACTTGTGACACGTTTTCGGCCCAAAAAATGAGAATGGGTGTTATGCACTGATATAAAAATACTGTACTTGATTTTGTTTTGTTAGAAAGTTTAACATTATGAAACATGCTGGAAGTCTTCTTGATCAGACTGCTTGGAAGACTAATCTATATCCATAATGGTCTCAAATGACATAAAACCCCTTTCTCTATTTCCTGACTTGAACATTTATGGTGCATATCATATGAAAATGACTAATTTTGACCACTTTAGAATGTTGACAGAGAAACAGATAAGTTGCGGTGAAGGCATTTTAACTTTTGATTTTTGAATTCCAAATCCTATGTTGTAGGTGCTATTTGAATTGTCCCGACAAGATGATTCCAATGAGCACCCTCAACATAGGATTTGGTGAACAATTAAAGAAATTTTGCATTTTGAAAAGCCATCAGTCCCTCTTATCTGTAGCTCTGTGTTAACTTGATGTTTCAGGAAATGATTTGATCTTCATCGGATCTTCAACTTCGTCTTGCATGTAGAAACAGCTTCAACCCTTTCTTTACCAAATTTCTGGTTTTGATAGCCATTAATCCTTGCACAAACAAGACAGGTTTTTACATCCGTTGTAGGAAAAGCTTGGGATGATATTGAGGCAAAAGAAGAAAATGCTGCATTTTCTTCTTTTGCCTCGACATATTCTCAAGTTCTGAGCTATTTTTTTTACACAAATATATGTACAATTCATATTAACGACAATTTGTACATCTGCATCACTGTGATCCACTTTCAAATTGTGCTACCCTTATATTTTGTGGTTTGTGAAAGGATCAATAAAACCTTTATTATAAAATTAACTTTGAAAAGAAGAAAAATGTATTAATTTATTTCAAGGGCCATATATTTGTTGCCTTAAACTTAAACCCTTCCCAAACAAGACCTTGTTTTGATGTCTTCGACAGAAAGGGCTTGGGAAAACATTGAGAAAAAAAAAAAAGAAAATGCTGATAACTAGCATCTTCTCCTTTTGCCTCAATATTTACTAAAGCTACATATATGTACATGAATCCATATATCATAATAACAAAAAAAAGCTAGGAAACATGTTGGCAAAAGAAGAAAGTCCAGGAAATCAGCATTATATCATTTTGACTCAATGTTTTGTGTACTACATTTTGTTCACCAATATTGCTAATTATTAATCAACATCGATTTTGCCATTTGCAACAGCTTTCAAATTGGAACAATCAGTCTAAGTTTTTTGTCATTTGTGAAAGTATAAGGCAGGTTGACTTAGTGTTTAGAAATGTATCCCATTGAGATTTACATGTAATTCATGTAGCAGATGTTGGAGTTTGTATATTATCTATTCGTTTGTTTATTTCTTGATTGATTGTTGTCATGGTAACCAAGTAAATATAAGAATTCTTTTCTTCATGTTAATCCATTAGGAGACGGCAAAATCTAACATTCAAATTATGTAAAAATGAAAGCTGGTGCACAATGTCTTAAAGACTTTATTTAGCTTTTCCCAAATATTCCCTAGTTTATATTTTGCTATATCTATTAGGTATGATTTCAGAAAATATTGAGACAAAAGAAGAAAACATTTCATAAACTATTTCTTCTTTTGCCTCAGTATTTTGTGTGCAATATTGTTATTATGCTTCCCAGTTTTCTCTAGCTTTTTTGTCTGGAGGCTCATGAAAAGCTGTCAATGTTTTGTAGATCCAAATTGTATTTTATGTTTTGTGACATTATTTGAGTTCATTAAGTATAGGAATGCATGAGGGAAAAGAAGATACTCTTTTTCAGAATTTTCTTCTTTCCCTCTAAGATTTGTACATTTAACATTTTTTCAAATGGCAAAAATTTAAACTGCAGTTCCAATTTCAAAGCTCCTGCAGACAACAAAATGTGTAATGATAAAGATAGGAATTATGTACAATATATATAGCACAGAAAAAAAATAAGATTACTGATTATCAGCATTTACTTCTTTCGCCAAACTGATTTCCCAAGTAGTGGCTTTCTATTCTTGAGATTTCAAAAGCAGTTGTTGTTTTGGAAAAGGGGTCAAATTTTGTACAGCTTTGAAAACTGGTTATCATGCAGAAAAAGATAAATAATGAAAATATTTGTTATTATTTCAGTTCAAGAGGTGATCAATGAGGAGGCTACAGAAGCGATGACGGACATTGCTCGCAGACGAATCGTCGAATCTACGACTAACAAGGACGAGTAAATCCTCCACCACAGAGATTTGATTCCGACACCTGATAGATGTAGATCACAAACACATGCAATTACAATGCTCTTGGATGTCATACACTCCTGCACCTGGATGAAAGATGAATGAGATCAAGTTACATCCCTTTTGAAGAATAGGATTCATTTCTTTCTAGAAGAAGCGTTTTTTTTTTGGGGGGGGGGGGTTTACCAACACTGATAATCCCCAGTCTAACTCATGAATTACATTACAAGTAAGTCGATTGGCAGAGATGTATGTCTCGTCCAATCAGATTGCTTGTTGTGTAACTTAGGTACAGAAAATGATACATTTTAGAATCAATGTTGAATACTGTTGATTGGTTTTCAACTTTAGTACCTTTAATCACTATAAGATCAGCATGGATCCTCTTAAGACTACACTTTAGGCATAAATTGATATAAACGTTACAAAAAAATGATGAATTCTCTAGCCCAATGTAATTGCATGTTTTTGTCCAATCAATTATAGAACAATATTTTCCAATTTTGCTAAATTTATATTATGGATACCTGTTTGCCTACTCAAATCTGTGATTGTTTATTGAAATACAAATTGCATGGTTTAACCAAGGTGATTGTAAAATAAAACGAAACAAAAACACAACATACTATTGTTAGTTGGATGTCAAAACCTCGCAAATACAGCTTGAAAAAGCTGGAGTTATGAGGTTTTGATCTCCTTCTAACAATATATGTGTTTTGAAATACACATCTATTTTAATATGCATAAAGAATAGTTTTGCACTTTCAGTATGCAAATCAATAATCTTTCATTCATCCATTTGGCATATGTTAAACCCTAGTTTAATTGCTCTACACGAAATATGATAGCTTAAACTGTCAAGCAACTAATTTCCTATCCAATAATTTTGTAATTTATAACTAATTGTGTGTCTTAGAAATGAATTATTTAAAAATATTTGAATGGTATAGTACAAAACTATTTGTTAGTGTAATATTTACAATGGGTTTGTACTGATATAGTGATGATATTCACCAACAAGTCTAAATCCCAGGAAATCTTTAGAATTGACACAACCTGATTGGCCGAGATGTTTCGTCCAATCAGATATCTTGTTATGCTATTTAGATTTAGACAATTGATTTAGAAATGTTATTGAATATGACCACTGATTTTATATTTTGATTCTTACACCCTATAAACTGTTTATTGATGCAATATACTTCCTTCATTCTGTCTGTCTTTCATTGTTGATGTTGTTTGGGGTATGATACTTGGTATATCACTTAAATACACTGAATTCTCACAAAATAATCCATATTACAATCATCAATTGTTTCTAGAAATCTTTAATAATACTGAAAACATAAGGTAAATTGGGAAACGTTGATTAGTTAATTTTCTTAATTTACCTTTATGTTTTTGATTGTATAAAATACTAAACTACATGTAACTTTGTCAAAACAGAATCAAGTCTTATGTTCAAGTAATCTTCAATATGGTTCTGTTTGGGAAAGGGGATAATCCATTCCCAAATGAGACTTTGCTTCTACATCCTAAGCAAGTTTTGTAAAACATTGAGGCAAAAGAACATAGTTAACCAGCAATATCTCCATTTGCTTCAATATTTTCTTTGCCTTAGTGAACACAAATTCTATCTTTTAAGTGCTACTTGTCAAAACAAGAACTATTTAGGAACTACATGTGGAAGTAAGAACTATTTAGGAACTACATGTGGAAATAAGAACTATTTCCGTGATATACTGTGGTACATACATTGTATGAAGATCTCTGCTTTTGTTCAGTGTATATAATGATTTGGTGTTGTACTGAATGTTGTTAGGTAGAGATGATACTTGTACATGTATAAACATAGAGATACCGAGAAAATATACTATATCGGCTGGAATCTGGAAAAATGGATCTTTTGGTATTCGAGAACAACATGGATCTTGATCAGCCTGTGCATACGCACAGTCTGATCAAGATCCATATTGTTCTCTAAATATTATGCCATGACCTGTAGCAACTGTAAGATAGAAGAATGCATCCTGATAAGATCAACAAAAAATATAATGGTCAATTTGAATGTTTAGTGCAAAAGTTTTAAGTGCACATTTTTTATATGCACTGACAAAAGGGTTTGCATTAACTAATCCTATTGGCTAATCATCCCTTTGTCTTGAGAATATTGACTGTTCATAACTCATTCTTTCACTGGAATTAATATCGCTACTTTTCAACGAAAACATCATATCTGCAGCTTAAAACAAGCTGCAGATACAATGTTATTGTTGAAAAGCGACAATATGTTGATCTAGGAGGTAATTAAGTTTGACTGACTTTTGGCAGAAACATTTTATTACCTGAAACTAATATTAAATCCTCGTCACTGGAATTAATTACCTTACATTCTTGTAATTTAATTGTACTTGTGAAACATTAGCTGGATGAAATTTAATACTTTATTTATTTATGTGCAGTGTTTGTCCGCATGTAGATAATATTATGTATTGCTTGATATTTATTTTCTACGAATTTTTATCAATGTTGTTCAAATATATCAGGGGATATAGGTGTTTTTGTATAAATTGATTTTCCTTCCATATTTTTTTTGTTAGGCATGTATTAGGGGTGTGAAAAAAAATAACATTGCAATCATCATAAGAATTCTCAAATGGGTCCTTGTTAGCTCCACTGGCCTTTCAGGCCAGCGGGCTATTGTCATAGCGGTGTGTCCGTCGTGCGTGCGTGCGTCCGTCCGTCCGTGCGTCCGTAAACTTTTTCTTTAAAAATCTTCTCCTCAGAAGCTACTGGATGGATTTCAACCAAACTTCACAGGAATGATCCTTGGGTGACCCTCTCTCAGATTCCTACAAAGAGTTTGGATTGAACCAGAATAACTTGAGTTATCTGTCCTTGAACATCAAAAAAAGCTGGTTTTGACTTTATTTTTACCCTAAAATCTACAAATATTAACCAATCAAGACAAAACTTGGACAGAATATATATAAGCATGATATCCTGCCTGGGTTTAATTTTCAGCTTGATCGGAATTTTACATCATGAGTTATGTGCCCTTGAATTTGACAAAATTTCCATTTTCGACTTTGTTTTCACTCTAACAACCATAATTGTTAACCAATCAAGATGATATTTGGACAGAATCTTGTTGACAACAAGATCTTGCTTTTGTGTAATTTTCAGGATAATTGCATTGCTACAATCTGAGTTATGTGCCCTAGAAATTGAAAAAAATTTAGTTTGCGACACTTTTTTCACTTTTGTGGCCACATATATAGATTAATACTGACAAAATTTGGACAGACCATAAGATCTTGCTCGAGTTTAATATTCAGCTTGATTGTTGTGGTGTTCAAGACATAAATTATCAAGTCAAAATCATATTTTTAGATCAGAATGTCTTAATTTTCATGACCACTATGTTACATGCACAATCGCAACTTCTTGAACTAATTATAATAAAGAAAAACAACTCTTACTGAACTTTAAATTGCTCATATCAAAAGTTACTTCCCTTAGTCTACCACAATTATTAACTCACATATTGAATTATGTGCCCTTGAATTTGGCATAATGACAGTTTTCAACTTTATCATCACTCTAAAAATCCCCAAAATATTAGTCAATCATTTACCTTCTTTTCGCTTTGACCACATAATTGCTTCTCTTTACTTTGTTTCTGCTCTAAGAATCCCAAGAATTTAAAAATATATCAGTTTAAGCATTTAGATAAATTTGTCAAATTTTTTATAGTAAACCACAAGAAATTCAGGCCTGTGGAGCGACTCAAGACCTTCAGGTCTTTCTAGTTTTGTTAATATGATTTTTACTAGCCTTGCCAAAAGTTTTAGATCACAATTAGACTTCGATAGACTTCCACCTTTCCATTTTAGAAACAGGGCATATTAACTTGTTCAAAATACAGAAATATTTCCTACCAGAATGCATTTATGATTCGAACAACTTTTTCCTATCATTGCACTGTCTTATCACAATTTATCCAATTTATTAATTTGTCTTGCTATTTTTGTGTCCATTGTCAAACCATTTGTAAACATACTTTGCAGTCAAATCCATAGCAATGTACAATATAAAATATACATTTTGTCTCCTTTTTCATAATAACAAATCTTGTGTTCGCTCAATGTTACATAATATAGTCAGTAGTATTTGAATATAGACGTTTTTGTGCAGAGGAGGTGATGGCGTCAAATTTAGCAATTCTCTTTGTAGACCATTTGTTGTATATTACTGATTTAACCCTTTCCCAAACGACAAAATTTTAGGGTGATCCACTCCAAAAACTGCCACAAATGACAAAATGGAAGTTATTAAAGATAGGATTTGTGTAAAATATGGCATAGAAAATATTGCGACAAAAGGAGAAACTGCTGATTATCAGCAGTTTCTTTTTTTGTTTCAATGTTTTCCCAAACCTTTTCTAATAGGGACGTCAAAACAAGGTCTTGTTTGGGAAAGGGTTAAAGTGTAATTTTCATAAAAAAATTCTCAAGTAGGCATATCAGTTTTAATCCTGTATTTCATGGGCATTTAAAATTCATTAGTACTATTAACCTCTGGTGTAATTAAAACTAACAACACATGTAATACTTTAGTTTGGTGCTTTTAGAATTGATATTGGTTATTTGTTATTTCCTTGGACAACCAAAACCTTGTACCTTTGAGTATTTTACAAAAGTAGTTGGAATTTAGGTAGTCCATCCCTAATGAGATTCACACAACATTGGAATTATTTGGGTGATGTCGTAAACATTTGGCAGTGGAACATTCCACGGCCGAATGTTTAAAACATCACTCGAATAGGTTTGATACATAACGTATGTTAACAATGTCATAGAAAATTTTTTATGTCCTATGAATTTCATCAGGGGTGGACAACCTTAAGTGTTCAAAGAATTGATTACTTTCTATGAGGCCAGTTGCAATACTTGTATACATGTACATGCATTTAAACAGAAATTTGATATTTTAAAAGTGCTTATTCTTTTCATATTAGTTAATGAAATGATTTGTCTCCTACTTGAAAAGTATCTTGCTATTTATTTTACAAATGTTAGTCAAGTATGCATACTAGTGCATGAAACGTCTTTATTTTATTTATTGTAGGAATGATCAGAAAAGTAGAAGATTTTTTAATGAATTTGGATCACGTTTTATCAAGTTGCGTTAATGGACAAAAGTTTTTAACTTATGTCCTTAACCCTTTCCCAAACAAAACCTGGTTTTGACGTCTTTAAAAGAAAAGACTTGGGAAAACATTGAGGCAAAAGAAGAAAGTGCTGATAATCAGCACTTTCTCCTTTTGTCTCAATATTTCCTGGGCTATATTATGAAGAACAAATTCCTCCTTTATCAAGATGCATCTTTTGGTCTTCAGCAGCTTTTGAATTTGAACACCCAAAAATTTGTTGCTAGGGAAAGGGTTAAAAGTAAATTGATGAAACAAAGTTGGCTTGTTTCAGGGTATGAAAGACAGGCTGTCAAACAGCATTCCCTTCTTTAATATTTCTTTTCTCACAAAATTTTGTTATTGCATGGTCAACACTTGTTAGTTTGAGGTCTGATTAAAGTTCATTCACGCTTTGTAATGCTTTTATTGCCACTTAGAACTTTCGAAAACAATTCTTGGTTTTGATGACCTTAAAAGAGAAATCATCCTGAAAACTCACTTTAAAAAACAAACATTCAGATTGGTCCAAATTGGGTACTGCACTTGTCAAAATTCTTGTCACGGTAGTGTTTATTAGCTCACCTGAGCACGAAGTGCTCAAGGTGAGCTATTGTGGTCACTTTTTGTCCGTCGTCCGTCTGTCCGTCTGTCCGTCCGTCCGTCCACAATTTCGTGTTAACACTCTAGCATCTACAAATATAAGCCAATCTTGACCAAACCTGGTCAAAACATGTATGACCATAAGATCTCGGATGAGTTCGATTATGGGTCAGATCGAACCAGAAAGTCCGGAGTTATCTGCCCTTGAATGCGAAAAATAGCTAGTTTTGACATTTTTAACACTCTAGTATCTACAATTATTTATCAATCAAAACAAAACTTTGACACAATGTTGGTGACCATAAGATCTCGGATGAGTTTGATTTTCAGTCTGATCGGACTAGAAGGTCTTGAGTTATGTGCCCTTGAAATTGACAAAATTGCCATTTTCGACTGTTTTCGACTTTGTTTACACTCTAACTTCTACAAATACTGACCAATCAAGACAAAACTTTGAGACAATGTTAGGAACCATAAGATCTTGTATGAGTATGATTTTCAGATTGATCGGATCAATAAGTCATGAGTTATACGCCCTTGAATTTGACAAAATTGCCGTTTTTGACTGTTTTTGACTTTGTTTACACTCTAGCATCTACAATTATTGACCAATCAAGACAAAACTTGGTCACAATCTTAGGGACTATAAGATCACGTATGAGTTTGATTTTCAGATTGATCAGATCGAAAGGTCATGAGTTATACGCCCTTGAATTTGACAAAATTCCCGTTTTTGAATGTTTACGACTTTGTTTACACTCTAGAATCTACAATTATTGACCTATTAAGATGAAACTTTGACACAATGTTGGTGACCATAATTTCTTGGATGAGCTTGAACTTCAGTCTCGTCAGACTAGAAAGTCATGAGTTATATGCCCTTGAATTTGACAAAATTGATGTTTTCGATTGTTTCGGACTTTGTTTACACTTTAGCATCTACAATTGTTGACCAATCAAGAAGAAATTTGGACACAATGTTGCTGAAAATAAGATCTTGCACCAGTTTGAATTAGCTTAATTAGAGTAGAATTTGCTGAGTTTGCTGAGCCCTTCAAATTGACAAATTTGCCGTTTTGGACTGTTTTTACTCTAACAACCACAAATAGTGACAAACCGAGACAAAATTTGGACACAATGTTGTTAACCATAAGTTTGTTTTCAGTCTTAAAGTCACAAGTAATTGATTTGAACAAATCTGTGGCTCATATCATCTTGGTTCAGGTGAGCGATATAGGACCATCATGGTCCTCTTGTTTTTAATTTTGGGGGAAGGGGGTCAGGGCCCATAGGTGGGGGAATATTTGCGTGTGAATGCCCAAAAAGGGGAAATTTCAATACATGCTTATACTCTCAAATACAGTGTTATGAATCATAAATGCATTTAATTTGCTTGTACATCATAATGGGACATTCAAACAACCATTAGAACTAAAAGAGATGCTTAGAATCTACATATGATTTGGATTTTTCTTTGCAACAACAACAACAAAAAAAAACACAAAAAAACTAGTTCCAGGAGGGGAAAATTCCTCTGAAATGGGGAAAAAAGTATATTCCCCAGAGAGGGGAAAGGGGCCCAATAACGACCATTTTTTTAAGAAAAAAAATCACTGCACGGGTTTCGTTTGGAAATGTGAATGTTTTTGCATGTAAATCAATGAGGTGAAAGCAAAAAATACTATATATCATAATTCTGTTTTTCTCTTAGTGATTTATGATCTTTGATCAACATATCAAATATATTGATTGTTTCGGAGAATTTTAAGGCAATATTTATAGACACGGCACTAGGGTACTGCTATATTTTATAATGTCCTAGAGTTACAGATAAGTGGGAGTGAAGACAGTCTAACTTGGTGATTTAAATTCCAAACCTTATGCTGTGGGTACTCATTTGAATCTTCTCGACGAGACGATTCTAATGAGTACCCACAACATAGGGTTTGATCAATGATTAATGAAATATTGCATTTTAAAATCCATCACCCCCTCTTAACTGTTGCTCTACTGTCCCATATATATTTCACCATTTGACTACCAGCAGATTTCCCCCTATTTAATATAGTTCAGTTTTGTAAATGGTGAAGTTTATTGAATAAAACAGTGGCTTCCCGAATTTTGTCTTCTTGTTGTTATTTCACATCCCCTACATCTGCTTCCAATTGTGTAAAACAGACATAAACACTTTCACAGACAGCAACTTATAGACAGCTTGTTTCCTAATCTTTCTGGGTAAAAAATAGCAAAGACTTTCAATATGAAAGCTTCTGCAGACTGCAAAATTGACTGATAAAGAAATGGCTATAGCACAGAAAAAAATCGAGATGGGAAAGGAGAAAATGCTGATTATCAGCATTTTCATTTGCATCAAATTTTTCTTGTTAGGAATGTCAAAGGTAGGTCTTGTTTCGGAGATGGTTAAGACAGCTAGTATGCAAATCAGATTAAATTTGAACTCCTTTGCTCTTCATCGAGTATGGGGGCCATGTCACGCTTGATAACTGTTGCAGACGCTTAAATAGTGTTTTGGTCCAGGATTCAATCCCCACAACCATGGCGCATTTCCCTTTCCCAAACGACACAAAATTTTAGGGTGGTCCAATTCGAAAGTTGCTGCAGACGACAAAATGGATGTTAATAAAGTTTGGAATTGTATGTGATATAGCTAAGAAAATATTGAGACAAAAGGAGGAAACTGCTGGTTATCAGCAGTTTCTTCTTTTGTCTCAATGTTTTCACAAGCCTATTCTATAAGGGACGTCAAAACCAGGCCTTGTTTGGGAAAGGGTTAAGATAAAATTGTTTCCCAGCAATGGTTTGATAATCGCAGGGGTTTCATTAAGAGGTGGGGGGGTGCGGGGATTTTCCCCTATTTGACTGAAATTGAGTACAATCCGCCTGCTACTTTTGAAAATTTTGTATGGGGTTAATAGGGAATACACTACAAAATCTACCGCCTACTTTAGCTTCTGACCTAGGTGACTAAAAAGTTATTGAAACCCCTGTAATTGTCACCTATGTAGCCAAGCAGCTGGAGGCTCAAAAAGGATGTTATATGAGAAATGACAGGAATCCATGGTTAGGTGCTCCATTTGCCGAAATATGACCAAAGCTATTGAAAGAGGCATTAAAGTGACATTTCAGAATTTTTTGTCATAAATATTACTTTTATTTTTATCTGAAAGAGCATATTTCCTTATGAAAATTCTGAAAATTTCAAGCCAAAATATTGCACCGTTTACGAGAAATTTATTTTTTTGTGTTAAAATTGAACAAATTGTTGTGGACAACAGTTCGGATTTATATGTAATTTATCGATTATGTGTCAACTTTAAATGCGTGTATCTCGCTTACTGGCAACAACTTAAAATACTCATTAGAATACCCAATCTTGGCATCAAGACATACTTTAAAAAATTGAAATCGGAATGAAATGTCCCTTTAAACCCCAATCAATCAACCAGGGTTTGATCGCAAGTTTGGTTAAATATCTTTCCAGACATTAGGCTACCACGAATGGGTGGTTAATTCTAAATTTGATTATGATAAGCAGCTGGTGGCTAAAAGGAACGTTGTGGTAGTGCTTAAGAGAAATACCAGGAATCTATGGTTTGGTGTACCTATTGCTGTGATGTGACTGAAAAACTGTATAAAACAGGCAGTAACTCAGGAAGTAAGGGTCTTGGAGTTACAGTTCTTGTAGATGACACTTCTTCATGATGGGGTTTATAAGTGTATGAAGTTTGAAGTTGCTGGGAAATATGGTTTAGGAGATATAGCTGGGACAAAATTTCAAAGTTAAAAGAGGGACAAGAACTTTGGACACAATGGTCCCAGAATTTCGGTTCTTGAAAATTACACTTCTCAATGTGATGACACACCAACACACGAACACTCAAGCAAAATAGTAGATCTTATGACTGTTAAGCTCCCTGCATAGTGGGCTCGACAAAAAGGGATTTATGGAGAATTTCGGACCAGAAAATTTGGAGACTAAAGGAGAAAAAATGCTTGTTATCAGCATTTCCTTCTATTGCATCAATGTTTTACAAAGACTTTCCCATACAGGACATCAAAACCATGTCTTGTTTTGGAAAGGGCTTACCAACTCCCATACATTTATGGTTTTCAACATTAACCTTAAATTTTAGGGTTGTCAAATTTGAAAGCTGTTGCAGACTACAAAATGAATGTTACTAAAGGTAAAATTAATGACTGATATAGCCCAGAAAACATTGAGCCAAAAGGAGAAAATGCTGATTATCAGCATTTTCTTCTTTGCCTCAATGTTTTCCTAAGTCAATTCTATCTGGGACGTCAAAACCAGGTGTTGTTTGGGAAAGGGTTAAAGTGTGGAGACAACAGATTTTTGAAAACACAGTTCGTCCCAAATGAGTAAACAAAATACACATTAACAAATGACAGTTTTATTTTTACATAGTAATATAATGTTTGGACAAGAACATTTCTTGACATAATGATAACAAAAGGTGGCTCTAATAGCAAATAGATTTGAAATATCTATCTTTCATAACAGAAAAAATATAAATAATATATTGTAATTGCAGTGTTTAGAGAACAATAACACTTCTTTACCCATACCATACTGGGATTATATATGTTGTAAAATGCTCCTTTTGAATACGCATCTTCAACAAAAATGAGGAAAAACAAATACAAGAGGACCATGATGGTCCTAAATCGCTCACCTGAATCAAGATGACAAGAGTGATAATGGCAATTTTGTCAAATTCAAAGGCATGAAACTTATAAGGACTTTCTGTTTGGAAACAATTAAGAAATAATTTTGTTCCAATCGATCCTGTAAGGTTGGGTATGAATTAGCACAATTGTTGAGTTAGTTAATTTTCAACAATTATTTCATGATTTCGCAATATACAACATAGGGCTAATTTTCAAAGCATACTGATCTGTTAGAGATTGATCATTTATGATAGGCTCAATTAACAAGATTTTGTCTGTGATTGATAGAAAAAAGTGAAAGATTACCATCTGATAAGCTAAAGCTAATCCCTTATTTGTTTACATATGATAAACATGGGGCCAGCCTGAGAGCAACAGATAAGGGAAATAGAAAATTGGCCCAATGGTTTATTTTTAAAGAATTTTCTTATGATTTCTCTAAGTCTGTTAAGCCCTTCCTCCCTGCCATGCCCACATTTTTTGACCAATGGAAAAATTTGTGAACACATTTTGAAAGGAGTAACTCAAGGAACATTCCAGTAAAGTCTGGTTCAATTGGGCACAATGGTTGATTTTTAAAGAATTTTCTTATGATTTCTTTAAGTCCGATAAGCCCCTTCCTCCCTGCCACACCCACATTTTTTGACGAATCAAAAATCCGCAAAAAGGTTTTGAGAAGGGTCACTCAAGGAACCTTCCAGCAAAATCTGCTTCAATTGGGCACAATGGTTGATTTTTAAAGAATTTTCTTATGATTTCTCTAAGTCTAATAAACCCCTTTCTCCCTGCCATAGTCACAGTTTTTTACAAATGAAAAAAACTGTGAAAAAATTTTGAAGAGAGACTCAAAGAACATTCCTGCAAAGTCTGCTTAAAATTGGCCCATTGGTTGATTTTTAAAGAATTTTCTTATGATTTCTCCAAGTCTGATAAGCCCCTTTCTCCCTGCCAAGGCCACAATTTTTTACAAATAAAAAAAAATTGTGGTCAAATTTTGAAAAGAATGACTCAAGGCACATTCCTGCAAGGTCTACTTCAAATTGGCCCAATGGTTGATTTTTAAAGAATTTTCTTATGATTTCTCTAAGTCTAATAAGCCCCTTTATCCCTGCCACGGCCATGTTTATTTTTCAAATGTATAATTTCTGAACAAATTTTGAAAAGAATGACTTAAGGCACATTCCTGCCAAGTATGGTTTAAATTGGCCCAATGGTTGATTTTTAAAGAATTTTCTTCTGATTTCTCCAAGTCTGATAAGCCCCTTTTTCCCTGCCACGGCCACAATTTTTGACAAATGAAAAAATTTGTGAACAAATTTTGACAAGAATGACTCAAGGCACATTCCTGCAAAGTATGGTTCAAATTGGCCCAATGGTTGATTTTTAAAGAATTTTCTAATGATTTCTCTAAGTCTAATAAGCCCCTTTCTCCCTGCCACGGCCACATTTTTTGACAAATATAAAAATTTGTGAACAAATTTTGAAAAGAGTGACTCAAGGAATATTCCTGCCGAGTTTGGTTCAATTGGGCCCAATGGTTGATTTTTAAAGAATTTTCTTATGATTTCTAGTCTGATAAGCCCCTTTCTGCCTGCCACGCCCACATTTTTTGACAAATCAAAAATTCATGAACAAATTTTGAAAAGTATCACACAAGGAACATTCCTGCCAAGTTTGGTCAAAATTGGTCGAATGGTTTAGGAGGAGAAGATGTTGAAAGAAATTGTGAATGGACGGACGGACAGATGGACGGACGGACGGACGGACGGACGGACAGACGGACGGACGACGGACAAAAAGCGACCACAATAGCTCACCTTGAGCACTTCGTGCTCAGGTGAGCTAAAAATGCTGTAGCCCTGCAGATTTCCTTCATGTTTCCAAAGCCGTAAGCGATAACATAAAAACATTGTTGTTTACATGAACTTGGCTTCAATATCTTTTTTAATACTTGACCAATTTGAATTCGGTTTGAAGCAGAAGGTGGGAAAATGCCAGGAATAAAATTTTGGTTTATCTTCAATAACTTTTATCAGTTGATTTTTCAAAAATCAACTACATCCATCTAATGTGTGGCGTCTGTCCATACTCTGCTTCAAACCAAATTAAAATCGGTCCAGTATTTACAAAGCTATTGAAGATTTTCTGAAAATATTGTATCACATGATTATCCAACGTGTTGTATAATGTTATTGCTTCAAAACATATCAACTTCTGATTGTACCTTTTACAATATGCACATGATACATGAAGTTAATTTGTTGAAAGCAGTAAGCACCATCCAACTTCACTTTTATATTGGGTTAGGTTCACTGTACAATGTATGTAAGTGGAAAGTAAAAATGTACATGAATGTATAAAACGATAGCACTTCTTGTTGTAAATCTTTAAGGATCGGTACAAAACTAAAACAATGTAGCAACATTAACCCTTTCCCAAACAAGACCTGGTTTTGATGTACCTAATACAAAAGGCTAGGGAAAACATAGAGGCAAAAGAAGAAACTGCTGATAACCAACAGTTTCTCCTTTTGTCTCAATATTTTCTGTGCTATAAACAAATACCTTCGTTTTCAATATTAATTTTGTCATCTGCAGCAGCTTTTAAATAGGACCACCCTAAAATTTTGTCGTTTGGGAAAGGTTTAACTAATCTGCCTTGTAAGATAGCAATACTAAAGAAGATACATAACCCAAAATATTTATATCTGACTTCTAAATCCCTCAATCTATCATAAAACAAACAAAAAATCTCAAATCAAAAGCACTCCAAAGTATTAGAATATTGGACATACGAAGTGCTACTAGCCACAATTCAACTTTTCTAATAACAATTTATTTGGCATCACCGCATCCTTATTCAGTTTATTCTTTTCACAGATCTAATATGTTATTGTTTTGTAATAGGCTAAAATTGTGTGATAAATTCTGTCATACATGTACTTTAAATGACTTAACTAAGTTAATCCTGTATTTATATGTAAATTATTACAGCAAAATTGTAATAAGTCATAATCTGACAATTTATTGAAAGACACAGGAAATGTCAAGTCGTTCAAGCAGGAACATATTACAGATGCTAATTTCTTCAGTTTAAATTTAACCCATTACTGCACAGTGACTCTTTTGACACCCTAGAAGAAAATGACTTAGGAAAACTGTGGAAAATGAAGAAATTGCTTGTGACAAGCAATTTCTTCATTTCCCACAATGTTTTCTACCTAAAAAGACCAAAAAATGTTAACTTTCTTTTACTTGAAATTGTCGTCTGCAACATCTTTGAATTTGGACAACTCTAAAATTTTGTCGTTTGGGAAAGTGTTAAATGAGACACAGCAGTTATAAGGTAGTGTGTTGAATCTAATGATCAATTGCACTATTGATACATTCGGCACAATGATGCTTCATGAATCACCATTGATACACAAGGATATCTTTCTAGCCATCAGAAAAATGAACATATAATCATTATTTATCAGGGAATGACTAAAGTCTAATAATTGGCAGCACTTCACTATGTATAGGCATCAGCTTGGCCATTTACATGAGACAAGACACAGCTATTGGGTAATGGGATATACCTCAGGGTCAGTAGCACTTGAACCTTTCCCAAACACAAACAGTTTAAACTGGTCTAAACTGATAAAAGACTTAGTGGTCAAAATATATGTTACTTGATGTTTGGAATTCGTATTACAACGCATGGAATACTGTAAACCAGGAAATTATTTCGCGCTTTTTAAGTTAGCGTCTTTCGCGGGTGGTTGTGATCCGCGAACTTAAAACGCCGCGAATAGGCTACTTTCAATAAAAACGCGAACTTTAATCGCTTTGATAGTTTTTGTTTCGGGAAAACCTATGGGGAGATGTTTTATTTACACTAGACATATTTACTACTATGTAAACAAGGGAAATATCTTTTTCATAACGGGATGTAAGTGAAAAGTTTTCTTCATTTCAGACTACTTTCGTTTTTATCCAAAAATACATAGATATTGTGACATATTGAAAAACACGACATTGGAAGATAAACCAGCTTATTCAACTAGATATACCTGCCTGAAATTGAGAAAAGGGATCGTTTGGCATTCGAATGCCGAGTATGATAGCAAACGTCGATTGATGTTTAAAACCTCGTAACTGTAGTTTGAAATTACCCACAGCTAAGAGGTTTGAATCGTCCTTCGATGATATTGAATAAAACTGTCATTATCGCTTCTCGACGTTATAGGTAAATAGGTGTGAAGTTAATGTAACGCTCAAAATCTATGCATTGTGTTACAAACTGTAATCCAGTATACTATAAAGTGTGAAATAAAACAATGGGTCGATTGAAACTTACTTTGACCAAACTGTCAATGGTGACTAAAATATCGTAAATAGTCATAATTCAATATGTAATTATCTGATTCCCCATATTATTCAACATATCAATTTTGCAGTTGCCACATAGCGTGTTTGTTTCGCACGATTCGCGGACAGCATTGATCTGCGAACTTAAAACGCCGCGAACAAGCCCGCGAAAATGAAAACGCAAACATTTCTTGACGCGAACTTATCCTGGTTTACAGTACACCAAGACAATAGATGAAATCAGCATCTTCTTCTTTATTCTAAATCCTTTCCAAAGCCTCTCTAATTGGCAACATCAAAAGCAGGGTTTGTTTGGGAAAGATATCAAAATAGCATTGATCAGGACAATAATTCTCCACTGTATCACTGCTAATTCACAGGGCTATCTCTTCGCATTATAAGCCTGAAAGCGCTGATTAAGGGGATTTTCTGGGGATTTCATCCAGTCTTTTTTCAACATTTGTTTTAACTGTGAGAGTCTC
The DNA here is from genome assembly GCA_963680895.1 of Fragum sueziense. Lineage (NCBI taxonomy): Eukaryota > Metazoa > Mollusca > Bivalvia > Cardiida > Cardiidae > Fragum > Fragum sueziense. The sequence continues at coordinate 11,433,290 of OY804598.1, forward strand.
ATGTTCGGATTTTGTTGTTTTAATTCTGGCAACCGTTCATCTTCAAACTTCTGATACGCAGCTTTTACACGCTTCTCCGGATGTTTTTCTACTGCTGGCTCATTCACACTGAAATTACAAATGTTTCTTCTATTCATTCCCAAACAAGACCTGGTTTTGGCATCCCTGATAGATTGATAGATTGCAGGTTTAACACCTCTTTCAAGTTTCAACTGCTCTGGTCATATCATATTGCCTGGAGCACCTAACAATTGATTCCTTTCATTTCTCATACCAGTACTACCACAAAATCCTTACTCAGCCTCCAGCTGCTCACCCATGTGGTTAACGATTATCAAAACATTGGTGCGAGAGAATTTTAGGATATTTCCCACGGCCCGGGATCAAACCCCGGACCTAAAGAGTCAGAGTCTCATGTGCAAACAATGTTTTCCAAAGCTTGTATTGGGAAAGTTAAAACCACGACTCCTTTGCGAAAGGGTAAAACTACATTGTAAGCAATAAATTGTACCGGTACCTTCTTCACCTTACCATGCATTTGAAAGTGTTGTTCATTCATTCAGAAAAGTAATATGATACAAATTGATCTTATCTAACTAGAAAAGCATGTTATTTCAAAATTTCTAGATTTTTTTGGACAGATTTAAATTATAACCCTTTTTCAAAGAAGCCCAGGTTTTGAGAACCAGCAGCTTCTCTTCTTGATTTTTTTTCTATTCTATATAGCATTTTAGAGAACAATGTTTGCAGATCAGCATATACCTATGTGCAGTCTGATCTGGATTCATGCTTCTCTCTTGAAGTTGCCACAAGTTATGAAGAAGCTATAAGAGACTGGCATGGATCTTGATTAGACTGAGCGTATACACATGCTGATTTGGATCTATGGAGAACTTAACCCTTTTCCAAACGACAAAATTTTAGGGTGATCCACTTCAAAATCTGCCACAAACTAGAACTGTCGCAAAGCGGACAAATACCCCCCACTAGCGCCTTGTCACTGAAAAAGTGCTGTAAGTCAACCGGTTCTTGACTTAGAGCAGGGAAATGGATTTTAAACAAAGTCCGATTGTGACCTTGACCTTTGACCTTGATGACCCAAAAACAATAGGGCACCTCCTTGGGTCATGGGCAACAACTGTGTAAAGTTTCATGATCCTAGGTCAACCGATTCTTGACTTACAGCACGGAAACGTATTTTGAACAAAGTCCTATTGTGACCTTGACCTTTGACCTTGGTGACCCAAAAACGATAGGGCACCTCCTTGGGTCATGGGCAACAACTGTGTAAAGTTTCATGATCCTAGGTCAACCGCTTCTTGACTTAGAGCACGGAAACGGATTTTAAACAAAGTCCAATTGTGATCTTGACCTTTGACCTTGGTGACCCAAAAACAATAGGGCACCTCCTTGGGTCATGGGCAACAACTGTGTAAAGTTTCATGATCCTAGGTCAACCCATTCTTGACTTAGAGCACGGAAATGGATTTTAAACAAAGTCCGATTGTGACCTTGACCTTTGACCTTGGTGACCCCAAAACAATAGGGCACCTCCTTGGGTCATGGGCAGCAACTGTGTAAAGTTTCATGATCCTAGGTCAACTGGTTCTTGACCTAGAGCATTGAAACGGATTTTAAACAAAGTCCAATTGTGACCTTGACCTTTGACCTTGGTGACCCAAAAACAATAGGGCACCTCCTTGGGTCAAGGGCAACAACTGTGTAAAGTTTCATGATCCTAGGTCAAACCGTTCTTGAGTTAGAGCACGGAAACGAAAAAGTCTACGGACGGACGACTGGACGGACGGACGGATGGACGGACTGACAGACAGACAGACATGGTGAAACCAATATACCCCCCTCTACTTCGTAGATGGGGGGTATAATGACAAAATAGATGTTATTAAAGATAGGATTTGTGTAAAATATGACACAGAAAATATTGAGACAAAAGGAGAAACTGCTGGTTATCACAGGGTGCCCAGCGACTTTAAGTGTAAAAAATATAGGTATGTCCCAAAATTATAGGTATTTATTAGCCAGAAATATAGGATAATATAGGTTGCCTTTACTATGAAGAAAACGCTACTTTAAATGTTTCTCTACCACCACCACTACCTTCTAGCTCTCTCTTGTTGATAAGATGAAAGGAGAAACAGACAAGGTGACCATTAGGCATTAGCTATTACTTTCTGTCAGCATTCCCACTAGCGTGCACTTGTATTTATTTGCGTAAATTACGCGTGTTCTTGCGTGAATGGGAATGCTGTCTGTTCTCAATTTTCAGTAACATTAAGGTGTTCAATGAACACCATATCAAGATAAGAGAGCCAAGAAGGCCATTTATCGCTCTACTTAAAGAATATTGTGGCTTTGAGGAGATGTTTTTATAATCTGTTTCATCCCAGACCCATAACTTCCTGCCAATTTTCACTACAGGAATGCAATGTAAAAAATTTTGGCAGAGATTCATGCTGTCATGATACATGCAAAATATTAACATAGGGTATCTGATAAAATGATTTGTCACAAAATAATTTGTCAGAGGAAATTTGCACCAGATTTCCTGATAAGTTCTCAATTTGAAACCGGGCATCCCACAACATTAGGTCAAATTTTATACTACTAGATCTACGAAATCTCTAAGTCTTTTGTCATGGAGGGCCATGAGGCAATTCTGCACATAAATTTTCAGTCATTGATTCAATAATTCTGAATGTAGAAGCAGTTAAGGCCAAACAGTTAAGGAGTAGTAGATTGTGCAAAATTGCTTTGTTTGTCTCTTCGGAAATCTAATATCCCACAACATACGGTCAAATATCATTGAACCACAATAATTTGAAGGATATTGGTAAAGGGCCATGGGACGATTTAGGAGTAGAACACAGTATAAGATTTTCTTCTTTGTCTCTAAATAAAGTCTAATACCGAACACACAGGGGCAATTTTCACTGTACCTCTATAATAATTCTACACACCAAGTTTCAAAGCTCTAGGTAAAACAGTCTAGGAGAAGATTGCACAAAATTTTCTTCTCTGTCCTTATATGAAATCTAATACCCAACAACATAGGGCCAGTTTCCATTGTAAAAAATAATTTGTATAATGTATTTTGGTAGAGGGTCCTAAGACAATATAGCATACCAGTTTCAAAGTCATAGGCCAAATAATTCAGAAAATTGTCCTCCTTTGTCCGTATGTATGAAATACGATACCACAGAACTAAAGGCTGATTATCATGAAACCACAATAATTTGAAGACTCTATTTCTGTAGTGGGCCTTTGAATGATGCTACATACAACAATATAAGACTCAAGGCTGTATGGCCATGTCAGCAAGATGAAAACAAAATGTGTTTGTGAAACATGAATGCCCCCAAAACGGCCAATGTTAAAATTTTGGACAGACGGATGGAGAGACGGACACAGGTTAAACAATGTTCCGCCCTGGGAGCATAATTAAAGTATATCTACCTAAATTTGATCTCTTAAGTCCAAATTTCTGAGCTTAAAGACTATGTGATAACTTAAAGACAGAGAGTTATGCTTAGTTTTGTATGTCACAAGCAAAACTGTCATGACTCTTTCAAGTTATTAACTTTTTCCCCTGCATTTATGTAAAGAAATACAAATTCACTTGCCCATAAGTATTACTTACATAGAATTATTTGAACACAATTTTACTGTTCATAATGGAAATTTATCTACTAAGAAAAAGATGGCAAAAATAAAAGCAAGCTTCTTCAACAATGATAATTACGAGGGGTGATCCAAAAGTAATGTCACAGACGTTGTTTTCGGTAATTCTAAGAACGTATCGTCATGCAATCTTACATGCCGTTAGATTAACATTCGTTTAATTCATACACAAATTTTCATAAAGTTCCGCTTTATATTACAAATATAATCCGCATTTTAACATAGCGCATCGGTGTCCTGCGCCGCACAACACACAACGTCATCGACGTCAAATTCTATTCCTTCTCAAAATATTGCCCTCCATATTCAATGCAACGTTCATTGCGTTCGACCCACTTCATCAATGAATATGCAAACGACTCATTTAGCAATGTCTTGAATGCATTCCTTGAATCAAAAATTTAGTCCCAGTTTTTAAAGGTCGACGTGATTAATTCCTCTTAAATTCAGCTAAAGATGCGGAAATAACGCAAATGTCATATGGACGTTGGCGTCATTCCGCTGCTCCACACGTCAAACGGCTCATTTTTCATCTTCAAAGGACTCATCCTCACTCCCAAAAACGCTTGCACCAACGGTAGACGAGACTCCTATTTACAATCCCTTCTTTTTGGTTGAATTTATTGTTTTTGTTGCTCCAATCGGCTTTTTTCCAAGCCTTTAGCAAAAGTTCAGAAATGCGCGTTGTGGGCTTTTATCCGATTCTGCCATTTTCCTGATTGCAAGTGATGAATTCAATGAGATTTATTTAGTATTTCAACGCACATATTTTATTGAAACGTTCTAAAATGACTTAGCAATATCCTGACATTGTGTCATTTAAATACCAGCTTAATTGCAGCGGTATTTCTTTTTATATAATGGTAGAACATAAAGTAATAATAGTCTTCAAACGAATACTTTATGGCGTGCGGCGCACATGCACGATATGGATCTTTTTAAGCATTTCATTTTCTCGGATATATAAAGAATATTGAAATAATTCAGAAAAGCATGTTGCCAATAGGATAAGCTTGAATTACAAGTCTGTATATGTACAAGAACACGTCGAATAACCAAACTATAGGCACTGTGACATTACTTTTGGATCATCCCTCGTATAATGTTTGAAAGGCATTTCATTTTGAAAAGGGCTCTATATATTGATAGATAATTGTTCCCTTCTTAGCCATGACAGTTTTGCTTGTGACATACAAAATATTTAATACAGAGATGGCATCCTCGACAGTTCTGGCTTCATCCCCGTCAGCAGTCAGTCTGTTTGTACATTCTCAGAGCAACTGATATCAGGGATTAATGGAATTCTAAATTTCTTATTTCCTATCCAAATCTTATGTTATGGATACTTATTTGAATCAAATAAGTACCCATAACATAAGGTTTGATAAATGTCGAATATTTTTCATTTTTGAAAAGCCATCATCCCCCCTCTCAGGGGTTGAAAAATTTCTTCAAACCTACTAGTCCTGTAGGACTAGTAGCTCTGAATTTCTACTCGCCCTTAATGCAACCCAACTCGCCCTTAAAGATGAAGAAAATTTTAGACTGTTGGCTCTAACGGATGCATTATTATGCAACATAACTCTTTGACTCTGTTAATGTTTAGGTACAAATAAAGTTTATTCGGTATAAATGACAGGCAGGGCTCGGGCTGGCGATCGCCACTTCAAAAGTCATAGGGGAATAAGGCAACAATTTTATTAAACAAGAGGGCCAAGATGGCCCTGTATTGCTCCACTGGCTTTTAGACATTTAGACTACGAACTTCTTCAAGGAATACAATAGAGGTCTATTCAAAGAAGATTCACGCTACACCAGAATGAAATCCAATAAGGGATTAAGGAGCAGAAATGTTTTTAAAATTTTCTTAAAATTACACTGTTTCATATAGCGAAAATAAGCCTAGCCTACAACAGCCAGGCTTTCCATCCGATCGTGAAGGAATTTGGAAGAGATTCATGCAAGGAAGATTCCTGTGAAGTTTGGTTGAAATTGGTCCAGTAGTTTTGGAGAAAAAGATTGTTTAACAATTTTTCGAAAATTCAATTTAATTAAATTTATCAAAAATTTAAGTTCTACACAGAAATTATTTTTAAAAGGAATTTAGAGGAGATAAATGCAAGGAAGATTCGTGTGAAGTTTGGTTAAAATTGGTCAAGTAGTTTTGGAAAAGAAGATTTTTCGAAAATTTAATTTTCATTAATCAAAATTTAAGTTCTACATAGAATTTATTTTCTTTTTGAAGGAATTAAGAAGAGATTAATGCAAGGAATGTTTCTGTAAAGTTTGGTTGAAATTGGTCATGTAGTTTTGGAGGAGAAGAATTTTTAAAGATTTTTCGAAAATTTAATTAAATTAATTACAATTTAAGTTCTACATAGAATTTATTTTTTTGAAGGAATTATGAAGAGATTAATGCAAGGAACATTTCTGTAAAGTTTGGTTGAAATTTGTCAAGTTGTTTTGGAAAAGAATTTTTTTTAAAAAAATTTCGAAAATTTAAATCAATTAAATTATTTAAAATTCAAGTTCTGCGCGGATTTTATTCTTTTGTAAGAACTTAGTAGAGATTCATGCAAGGAAGATTTCTGTGAAGTTTGGTTGAAATTGGTCCAGTAGTTTTGGAGGAGAAGAATTTTTAAAGATTTTTCGAAAATTTAAATCAATAAAATCATTTAAAATTCAAGTTCTGCGCGGATTTTATTCTTTTGTAAGAACTTAGTAGAGATTCATGCAAGGAAGATTTCTGTGAAGTTTGGTTGAAATTGGTCCAGTAGTTTTGGAGAAGAAGAATTTTTAAAGATTTTTCGAAAATTTAAATCAATTAAATCATTTAAAATTCAAGTTCTGCTCGGATTTTATTCTTTTGAAGGAATTTGGTAGAGATTCGTGCAAGGAAGATTTCTGTGAAGTTTGGTTGAAATTGGTCCAGTAGTTTTGGAGAAGAATTTTTAAAGATTTTTCGAAAATTTAATTCAATTAAATTAATTAAAATTCAAGTTCTGCATAGACTTTATTCTTTTGAAGGAATTTGGAAGATATTCATGCAAGGAAGATTTCTGAAGTTTGGTTGAAATTGGTACAGTAGTTTTGGAGAAGAAATTTTTTAAAGATTCTTCGAAAATTTAAATTAATTAATCTAATTAAAATTCAAGTTCTAAACGGAATTTAATTTTTTGAAGGAATTTAAAAAAGGTTCATGCAAGGAAGATTCCTGTGAAGTTTGGTTGAAATTGGTCCAGTAGTTTTGAAGAAGAAGATGTTATAAAGAAAAAGTTGACGCACGGACGCACGCACGCACGGACGGACGCACAACGGACACAGGGCCATGACATAAGCCCCGCTGGCCTTCGGCCAGTGGAGCTAAAAAGATGGTCAATAAATCGAATGTGGCCCAGACTTGACTCCATATTTTACCATAAATCAATCTGCGATTAACATTACTGTAAACACTTACTTTTTATTTAATTTCTATCTAAAGATAAATAAGCTGTCGAAATGATTGAGTAAGCACACCAGTTTAATATGTACAAACCCCGGTCAATGTGAAAGAATTTCTTTGTGTAATCGCTAGGTGGCATAACAGAAAGAGACAACGCGTCGGTGTTAAAACCATCTAACGTCAGTGTATTTACTACGTAGATAGCGTTTTGTTTTATTGCGACATCCCATTTTCCCGCGCTTTTCTGGCACACGCGACTTTTGTAAACAAACCATAGTAAACGTAACCTTATTTGGGTGCGGAAAAATCACGTGATTATATTGAAACTGGAATAACTACATGTACGTCATCAATAACTACGTCATCAATTGACTGTGTTTGCGGTGCTTTTGATCTCGCTCAGATCGTCGCATATATGAGTAACACAGAATTACTCTAGTTTCCTTAAGGACAGATCCTCCAGTTGTTACTGCGCAACTTACTGCGCATATCCTAAATAACGAAAATAAAGCTGTTTCAGTAATTGGCCTTTTCAGCAAATGTATTTTTTACATTCAGTTAATGTTTGGTTGATAAATGACAAGACCCTTTTCGGTTATTTCAATTTTCTCTGTTTGGTCAATTAAAGTGTAATAGTACTCGGATGGTACATTTCGCTTTCTGTTACGCGTTTAACATGTGGCGTTAGCGATAGGAAACGGAGCAACAAAAGCAAAGTGGTGTTTTTATGAGCTAGTCCGCTTCAGATGGACACAAAAGATGACACTTTTTATTATATAAAGCTGGTAATAAGGAAGAAAATGGATAAAAGTAGTGAAACAATTTCGGACAGAGCTGCAAAAAGTAAACCAAATTTTACTTATAACTAAGAAAAACTCTTGGTTTGATATATTTTTCTTTTTTGTAGGTATGACCAAGCACTATGTCTATACCAAAAAAGAAAAAATTCTTACCGCTGGAATATTTTTTATTATGAGAAACGTTGCGAAAAAAGAGAAATTTCAGCTACTTTTGAAAGAATGATTTACTAAAAATTTCAAAATCATCAATAAATTTTCCCAAATTGATACTCATTTATACAGAATAAAACATATTGAATACAATAAAGACTTATTTATGTAATGCTAGTCATTTCGAACACCTTTTTTGTGGGTATTTAAGTGACACCTCATTTTTGCAATTTTGGACAAGAGTAGTCTCCCTTGAAATCCAATAACTTTTTAATTCGCTTGGTGACCTATAGTTTTTAAGTCATTTTTTTTACTTCTCATATATTTAGACATCAGTACAGAAAAAATAAAAAAATCTTACCGTAGGAAATAAATGGAGGATCTGTCCTTAATTATTTAGTTTCACTTTCGGGATTGATCGACACAAACAGGGAACGGTCTTATTTTACAGCGAATATTATTGTTTCCGATATGAATTTTGTGAAATAAATACTTTCTTTTCGGTCTTTTATTTTATTCCCTCAATCAGCGTGATTCAAGTCCTAAATTTGCACTCGCCCCGTCGGACTAGTTCGTCCCCAAATCTACTCGTCCTACGGCATTTTCTACTCGCCAATGCGAGCGGGCGAGTGGATTTTTCAACCCCTGCCTCTATTCAAAACATCAATACAGAGATAGCCTCCTTGACAGTTCTGGCTTCATCATGCCTGTCGTCAGTCTGTTGATACACGCAGAGCAACAGACCTTTTTCTTTTTAGAAAGTAATGGAATTCTAAATTTCTGAATTCAAATCTTATGTTAGGGATACTTATTTGAATCGTCTCAACAAGACGATTCAAATAAGTACCCATAACATAATGTTTGATAAATGTTAAATATTTAATCATCCCCCCCTCTATTCTGTGTTTCTATGCACTACATACCTCAATACAGAGATGGCATCTTCTACAGTCCTGGCTTCATCCCCATCTGTCGTCAGTCTGTTTACATTCTCCTCTAGGGGCTGTTCTGTGTGTGTTATCTTAGTCTCCTTCTCTTTCTCTGGTAAAATCAAGCAGTACATATGATAAGTTTGATTATAGACATTTTAGGCAAAAACTAGAAATGTTGTACAGGGCGCCTCCATGGGTCAAGGGTAACAACTGAGTAAAGTTTCAAGGTTGTAGGTCATACATTTTTGAGTCGGAGCAATGAAATAGGTAAATGGACAGATGGAGGAATGGATGGAGGGATAGACATGGTGAAACCAATATACCCCTCTCTACTTCAGAGGTGGGGGGTATAACAAATACCTATGCACTATTTACACTAATTCTATTAGGTCATATTCACAACCACACACCATAGAAAAACTTTGTTGCTAGTTTGAAATCTATACAACAAGAGATGTTTGTAAAACATATATGCCCCCTCAAGGGCCTACATTTGATGTAGGTCAAAGTCCAAGGTCAAGTTAACAAGGTCCAAGGTCATGGTCAAATATGAAAGGTCTTGGTAGGAGGTGTCTATGTGTGAAATATCAAGGCTGTATACATAAAAGTAAAATGAAATATAGGCCAGGTTAAAGTTTTTAAAAGTAGGCCAAATGCCAAGGTCAAGGTCATGGTCAAATGTGAAAGGTCTTGGTTGGAGGTGTCCATGTATGAAATATCAAGGCTGTAGGTGTAAAAGGACATGATATATGCCTAGTTTAAGTTTTTTTAAGTAGGTCAAACTCCAAGGTCAAGGTTGCAATATTCAAGGTCATGGTCAAATGTGAAAGGTCTTGGTAGGAGGTGTCTATGTGTGAAATATCAAGGCTGTAGGTGTAATAAGATATAAGATCAAGGCTAGGTTAAAGATTTCTAAAAGTATGTAAAAATCAAAGGTCAATGTCACACAGGTCAAGGTCAGGGTAAAATGTGAAAGGTCTTGGTAGTAGGTGTCCATGTGAATAAAATATATACTGTATAGGTAACAGGACACGAGATATAGGCCTAGTTTAAGTATTTTAAAAGTAGGTCAAACTCCAAGGTCAAGGTCCAAGGTTATGGTCAAAATGGAAATGTCCTGGTTGGAAGTGACCACGCGTGAAATATCAAGGCTGTATGTGTAAAATGACATGAAATATAGGCCAGGCTAATGTATTATAGAAGTAGGTCAAACACCGAGGTCAAGGTCACAAGGTCCAAGGTCATGGTCAAATGTGAAAGGTCTTGGTCGTAGGTGTCCATGTGTCAAATATCAAGGCTGTACGTGTAAAATGACATGAAATATAGGCCAGGTTAATGTATCATAGAAGCAGGTCAAAGTCCAAGGTCAGGGTCACAAGGTCCAAGGTCATAGTCATATGTGATAGGCCTTGGTTGGTGGTTTCCATGTGTCAAATATCAAGGCTGTATGTGTAAAAGGACATGATATATCGGCCAGGTTAAAGTTTAAAAAAAGTAGGTCAAACTCCAGGGTCAAGGTCACAAGGTCTTAAGTCATGGTCAATTGTGAAAGGTCTTGGTAGGAGGTGTCCATGTGTGAAATATCAAGGCTGTATGTGTAATAGGTCTTGAACTATATGCCCGGTTTAATTTTTTTAAAGTAGGTCAAACTCCAAGGCCAAGGTCACAATGTCCAAGGTCATGGTCAAATGTGAACGATGTTGATAGGAAGTATCTATGTGTGAGATACCAAGCCTGTATGTGTAAAAAGACATGAGATATAGGCAATTTTAAGAATTAAGTGTAAATTCAACAAAGAGCAATAACTCCAAGAATTTCATCGGCAAGGTTATGGTTTCTGTGCACTGCACCTCTCCATGATGAAATCTATCAACCTGTAAAGTTTCATGATTCTACCTTACATACTTTTAGAGTTGTGCTCCAGACAGGAATCAAATTATAAAATCAACAAAGGGTAATAACTCCAAAATTTTGATCGCAAGAGTTACGGTTCTTGTGCACTGCACCTCTCCATAATGACATCTATCCACATGTAAAGTTTCATGATTCTACCTTACATACTTTTTGAGTTGTGCTCCGGACAAGAACAAAAATTTAAAATCAACAAAGGGCAATAACTCCAAAAATATGATCAGCGGAGTTACAGTTCTTGTGCACTGCACCTCTCCATAATAAGAGCTATTAACCTGTAAAGTTTCATGATTCTACCTTACATACTTTTTGAGTTATTCTCCGGACAAGAATCAAGTTTGAAAATCAACAAAGGGCAATAACTCCAAAAATATGATCAGCAGAGTTACAGTTCTTGTGCACTGCCCCTCTCCATAATGAGATCTATCCACATGTAAAGTTTCATGGTTCTACCTAACATACTTTTTGAGTTATGCCCCGGACAAGAACCAAGGTTGAAAATCGACAAAGGGCAATAACTCCAAAAATTTGATCGGCAGAGTTACGGTTCTTGTGCACTGCACCTCTCCACAATGAGATCTATCCACCTGTAAAGTTTCATGATTCTACCTTACATACTTTTTGAGTTATGCTCCGGACAAGAATCAAGTTACAAGAGGGCCAGAATGGCCCTATATCGCTCACCTGAAAGAATTTTAAGACACGCCTACTTTTTTTGACGAATCAAAAATTTGCAAACAAATTTTGAAAAGGGTCACTCAAGGAACATCGTTGCCAAATTTGTTTCAAATTGACCCTATGCTTGATTTTTAAAGAATTTTCTTATGATTTCTCTTTAGTCTGATAAGCCACGCCCTGCCATGCCCACTTTTTTTTGACCAATACAAAATTTGCCAACATATTTTGAAAAGGGTCACTCAAGGAACATTTCTGTAAAGTTTGCTTCAAATTGGGCCAATGGTTGATTTTTAAAGAATTTTCTTAGGATTTCTCCAAGTCCGGTAAATGCTGACCTGCCACGCCCACATTTTTGGATGAAAAAAAATCCGCGAACAAATCTTAAGAAGGGTCACCCAAGGAACATTCCTGCCAAATTTGGTTTTAATTGGCCCTATGGTTAAGGAGAAGAAGATTTTTGAAGAATTTTTTAACAATTCCTCTTGGTTAGATAAGCCCCGCCCTGCCACACCCACATCTTTTGACGAAACTATAGATTTATGAACAAATGTTGAAGAGGGTCACTCAAGGAACAATTCTGCAAAGTTTGGTTCAAATTGGCCCATTGGTTGATTTTTAAAGAATTTTCTTAGGATTTCTCTAAGGCTGATAAGCCCCCCTCCCTGCCACGCCCTCATTTTTTGACAAATGTAAAAATTTGTGAATCAATTTTGAAAAGAGAGGCTCAAAGAACATTCCTGCAAAGTCTGCTTCAAATAGGCCCAATGGTTAATTTTTAAAGAATTTTCTTATGATTTCTCTAAGTCTGATAAGCCCCTTTCTCCCTGCCACGGCCACAATTTTTTACAAATGAAAATATTTGTAAACAAATTTTAAAAAGAATGGCTTAAGGCACATCCCTGCAAAGTCTGGTTCAAATTGGCCCAATGGTTGATTTTTAAAAAAATTTCTTATGATTTTTCTAAGTCTGATAAGCCCCTTTCTCCCTGCCACGGCCACGTTTTTTGATGAATCAAAAATCTGAGAACAAGTTTTGAGAAGGGTCACCCAAGGAACAATTCTGCCAAGTTTGGTTCAAATTGGAACAATGGTTGATTTTTAAAGAATTTTCTTAGGATTTCTCTAAGTGCGATAAGCCCCACCCTGCCACGCCCACATTTTTTGACGAATCAAAAATCTGCGAACAAGTTTTGAGAAGGGTCACTCAAGGAACATTCCTGCCAAGTTTGGTCAAAAGTGGCCTGTTAGTTTTGGAGAAGAAGATGTTTGAAGAAATTGTTGACGGACGGACGGACGGACGGACAGACAAACAGACAGACAGACGGACAGACGGACGACGGACGGTGAGTGACCACAATAGCTCCCCTCGAGCACTTCGTGCTCAGGTGAGCTAATAAAATCAACAAAGGGCAATAACTCAAAAAATTTGATCGGCAGAGTTACAGTTCTTGTGCACTGCACCTCTCCATAATGAGATCTATCCACCTGTAAAGTTTCATGATTCTACCTTTAATACTTTTCGAGTTATGCTCCGGACAAGATTTGGTCTACGGACAGACCGACGGACCGACCTACCGACCGACCGACACTTGCAAAACAATATACCCCCTTTTTCTTCGAAAGGGGGCATAATTAAAACTGTAGCAGGAGGTGAATGGAAAAGGCCTGGCTAATGGAGGTCCAACAAATTGAATGGACCAATGTATCACCCTTCAGTGTATAGAAATTCTTTATTATGTACAAATGGAGCATCTTTTCAACATTATGCTAGGTGACCAATCTGCCTAGCAAAAGATAGAAGAGGAAAAAGGCATAACATTCTAATTTTGTTATTTCAATCCAAAATCCTATATTTTGAGTATCTGTAATAGTTTTAATGACTCAAATAAGTACCCACAACATAGGGTTTGACGGAAAATTAATCTTTTCACAAACAAGGATTGGTTTTCACTTCCCTTAAAGATACACATTTACTGTTACTTACTTATTTTCTGGATAATTTGCTGTAAAAATAACTGTACATAAATGAAATATGGCCTTTAATTTTCCTCTGTGCCAAATGTCAGCTCTGTCTGATCTGTATTGGCTTAGATTACAACGGATTTAAAACCCAATATCACATCATTTCGTAAACACTATCTGGCAGTATCTGCCCACTTTGAATATTTTACATATCTTTACACCGCTGCATGATTATCGATTTATGTCATTTGCTGTATGAATCTTGTATTCTGTCTTATAAAGTCTATAAACGGTGCGACAACATGCTGAAAGCCAACTTCTGTGGATCATAAGGGATTTGGGCCTACGGATACTAATGTCACTTTAAAGAATAGTCCTGAGAAAAGATTGAGACAAAAGAAGAAAATGCTGATCACCTTCATTTTCTCATTTTATCTCAATATTTTCTGAGTTATTATTGTGCAAAACTCATATTTTCATTAAGATCTGCTTTGTTGTCTGCAGCAGCTTTCACACTGGAGCATCTTAAGATTTTGTTGTTTGGTAATGGAATAAAAGTTAATAACCATCACAGTAAGCCATAACTAACCTGCTTCAGACACTGCTCGTTCATGTTCCTGTATACGTTAGCTTGCATAGCTTCGGTTCTTTAACATCCTGAATACTTTGACGTCAAACAATAAAATTGCTATGAAAAACATTGTGTCACAAGCAATTTCTTCATTTCCCACTATGTTTTCTACCCCAAAATACCTAAGAAACTCCATTCACTTGTTAATTTTGTCTGCATCACCTTTGAATTTGGATAAGCATAAAAATGTTTATAACCATCACAGTGAGCCATGACTAACCTGCTTCAGCGACTGCTCGTTCATGTTCCTGTATAGCTTGTATTTGAGCCCGAGACAGTTTAGCTGGCTGGGCTTTAGGTTTGGCACCTTTAATGGAGTCCATTTCTTCATCCGCCATCTTGGCTAGCTCCTTCTTACGCTCCAACTGATCAGCTCGCTTCTGTTCTTTATCATCCTGAATAATTTGAATAGACCTTTCAAAACTAAACCTGGCCCTGGTTTCTCGAAAAAACTTAAGTACATACTCATGATTACATGCTCAACTTCAATGGAATAATCTCCAACGTTGAAGGGTATTCGTTTGAAGTTCACATGGATTTCGTGTGATTTGAGTCTGGTGCTCAGATTTGAGTCTGAGAATGTACTTAAGTTTTTTTCTCGAGAAACCGTGGCCTGGTTTTGATCTCTCTACAAAATGTTAGCTTAGAAACACTTACCCCATTACCAGACGGCAGAATTTTGGACTGGTCCAAATTCAAACATGTTGCAGGCAACATTTTAAAATGAATGAAATTTAAATTTTTTGGTCTTTGTGGGTAGAAAACATTGTGGGAAATGAAGAAATTGCTTGTCACAAGCAATTTCTTCATTTTCAACAATGTTTTCCAAAGCTATTATCTTACAGGGTGTCAAAAGGTGTCACAGTGTGGTAATAGGTTTTAAGATATATTTATATCATTATAAAATATACCAGTTTAGAAATCTCAGAGAGTAAAGAAGAAAATCAATTGAATAAATTAAACACTGTGCTTTTAAAGGTTTACTGACACTTATACATGTATATAATTTGCCACTACAGCTTCAAATTACACTGTAGAGAACCTAGTATAATAGCCATGCTACACGGAATTAATGAGGGAAAAGGAGAAATTGACAGATTATTTCACCTTTCTCTGTTGTTTACGCTGTACATGTTTATCATCATCTGCCCAGTATGCGTCCTCGATGGCCTTCTGCTTCTTCTCGTACATGTCCTGTTTCTGAGCCTCTTTTCTCTCCCGGGCCTGCATAGCCTTCGTATTCTCTCCCTTAAACTTTTTAGGCATTTTTTCCCTTTAATCAGTCTCTCTGTAATAATTAAATGGTTAATAAATGGTTTCGTTTTCTTACACTACCGGTATTCAAAGAGGTAAAATGAAGATTCTTTTATTTTTATTTGCAACTTATTTTCTACAGATACAGGGATAAATGGTGTTGACATCATATGGCAGCTTTGGTTTTGTCCGTATTGCGCATGCGCACCATTGAAACAACATTAAATGCGCACTTTCCCGCCAAAAACCGAGGCATACCTACCTTCCCAAGGCTGGCTAACATCGTTCCCCCCCTTGACCCAGCTTCCCATTGACATATGTTGTGTAACTGGATCATAGGCTTCCTTGGTAAAAAGGATTTGCTGGGTCACGGGGGGGAACGTACTTTTATACTAAAAATTGTACTCATATACCATATGACATAATTTTGGCGGGAAGATTTCGCCTTTAAACTCGTTTCAATGATGCGCATGCGCATTAAGGACAAATCGAAAAATGGTTTATGATTTCAACACCAATTGTCCTTACATTTACAGAAAATTTTTTGCTTATAAAACTAAAGAAAACTTAAATCTGGTTTAATGAATAACGGTGGGGTAAGAAAATGTAATTTTGGGGGTAGGTACAGAAACCAAGAGTTATCTGTACCTGTCGAATCGTTTTGATCGTACAAAATCAGTTTTAGTATGATTTAGATACATATCTAACAATACAGTTCGAAATAATAATCAATTTGCATGTTTTGAAAAATGACTTTTCCATTTGAGCCTTTTAGGGAGATTTCTCGCCTTATCCGTAGAGGTCCTTTGGAGCTTCTAATACAAATAACTCAATTCTATGTACACTGACAAATTGTAATAATGATTGTTCAAAGAGTTAAAGCGAAAGTTAGAACTTGGGTGATTGTCAGAATAAATTTAAAAGGCTTGACAGAAAAGATACAGTATCTTTTTAGTTACATTCACTGACCTAGACGTTGAAAAAAATGATACGAGATGATCTCCAACAGATTGGTTATCAAACGCTGTCGTCGTTGGTTGTGTCAGTCTGTCAGTAAATGAAAAGGAAGAAATATCTGTCGAAATTACACAGAATTGTGAAACAGGAAGTCAATATTTAGAGCGCTTTGTTTCAAAGATAAATTGTAGTGTAGAATAAAGAGGGAATAACGTTCTGTATGTCTTATTTAATCGAACAAGTTTTATAAATTGAGAGTGGTAAATTTTCATATAAAGCTACCACTTTCAGAATGCTAGCACATATTCTTCCAACACTAGGATAGTTCAGGTACTCAAAAATTGCATGATAGCATTTTTCACCTCTGATGGTACGGAAAGTCAAATTTCAGGGTCTGACTCACAGACTATGGGGGAAAGGCCTTCCAATCAAAAGAAGCCATGGACTTCATGTCCCTAAAGAAGTAATTGGGAAAACACTTAGGCCAAAAAACAAATGCAGTCACTTTCTGACAGATCTAGATCTAGTGTTCAACAGTTTCTCCATATTAAAGTCATATATACTCATTCCTCTTCACTCCTAATGGAGCAATTGGGGCCTTCACCAGATTGTCTCTCCATCTAATTCTTGCTCTGTCCTTTTGTTGCAGCTTTTGCTTCCCAAGGACATTATGATCTTTCGCAGTTCTTTGTGAAGGGTACATCTGGAGCCAGGTGTTAACAGCATGTCCATTTTCTGTCTATGGGGATTCAATTTAAGAACTTGGCAAGTTGGGAGTAATTTCATTTTGGCCTGTCTTTTCTTCATTGACTCTTTCCCAAATCGCAAAATTTAAGACCAGAAAAGAAGTAGAAAAGATGTTTAAGCAGTGGCGGATCCAGAGGGGGTTCGGGGGGTTCAAACGAACCCCCCTCTGAAGCCTAATTATTTCATTTTCATGCAGAAATTCAGTCAAAATTGTATATTAATAGGAAAACGAACCCCCCTAGTTGTAAATTCGAACCCCCGTTTCAGAAATCCTGGATCCGCCACTGTTAAGGCCTATAGCACTACCCTCCAAGTAGGGGTCATGATTCATTATCGTTTAAAATCGTTTAGTACATACGTACTATAAACATTTGAGCGGCGTAAAAGAGAGTATATAGCACAGAAAATATTGAAGACAAAGAACAAATTGCTCAGGATCAGCAATTTCCTTTTTCTCTCTCAATGTTTTCACAAAGTAAATCTATTTCTTCTTCAAGGAACCAAGTTTTGTTTGGGAATTTTGTTTTAAACAGCAAGATTTGAGACTAGTCCAAATTCAAAGATGTTGCAGACGACAATTTCAAGCAGATGAAATACGTGTATTACATTCTTTGGTCTTTTTTCATAGAAAACATTGTGGGAGATGAAGAAATTGCTTGTTACAAGCAATTTCTTCATTTTCCACTATTGTAGCCGTTTGCAGTCAATACGATATTTATTTGCGGGTTACATTTGGCACCCACCAAGGGAATAAATGTCCTATCGACTCCTGTGGGGATTCGATCCTGGAAACTCTCACACCCTAAGCGAACACTCTACCACGTCGCTATAAAAGCTAGCTTGTACAGCGAGATAGTATAAGTGCCCCTTATACTACACCCAGCTACATACACCCCCTCGACAATTAAGATTCTTCCACGAATCTTTTTTCTACATCATCCACTCCCTAATCTCACAAACCAACACATCATGCAGGTTTTTTACGGAGGGCGCCAAATGTAACGCACATATAAATATCCTATCGACTCCTGTGAGGATTCGATCCTGGGACCTCTCACACCCTAAGCAAACACTCTACCACGTCCGAAAGCGTCAATGTGTGGGAAAGGGTTAAACAGCAAGATTTTAGACTATTCCAAATTCAAAACTGTTGCAGAGGACAATTTCTTTATTTTTCACAATGTTTTTTCAAAGCCTTTTTCCTTGCAGTTCGTCAAAATGCATCACTGTGTGGTAATGTGCTATGAAGCAGTAAAAAGATAGTAGTCAGAGGCCTGCATCTTCAACAATCAGATGGATTTCTTTTGCATAATTACTTGTAACACCAAACCTGATTTGCCTAATCTATTTTCTTGTGCAATCAGATGTTTTGTTATATTGTTTACACAAAAACATGGCAGTAAGATCATTGCATGACATGCCTCAGGAGCTTAGCAAGGTCAAGGACACAAGGTCAAGGTCCCAAATGAAAGGTTCTGGTAGGAGGTATCCATGTGAGAAGTATCAAGGCTCTATCATTAATAGTGCATGAAATAACGGCCAGCCTAAATTAAAGTTTTTTAAAAGCAGGTCAAACTCCAAGGTCAAGGTCACTAGGTCAGATTTCATGGTTCCAAATGAAAGGTCTTGGCAATAGGTATCCATGTGTGAAACATCAAGGCTCTATCATTAATAGTGCATGAAATATAGGCCAGGTTAAAGTTTTTTAAAAGTAGGTCAAACTCCAAGGTAAAGGTCACTAGCTCAAAGATCATGGTCTCAAATGAAAGGTATTGGCAGGAGGTATCAATGTGTGAAATATCTAGGCTGTATACTAGCTATAGACCAGGTTAAAGTATTTTTCAGAGTGAAGGCGCAACACGACACGGCGGCAACAGGGGCTGTGCATTAGCTCCGCGTATTTAAAGTCCCAACTCGCTAAAAAGGATGAATAGAAAGACAAATTCTATTTTTAAAATCTTTATTTTTCTGCATAAAATATGTTTAATAATTCTAAATCCTTTAACCCTTTCCTAAACAATGCATGGTTTCTATGTCCCTGACGGAAAACATTGAGGCAAAGTTTAGAAAATGCTGATATCCCACATTTTCTCCTTTTGCCTCAGTATTTTCTGTGCTAGATCTATATCAACATCTAAATTGTTGTCTGCAGATATTTTGATAAAATAACATTCTAGCTTGTTTGGAAAGGCTTTATAATGAAAATAAGTGACTTATAATGCAATTCATTTTGCTGAAACATATGCCAATGATCATATTTGCACATGATCCAGACATACATGTATTTTATATTATACAAATTCAACATATTACACCATGGCCCCATATAAAATTCATCAACATCATTAACAAAAGTGCTGTGCATGTACAAACATCTACTGAACAAACTTGCATGGAAATCATGCAAAAAAAGACACCAGTCCATCCTTAGACCCTCATTAGGATGTCAAAAAACATCGATAACAAAACAAGACATGGTTTTGATGACTTTGGAGACTGTTGGTCCCAGAGTAACCAGCATTTTCTCCTTTTCTTTCAAGATTTTTTATTGTATAAATTGTGGGTATTTTTTCCCATATTTTGTAATCTTTAACAGCTTACCATTTAGAACATTTCAAATTTTGGCTATGATGATGTGTTATTAGTCTCTATTACACGAATCATGGCTTAAAGTGTTTCACAAATGGCTCATGACTGCTCCAATTTGAAAGCTGTTGTACACAACAAAATATTCAAAATCAAAATACAGAAATGTGTATATTACATGTATATCAAAGAAAATATTGAATAAAACAATAACCAGTAGCATTACCTCCTTTTGCCTTATTCATTTTGTACTATACTGTAAAGAAATCCTATATTTATCACATATCATTTGTCATCTGCAATTGCTTTCAAAATAGGAACAGTAAAAAATATTGCCATTTTGGTAACTGGTTAATCGACTTTTCCAGTTGTGTTAGTCTCTATTACACTGAATCATGACTTTAATTCCCTCCCCCCTCAGTGTTGTCTCAAACGCCTTGATGGACTCTTCCAGTTTATATCTGTGGGTGATTAACGGCTTCACATTCACTTTTCCTGAAAACAGAATATTTATAACCCATTAACAGATGGCAAAATTTGAGACTGGTCCAAAATCAAAGATGTTGCAGACTACAATATCAAGTGCATTGAATTTTACATTCATCAGGAATTTCTTCTTTTCTCTTAATGTTTTCCCAAGTCATTTTCCCTTGGGATGTGTCAAAACCAAGTCTTTGGGGGGGGGGGGGGGGGGGGGGGGGGTTGGTTCACACTGAATGAACTTTGTATATGCATATGTGACCTATCACGCTAAATAGGACCTTATAGAAAGAGTGAAAATATCTACCCTAGTCAGTCTGCGCAGTCCGTGCAGCCAGACTAGAGCCAACATTTTTCACCTGTATGTAATTTTCTAAATCTGGAATGTTTTCCCTATCTTATATGTTAATTCTTCCCACACATTATCTGGTTGACCTGTGCTGAGTCTGACAAGATTGTCCAAATATGGATTTTTTTTACTTCTGATAAGGTCCCTGTTAGTGTGACGGGTCACATATAAATTATGTAAAAAATTTAATGAATAAATCTATGCTTGATAATGAGTCTGTAATAAAATTTCCAAGTTTCTAAGAAATGGTGAACAAAAACACAAAATTACAACAGAAAGTTTCAAATAGAACAGGTATAAACTTTCAAACAGTGGCAACCATAATTTGTTTATCTTAGTATAAAAATAGTTTGTCTCAATGTTTTCCATAGCCTTCTCAGTAAGAGCCATCATTGTGTGAGGATTAATCCATTACCAAACAGCAAAAATTTGGCATGCTCTAAATTCAAAGCTGCTGCAGATGACAAATTGAATGTTGATAGAGAAAGAATTTGCGCATAATTTTGCATAGAAAATATTGAGGCAAAAGGAGAAAATGCTGATTATCAGCATTTTCATCTTTATCTTAATGTTTTCCCAATCCTTTTCTATCAGGGACGTCAAAACCAGGTCTTGTTTGGGAAAGGATTAAGAAGTATTCTGCAAATTACCTGATGCAATCATGGCAAGAGCTGTTGGGTAACAGTTGACATAACGGAATATTCCCCGAATATCAACCTCCCTGACCGCAGCGTCAACAATGGGTAATGTAACCTCTGCTGGACCCAAACCTACCAACACAACGATACCACCTGATCTTGTGGACTGTAATAAATGAATAAACAAACAAATTATTCATCCTAAAACATAGAGGATAACCCACATGACTTTTGGGAAACATTCACCAGAAAAATTGTACGCTTCAAGGTAAGCTTGATTAATTTCTCAGCGTATATTCAATTGGATTTTGATGAGATAAAGTGTGCTGTACAAGCCTTTGAGAGGGCTTTTACTGATTCTAATTCACTCTGCACAGAATTCCATGCTTTCTCCAAACTTTCAAGAAAAAAGTTTTCATATTTTTCATGATTTATGATTACCTAGTAAAATGTACCTATCTTCTGATACAACATGAATTCGGATATATCGCTTTTTTCCAATGTCCTTGCCTATGGCTGATTTATGGATATATCGAACTGCCGATATTTCGAACTAATTTGTCAGACCAGAAGGTGTTCGAGACACTGAAGTTTGACTGTATAAAAATTCATTCAAAATTGTGTAAAGCTAGGTAAACAAAGCCACATAATTGTATATTCGAACATCCTTCACAGAAATCTAGGATCCAATGCAGCAGTGTGGTAATGGGTTAAAGTCCCAGAAAGTCTAAGACTTACAAATATAGCAGTTTTAACACTGGGTGGTGCTCCACTACACTCTATAGCAACTTCAGGTTTATCCTCAAGTACTGCTTCTATCTTCTGAGCCATCTCTCTGGGGTCTCTTGTGTCCACTTTTAGGGCAAAATCTGCACCAAGTTCCTTAGCCACATCTAGCCTCTTCTGATCTAGATCTGCAATAATACCAAGACAAAAGCTCTAGATTAAAGGGCTTGACAGATTCCTAAATTGAGAATCATTACTTTTCATTGATCAAATCTTATTTTGTGAGTGCTAAGTAAGAAATTGTCTTTTCAAAACCATCTAACACATAAGCAGACATCAAAATTTTAGACTAGTCCAAATTGAAAGAGGTAGCAGACAACAATAATTGCAAGGGAATTACATTTTTTCTTTGGTCTTTCTGTGTAGAAAGCATTGGTGAAATTTGAAATTACTTGTCACAAGGAATTTCTTCATTTTCTACAACGTTTTACAAAGCCTTTATCAGTCTTATGGGGTGCCAAAAATATTCATTATAGAGGAATGGGTGAAAGTGAGATCCATTACTTTTCATGAATCAAACCTCTTTGTGTGGGTTGTCTACTTATTCAGATAATTCAAGTTTCCACTGTATAAGGATTGGATGGCAAGTAATAATTGTATGAGTTCGAACCCAGTCTCAGCCAATATCCATTCTGACATTTGGGAAAAGTCTTTTGTTTCTTACCAATGGGTGTGAATCATGGTGAATCATCTATGTGTGAGAGCAGCTGGAGGCTTGGTTTGGATATTGTGGTAGTACTGGTTAGAGAAATACCAGGAATCCAGGGTTTGGTGCTCCAGCCCCAGCACAATAACCATACTAGTTAACAGAGGCGTTAAAACCCGATCAATTAATCAATCAATTAAACAATCAAACTCACCAGTTATACACACAGTAGATGCACCACAAGCCTTTGCTGTTAGAAGGTTAACTAAACCTATAGGACCTGTAGAAATAAACAAAACTACATGTAGGAACCTGCTTTCATTTGATAAACACTTAGCTTTTAACCCATTCACAAATAAAGTATGGGTTTCATGCCTATAAGGTTTCAAAAACATTACGGGAAAGAGGAAAATGCTTACAATTAGCATCAATGTTTTTTTGCTTTTCATTATACATTTGCCATTCAAAAATACCCTTGATTTGGACAGGATAAAAAATTTGTCATTCAGTTGAGGATTTAACCGTAATGAAAATGTTTGACGCCCTAGGCTCTGGAAAACATTGCAGTAAATGAAGAAATTGCTTGTCCTTGTGTCAAGCAATTTCTTCATTTCCAACCATGTTTTCTACAAAGACAGAGATTCAGAAAAAAGGAAAGTTTCATTCATTTGAAATCAATATCTGCAACATTTGAAATTAATATCTGCAACATCTTTGAATTTGGACAAGTCTAAAATTTTGCTGGCTAGTAATGGAGCCAGATGTCAAATACTTCAAGAAGACAAACAAGCAGAGACCTTTACAATCATTAGCCAGGATCTGGAAAAAGATCTCAAGTGGCATTTGAGATCAACATGGATCTAGATCAGCCTGCATATACACACAGTCTGATCAAGATTTATGATGCACTCTAATAGCTCAATCATAAGCTCTATCGACTATAAGAGAGCAACATGAATCCCAATCAGGTTGTAAATAGGCAAACACTGATCTGAAAACACATGCTACATAAGCCCCTTTTCCAGGTCCCAATTTATTCAACATAATTATGATATATCAACCTAGTTAAACCATGAATAAAATTTGTGTAATGTGTAAGGTAATCAACCCCTAATTAGATTCACCGGACATCCGAATTATTCGGGCAATGTCGAAAACATTTAGCCATGGAACTTTCCACCGCCAAATGTGTACAACCTTGCCCGAATAAGTTTGGATATGTAACGAAGACGCTAAAAAAATGGCAGCATTACGGGTATTCTACCTTAATAATGATTCAAGGCTAACACTTATTATCTTTCCTATGGAAAAATATTGATTGACAGAAATGAAAAGAACAACAGTGAAGTATATTACCAGTTAATAACCCTTTCCCAAACAACATAATTTTACGTTGGTTGAATTTGAAGGCTGATGTAGATGAGAAAATTGATATTGATTATTGAAGAATTTGTGCACACTGTAGCCCAGAAAACATTGAGACAAAAGGAGAAAATGCTGATTATCAGCATTTTCTTCTTTTACCCATATGTTTTTCCAAGCCAATTCTATTAGGGACATAAAAACTAGGGGCCGGTATTATCAAAAATCGTACGATTATTTTTTGCGCAATTTCTTGTAACAACAAACCTGTTTGGTCTAATCTGATTTGTCATGTGCACAATCAGATGTTTGTTACTCAGTTTACTCAAAAATATGGTCATAAGATCATTGATAATACAGGGCCCAGGTCATGTTTTGGAAACGGATAAGATGCACGGTGGAGATTGTGCATCATGAGATGGATAACAAATACGGACAAAATAATCTCGATTCTGGTAAGATATTTTGCAATAACTTCCTTATTTGTGTGTCAATCTTCAAAAGGTGTGTTGCATGTACCCCGCCTTACCGAGCTCTTTCATCGGATGTATGACATATTAGATAACTCATGGTACTTTTTCCGAAATATTGTTCCAACCGACCAGAAATCAAAATGGTAACGACTATGGCCAAAGTAACCACGCTTCAGGTAAGAATTTGTGCAATAACTTTCTTATTTCTACGTCAATTTTCATGCGGTTTGTTGCATGCACTCCGTCTTACTGAGCCCTTTTCTAAGATGTATTACTTATTCTGGAAACTCCTTGTACTTTTCTCATAAAGCGATCCCAACCGACTAGAAAAAGGGCTTGATTTTTTTGTCGTTTTTCTGGTCGGTTGGGATCAATTTTTGAACAAAGTACAAAGATTCTACAAACAAGTCATATATCTGAGGAAAGAGCTAAGTTATGCGGGGTACATGCAACAAACCGCTTGAAAATTGACGCAGAAATAAGAAAATTATTGCACAATTTCTTACCTGAAGCCAGGCAAATTTGTCTGTATTCGTTATAAATCCCATCATGCACAATCCCCACCGTGAGATAAACAACTTGTTCTACCTACCTGCCCCACAAATAAGTACTTTAGTCCCGAGTGTAACCCCTGCCCTATTGCACGCATGAACACCCACAGACAAGGGCTCTAACAACGCCCCTTCTTCTGTACTCACATGGTCTGGTAATCTATAAGAAGGAAAATATGGGAACAAGACAGAATCAGACCTGTTTATGGAATATCAATGTCACTACATAAAGGAATCAATCTAATACACCCTGCGGCAGATCCAGGATTTTTGTGAAGGGTGTTCGTTTCCTAGTATTGCACAATTTTGACTGAATTTCTACATGAAAATGAGATAATCAGGCTGCAAGATTCCAACCTATGTATCTTCTGATTATAAAGCCAGCATTAGGATGACCCGACCATGGTGCTTAGTCCAAGCTGTGAGCAGACTTATGGACAAACAATTAGATATATCATTCTATCAATTTTCTGGTACAGGCATGAATAAGGACAAATCTTGTTTCAATCAATGAGAAAAGAAGAGAACATGGGGATTTACCACTGTACCAAACAAGACCAGGTTTTGATGTCCGGAAAAGAATGGGCTTGGGAAAACTTTGAGACAAAAGAAGAAAATGATGATAACCAGCATATTCTCCTTTCGCCTCAATATTTTCTGTGCTATATTGTAGACAAATCCTATCTTTATTTACACCCATTTTTCATGTACAGCATCTTCTAAATTGAAGCAGTCTAAAATTTCACTGTGTGTGAAAGGAATAAACACAATATCTTACTTAAAACAAAAGTCTGCATCATGTAGATCTATATAATATCTGGCCAAATTTCCATGTACGGGCAGGGTAGTACAAAACTGCATATCTGGACATAAATTGTTGACTTAATGCTACATAGTTGTATGTAAACTAAATATCAATGTTTTTCAACAAAAACCTTGTAACTGCAGCTTAAAACAAGCTGCAGTAACAAGGTTTTTTTGTTGAAAAGCGACGATATCTTACTTAAAACAGAAGTCTGCATCATGTATGTAATATCTGGCCAAGTTTCCATGTACAGGTGGGGTAGCACAAAACTGCATATCGGGACATAAATTATATCTCCCTGTTTTACAGTCCCGACATCGTCTACATGGTACTCCAGGCTCTATAGCTACTCTGTCACCTGGGAAACAATCATATTCTTACATGTGAAAATACATTTCTAAACAGAACAAGATGCATTAAATTTTGTGAAACATGAATGCACCCGAAATTGCCAGTGTAAAGTTTTTGGAAAGACAGACTGGGCAGACACACAAATCTATGGGACACAAGTAAAACAATAAGCCCCTGATCTTTCGATACGGGGCATAAAACTACATAATGTTTTGTTGCAAAAATTAGAATTTAAGTCATGATTTCTTGGAAAAAGGAATTAATTTAGCATTATATCATTGCATTTTAACTTATAATTGTTTATTTTTTTGTTTTGTTATGTTTTTAAAGCTATTGTTATAATGTATGTCTATTCAAATACTACAAGCTAGTTAAACATGTATTTGAAAGTGTAAAAAATAATTTCTTGAAACAGCCTTCTTTAGGCCTTTCTCAAATAAGACCCTTGTTTTATCCCAGATAGAAAAGGTCTTGGGGAATAATATGACGAAAGGCTTAGCAAATCATCTCGGCACAAATACCAAAAGAATCCTGATCATCATCGATATTACTTCGCTTTATAATTAATCTACAATCAGTAAATGGTTATGGCCTATATTTTTTGGTGGGAATCAGTAGATTGTCCCGACCATGGTAGTTCTTACCCACATTCAGGTTGTTAACTCCTTCCCCTACTTTACTAACTGTTCCTGCTGCCTCGTGTCCGAGGATCATGGGAGCTTTCAGAATAAAGTCTCCGATCGCTCCATGTTGCCAGTAATGTACGTCTGACCCACAGATACCAACATGGTCCATACATAGCTGTACCTCTGAAAGTGTGTTGAATAAATATATAGTATGATACTATAGCATGTACTACATGTATAGTGCAATTCAGGCCCGTAGTAACAATGGTGGGAGGGGGGGGCTAAACCCCCCAACAGTTAGCCAAAAGTGCCGAATTTTCCTTTTTTTACACTGAGAAATTTGGAAAAATCTAATTTAGCTCTCCAAAATTCAGCTCTCTACAAATAGGACCAGTCTGATTTTTTGTCATTTAGGAAAGGGTTAACAAAGAGTTAACATGATCACACCCTATTACCGGCTATCACTACAGCAGTTGCTAACCTTGGGCAGTATCATCTATAAATAGCGGGTAAACTGGGTAGGTCATACATTTTCCATATTTGTTTTGTGTAAAAGCGTTTCTCAGCTATAATTTGTAGTGCCCTTGGTTGGCTATAAATTTGAGCACCTACATGTCAAATATTAGCCCAGAGAGTCCTCAAACAACAATATAATTCACCAACAAAGTGGAAACTTCACATACTTGCATATAAAATTCATCTTTCCATGCAAATAGCAGAAAAACACTGAAACAAAAGTTAGAAATTTTATTACAAAATGGATATCTAGTATATTATCTACCAACTAATTGCTTGTGAAGACAATCAAATCTTCCATTATGCTGTTATAGTCAAACAAAGTTTGGTGAGCTACAAATTTATGCAATCACGAACAGCACACAGGGGGATCATGGACAGGAGATTCGTATTTGAAATAGGCAATCACAGACAGCATAAATGATACTATTTAACTTGTCTATATACAATTCTTTTTCATTATCCAAATGGTCATGGTGTGAAATACATAAAATTTGCAGATGATAATTACAACAATACATGAATGCTGCACTTTTGTTTGATAAAAGAGCATCAGGTACGAATAAGCTATATATGAAGCAAGAACTTCGCATAATTTGCTTGATTGAAGTTGTAGTTCCGGAAATTTCAAACAACGCCGACGATTAATCAATATATAACAGTAAACCAAACCTGTTTTAGCACAAAATTCATCGCTACTCCACTCTTTTAACCGTCTTAAAAACAAACGTTGTTTTAATGTCCCTAATAGGGATTGTTTTTGAAAGGCATTGTGACAAAACAAAAGTGCTTTTTAAGCAATTTCCCCTTTTCCCGCATTACTTTCTTGATTACAATGTGTACAAATGTAAGAATTATGTACAGTGTACATCCCTTTTTGGTGTCTTCAGTACATTTAAAGATTGACCAGACTAGAATTGTTGTACATATATATTGATAAATCGTCGGTGTAACTGTTATAACATTTTGTTAAATCAAGCTGTTGTTAAGATATTTTAGAATTACATCGACAAAGTATTATTGTTTGTCTGGAATTACGTCACGGTTTACGTGATAAAATTGTTCCCAATTATTATCCATGAAAAAGACGACTGTCCTATTAAAGTGACATTTCACATTTATTTCATTTTTTATAAGTATGTCTTGATGCAAAGATTGTTTATTCTAATGCGTAGAAATGATATCAGTTTTTTGAAGTTGTTATCTATAAGCGAAAAATACACCTTTAAAGTTTAGACTGAAATGACAAAATCTGTATAAATCTGAACTGTTGTTCACAACAATTTGTTTAATTTTAGCACAAAAATATATATTGCTCGTAAACATTTCAATATTTTGGCTTTAAATTTTCAGAATTTTCATAAGAAAATATGCTCTCTCAGATAAAATAAAAGTAAAATTTATGTCGAAATCATTGTGAAATGTCACTTTAAATGAAAATACACGACACTGGCTTGCTCGTAGGGACAGGGGCGCTGGGGTGGGGCTACCCCCTCCCCCGTTGGCCAATTTAGCCCCTCCAAAATTCATGATGCTGGCCCGGTGAGGGGCTTTATTTCACAGACAATTTTCATAAATGTTACTTTTATCTTCATCTGAAAGAGTACATTTCATTATGAAAATCCTGAAAATTTCAAGTCAAAATATTGCGCCGTTTACGAGAAATATAAATTTTTGTGTTAAGATTTAACAAATTTTTGAGGACAACAGATTTATATGGAATTTGTCATATCTATCTCAACTTTAAAGGTGTGTTTTTCGCTTATCAGCGACAACTTCAAAAAACTGATTGCATTTATGTTCATAAGAATAACCAATTTTGGTATCAAGAAATACTTTAAGAAAATGAAATGAAAATGAAATTTCCCTTTAAAGTTCCCGATTACAAAGACATTATGGTTTTATACATAAAACATCTTAGGCCCGATTCTCACCACTGGTTGCGAATGATCTATGTGAGAGAGCAGCTGGAGGTTCGGTTTGTACATCGTGGTAGTACTGGTAAGAGAAATACCAGGAATCCACGGTTAGGTGCTCCAGCCACTGCAATATGGCCATAGCAGTTTAGAACGGCGTTACATCTCATTAAATCAAATCATAGGCCCGATTGTACCAACGCTGTTTAGCACAAACAAAATATTTCACTATCTGTTTTGGTCAAATTTTCCGATGTGAATAATCGAAAAATAACCGAAACAGATATTTGGCCATTTGGTTAACTCTAGCCGGCGTTTATAAAATCGGGCACTGACTAACTTTTACCCTTTCCCAAACGGTAAAATTTTAGGGTGATCCACTTCAAAAAGTGCCACAAATGACGAAATGGATGTTATTAAAGATAGAATTTGTGTAAAATATGGCATAGAAAATATTGAGACAAAAGGAGAAACTGCTGGTTATCAGCAGTTTCTTCTTTTGTTTCAATGTTTTCCCAAGCCCTTTTTATTAGGGACGTCAAAACCAGGGGCCCGTATTACTAACGATCGTACATTTGATTTTTGCATAATTACTTGTAACAACAGCCCTGATTGGCTCAGTCGGATTTCTCGTGCAATCAGATGTCTTGTTACACAGTTTACACAGAAACTTGATCGTAAGATGTTTAGTAATACGGGGCCCAGGTCTTGTTTGGGAATGGGTTAAAAATACCTTCAACATTAGATCCTATGCTCAAAAATACCATGTTGCGTTACTCGTCTATTATAGCAATATAAATTCAAGATTTAAAATTTCCGCTTTACGTAATTACTGCTTATGAACTCGATTATTTGCACGGGATTTTGATTAGAGTTTTAATTATGAACACTATTTGGAGGATAATTATACTAGCCAAATATCAGAATGGTCATTTCTCTTGTCCAGCAAGATTAACCCGAGACATCTGCATAATGACCCCACTTCGGCAATCAGATAAATGGATACAGTTTTATCCAGTTAAGAGTGGCGCCATTTCGGTGAAACAATAAAATCTCGTAAACTTGTGCGGCTTGTACGTGGCCATAGTTGCGAGACTTTATAACTACACTGACGGTTTGTCAATACATATATAACGGTAAATCTAGTCAACTTTTAGCACAGAGTTCATTGCTATTGATGGAAATGGAATCTTATGGTTAATAGGGTTAAATCTTACGCTATAAATAGAATGGTCAATTGGTTTTAGCTGATAAAAATCTCGTAACCACGGCTTCATTCAAGCTGTAGTTGTGTCGTTTTAGAATCATACCGACAAAACACTTTTGTTTGTCCGAGATTCTGTGCAGGTTGCTTTATAAAGAGTATTTGCTGCATATGTATCTGTTTAAGCCTAGTCCAGTCGTTAACGCCGGGAGTCTGTCAATCTAGGGGTCGCGAGTTCGAATTCCTGTCCGACCAGTATCCATTCTTACATTTGACAAGTCATTTGTCTTTCACCAATGGGTGTGAATCATCTATGTGAGAGCGCAGCTGGAGGCTGGGTACTTTTATTGAGAGGTCTTTTTGTCCAATGACCTCTCGGCTTTACTTCACCATGCAAGGTGAAACATAACACAGAATAAAGAAATAAACATTTTTAACCATTTCCAAAACAATGCCTCTTTTTACGCTCCTTTTAGAAAATGCTTGGGAACACGTCGAGGCAAAAGTAGACAGGACTAATGAATATCAACATTTTATCATTTTGTCTCAATACTTTCTATGCTATCTTGTACAAAGTTATATTCTTGTTAGCATCCACTTTGTCTTCTGCAACAGCCTGTCAATTTGGGCATTCACAATTTTGTCCGTATAGTTATGGTCCAATATAAAAATGATAATCTTACAACCCTGGGCGTAAATTACCTAGCCGACTGATCTTTGATCCTTCACTAGTTTCTGTATTCACTTACCTAGGCTAGTTGTAATCATGTGCTTTATGCAGACAACCTCGATGTTTTATCGATATCAACACATTTTGCTTGATAATCCCTTGTCACCGATACCTCTTCTTCGTTTCGCAATGAGGCCAAAAGGCTGTTGATAGCGCATCTGCCTCACATTCGAGAGAACCCGGGTTCGATCCCCGGCCGTGGCAAATATCTTTTCTAACTACATGTAATATCACCAACCAATGGTTTGATATCGTTAACCAATGTGGGCGAGCAGCTGGAGGCTCGTTTGGTCTATTGTGTTAGTACTTGTATGAGAAACAACAGAAATCCATGGTTAGTCGCTCAAGGTGACGCAATATAACCATGGCAGTTAAAAACTGCGTAAAACCCAATAAACCAAATCGTTTCGCAATGAAAAATACAGATTTGCACCGCGCGAAACATTCGATCGAAATGTTTGAAGATTCCTTGACTGACTTTGGAATAGCAGGATTCTTATATTTGCGTGGGTTCCATCTATTTAAGTTAAGTCTGACTAAATGAAACTTAACCCAATTAAAATGTTACAGTCATATTGTGTGCCTGAAACAGCTACGACATGATGTAAAATCCACAATTTTCACTGTAAAGAACGTGTAGTTTTTTTTAAGGTTTGCAACCCATCTGTGCGATTGCTGCCCAGAGAACCAGAGAAATCCCAAAGTTTGTAAATGCGCCCCTTATCCCGTGGAAATAAATGAATGAAGCCAACACTTCCTGGTAAATTTGGATAACTGGATACGATTTACTGAAAATATAATACAACCATTTTACTACAATGCTAATCTAAATACACAAAACAAAAATACAACGGTAAGATAAAACAAACATATTTAACTCAATATAAAAGCAAAATCCAATTAAAATACATTGATAAATGTATAATATGGGCTTAGATCAGAATGCATACAAGTGCCGACTATTGTACTTTACAAATCAATATTCAAGGAAGCAGAATTTGTTAGATTAGTATAAGAATTTGCTTGCTCTCAACAATGACAAAATATGCTAAACATTTTACAAACAAATCTGTATGCATTAATTTAAAGTACTATTACAGTCAACAAAAGCATTTAGAACAAATAATGATTAAAATCAACATACCAACTATTTTGGCTTTTCCAGCGATATTCAGCAATACACAGTAATATTGTCGCTCTAAAAGCACCCAGAGAATGATGTGAAAATCAAATTTGCTGTTCACAAATATGCGTTGTATAAACAATAGTTGGCCAGGCTGTGGGAAACTAGCGATTTTATAATTAATATTTTAATGGGATAGTCGACAATGTATAAGTCATAACATTCTGGCCCCTTAATTGCGTCTTAAGAAAGTGCTTAAGAAAGCAATTACCAAGTATGGAAACATACACATAAACAAACATAATAGAAATACAAGACATATGGCTATACATATCAACCTTATCTTGCTAACACCCAGATCAGTGTTATCACCCATATCAGTTTAATTCTAGTTTTCATGTTCGACAAGTAAACACAACTTATGTACTGGTCTTTCCAAGACGTTAGTTTGAGTTTTCACAAACACCCGTCTCACCTTACCATGCCTGTCAGGAATGGTTTTAGTTATGCGTCCCAAAGGCCAAGACCCTCGAGGAGCATGTTCATCTATGATAAGAACAACATCTCCTTCGGAGAAATTTCTCTTAGGACGAAGCCATTTCTGTCTCTCTTGTAGAAGAGGCAGATATTCACGAATCCATCTTTTTCAAAATAGATTGGTCATGTATTGAACTTGTCGCCATCGCCGCGTGCTGTATTTGTCGTTGACATTAAAACAACCTGGTGGCAAAGATGGATTGCGTTTAAGTAAAAGTAAATGGTTTGGTGTAAGAGCTTCTAAATCTCCATGACTATCAGGCAAGTTAGTTATCGGCCTGTCATTAATTATTGCCTCAACTTCGCACAAAACGGTATTCAAAGTGTCATCATTTAATGTTTGTTGCTGTAAAATTGCATACAGAACTTGACGCGTTGTTCTGATCATCCGTTCCCATACACCACCGAAATGAGACCCGGACGGCGGATTGAAACGCCAATCAATGTTTCTTTGCAACAGATAACCATGAATTTGACCTTCGTTCCATTCCTTGATAGACTGTAGAAGCTCACGGCGTGCTCCCACTAAATTGGTACCATTGTCCGACAAAATCTTTGTACACTGACCACGTCGTGCTACAAATCTTCTTATAGCATTCATGCATGAACTTGTATCCAAACTATCAGCAACTTCTAAATGAATTGCGCGAGTATTAAAACATGTGAAAACTACTCCATATCGTTTCACAATAGAACGTTTTAGTTTCACTTCAATTGGACCGAAATAGTCCATCCCTACTCTTGTAAATGGAGGCTCATTCGGAACAAGCCTGTCATCGGGTAGATCAGCCATTTGCTGCTTGCCTGGCTGAGCCCTGATCTTTCGACAAATAACGCACCTAGAAAGTAATTTTCGAACGGCCGATTGAGCATTTATTACCCAAAACGTCTCTCGCAATCGAGCTAAAACTGAGTTTCTACCTAAATGACCAACACGCTCATGAATGTCACCAATGATTAAATCCGATACCCTACAATTCTTTGGCAAAAGAAATGGATGTTTCGACTTCTCTGGCATGCATGACCTAGATAACCGACCGCCTACCCTTAGCAGTCCATCTTCTAAATAGGGATTTAGATTCTTTATCTTGCTCCTATCCTTAACAGGATTGCCACTTTGAAGACAGGCAATGTCTTCAGAAAAGTAATTCGCTTGACAATTTCGAACAATAGTCTTTTCTGCTTCGTCAATCTCTTCTAGTGAAATCAACTGATTGTCTTTGACTGACTTCGATCTTGACCTTGTGACAGAACCTTTCTGGGTTGATTTGTCATACAAAAGTTTTCTTAACCTCAAAAGATAAACTACAGCTCTTTTCAGGGAAGTCCACTTTGAGAAATGCCTTGCCAATTTCGTTACTGGGTTTTCAAACCCAGAGTCTTGCTGAACAATATTGGCACTAGAAACAACCAAACCCTGACATTGTTTACTCCTTTTGATTTCAAGGTCATTTTCTTGGACATTTAATGACGGTGGTTGATCTGGCCATTGGACCGACTTGGCGTTCAAAAATGCTGGCCCGCAAGCCCATTCCCTATTTTCAAGGAATTGCCTAACAGTGCATCCCCTTGAAGCCAAGTCAGCTGGATTCGACTTCGAAGGAATGTACATCCATTGAGTTTGATCTGAACCTTCTTGAATAACTGTCAATCTATTTGCCACAAATGTCTGAAATCTAGCGGTATTGTTACGAATGTAGTACAAAACCGACATGCTGTCAGTCCAGAAATAGGACTTATCGATAGGAATACCTATTTCACTTTTGATCATACGGTCAAGCCTAACTGCAACAGTAGCTGCTGTCAGTTCTAATCTTGGAACAGTAATTTGCTTCAGCGGAGCAACGCGTGACTTTGACGTTACCAGCGAAACATGAATATCGCCCTTGACATTCTGTAAATACAGATATGAAACAACCCCATATCCATAGATACTAGCGTCTGAGAAATGATGCAAAATTGCCTCTTTTACTTCTCCGAAACCTGAAGGTTTTAAGGACCTTTGTACTCTAAAATCCTTTATCAGACCAATTTCTTCCAACCACTTTCTCCAAGAGATTTTCAAATCGTCCGGCAATTCATCGTCCCAATCCAAACGCAACCTACAACACTCTTGGATCAAACATTTTGCAGGTAAAATAACAGGAGACAAAAGTCCAATAGGGTCATATATTGAACTAACAACTGAAAGAACGCCTCTACGCGTGAAAGGTTTCTCTTTCAAGTCTAATTTGAATTTAAATGTATCAGTTTCTGCATTCCAGAAGACACCTAATGCTCGTTCGATAGGCAGAGTGTCCCGCTCAAGATCCAGATTTCTCAATTCAGAAGCCAACTCCTCTTTTGGAATTGACAGCATAACGTCCTTACTGTTACTAACCCATTTTGTGATATGAAAACCACCAGCACTTAACACATATTTAAGATCACTTATCATAGACCGTGCTTTTGCAGAAGACCCAACCGATTTGAGACAATCGTCAACATAAAAGTTCTTCAAAACTGTGCTAACCACTTCTTTATCAAAATGACCATTCAAAGCTGTCTGTCTTAGAGCAAAATTGCAAACACTTGGAGAAGAAGTTGCACCAAACAAATGCACCGTCATCTGGTATTGCGTTGCCGGCTTACTAAGATCACCATCAGGCCACCATAGGAACCTTAAAAAACTGGCATGAGACTGAGGAACTTGCACTTGATAAAACATACTCTCAATGTCCCCCATGAAAGCTACTTCTTCCTCTCTAAAACGTAACAAAGTACCTACAAGTGTATTTGTAAGACTTGGTCCTTGCAAAAGTTTGTCATTTAATGAAGTGCCTTGATAACGTGCTGCACAATCAAAAACTACCCTTAACTTTTGCTTTTGAGGATGATAAACTCCATGGTGGGGCAAAAACCAAACCTTACCATCATCCTGGTCTAAACTATCAGGAGGCACCTTTTGTGCGTAACCTTTGTCTATAATTCTTTGCATAAACTCGGTGTACTCCCGATAAAAACTGTTATCACGATTAAATCGTTTTTTCAGAAGCCATAACCTATGAAATGCTTGATCTTTGTTATTGGGCATTGTTGTGTTTTGTTCTCGAAAAGGTAAATCTATAACGTAATGACCATCCTTCTTTGAAACTGAATTTTCAACCAATTCAAGGAATTTTCTTTCCTCCTTGGATGGCTCTGCGGTATCATTCACAGCTTTTTCGCAGAAATCCTGATTAAAATGGTGAAGAAGTTGTTCTTCCAAGGATGGTTTTAACGTTACAGCAACGCGATTAACAGACGCATGTGCTGACGTTTGCTGACTTGAACATTCGTAAAGTTCTGTTGGGCCGTTGATTACCCAACCCAAAACAGTTTTAATCGCGAAAGGCCCATTGTTTTGACTTTGAATTACCTGCCATGGTTCCATTGCTGCAGGTACATTCACCCCTATAAGTAAATCAACATTGCTATTAATTCTTAACAAAGGGACGTCCCTGAGATACGGCCAATCTTTTAAATCAGACGCGTTTACAACGTCTGAGCTAGAAACTGGTAACTCTTTTTGACTTATCACCGTCGGCAAATTTATCACCGTTGAATTAGTCAAGCTACACAGTTCAAGACCCTTCAACATGAAGCATTTGTCCGTCTTATCTTCACCCATAGTGTGCAATGTAACTGTTTTCCTCTGACCCTCAATGCCTAAGCGATTCATTAAGGATTCGGTGCAGAACGTAGCAGTGCTTCCTGTATCTAGAAATGCGTAAGTATCTATGTATTTGTGACTATCACCATGCTTAACGCGGACAGGAACAATAGGTAGAGTTTGTTTTCTGGCCCCTGTGTCACTACAAAACGTAGTCGAATTAGTCTCAGAATTGGGTTTTTGGTCAACATGCAGAATAAATGGATGCAACTTATTGCAAATAGTACACACCAATTTCTTTTTACATGAACCCTTGAAATGCCCAGACTTCAGACAACCAAAGCAGAGCCCCTTAGATTTCAGAAACTCGTACCTCTCCTTCAAAGTACGTTCCCTTAAGACACTACAGTTATCGAGGGAATGAGTAACATTGTTGCAAAAAAGACATGGGTTAATAAATGCTACACCCTTTATCGAGTTTGACTCATGTTTAGTATCTACATTCGACAACGGCGAATTGCTTGCATTTGCTTGATCAGAAACTTGCGCAGTTAGCGTTTTCGAATGACTAAGACCCTTTCCCGACTTCTTGTGTGACGATTGATCGGACTTATTCGTACTGACTTGATCCCTACCGAACGTAGGATCGTTCGCCTTTCGCGCTTCTCGGCGGACGAATTCTACAAATTTAGAAAATTTGACGATATTACCCTTTTCTCTAATTTCAAAAACGATATTTCTCCATTTGTCGTGCAAGTAATAAGGTAACTTTTTTAACAAAAGTTTCATATTTTCGGAATACTCTAGTATATGTGCCGATTCGACATTCTCTACAGCGAATTGACATTCCCTGAGGAAAATACCGAATTCATCCAAGCCTTTAACGTCGTCTGCTTTGACAGGTTTCCAGTCCAATGCTTTCTTTACATACGCATGTGCAATAGCATCTGCATTTCCATACCTTTCCTGAAATTCGCCTATTGCGGCATTGAATCCTACGTCTGCTCTCAAATATGAATAGCCTTGCACTATTTTGTGCGCCTCGCCAGTAGTAAATTGCAACAAATAATTCAATTTCTCATCAAACGAACTAGTTGTTCCATTTACTCTGGCATTAAATTGTCTCATGAAAGACGTAAATTCTAACACATTTCCGTTAAAAGGCTTAATTTCAGGAATAGGTTTCCTCAACTCATGTGTTAAAGCTAATATTTCAGATTTCATGCTATCGGAATTAACAGGTTTAACGGAGATTGAATCAATTGGCACAGACTTGAATTGGCTTGACTCATTATTTCTGGCAATTGCAGAACCTTGCATTTCAAAATTCTGCAATGCCCTGTCTTGTGCATCAATTGTTTCCATTTCCGTCTTTAATTCAAATTCATCTTTTTCTAATTTCAAATGAAGCATTTCCTGCTCTAGAGAGCGACGTTTCTCTAGAGCCTTTGCTCTCACTTCAAGTTCCGCCCGTCGTCTTATATCCATTGCCTTAGCCTTTGAAATATAAGATCGGCCAGAACTTGATGACCCGGAGTGAGATCGGACTTGTGAAGCACTATCTGCTGGCTGTATATCCTCTTGCATATCTTTCTTGACAATTTGCTTATTCAAAATAAATTTTTCACATCTAATTTTGCAGTCTTTAAAACTATCATTAACTTCTGTGAAGTTCAATTTATCATCTTCGCTCCTTTCAGGCCCCGTCAGTAAGTTTTGGTATCTTTGATGTTCAATGGTGAAGTCCTCATAAACACCTAGGAAATCCGAATATTGTGCTTGAAATTCCATAAGTTCACAGTTTTCACTTTGCATCAAATAATCCAACTCATTTATTCTTTTCACTAAGACTTTCACTGTTCTTTTTCGTCGCTCAGCACAACTCTCTTCTTCATATGATCTTCCCCGTTCTGTCATAATCCGCACTCTCTGGCTTTGTCTCACATCTACGTCAGAATGTGCCATCTTCAATAGCCCATGTGTAAATAATGACAGTTCCAAGTAGTTGTAAATAATGTGCGATTGCTGCCCAGAGAACCAGAGAAATCCCAAAGTTTGTAAATGCGCCCCTTATCCCGTGGAAATAAATGAATGAAGCCAACACTTCCTGGTAAATTTGGATAACTGGATACGATTTACTGAAAATATAATACAACCATTTTACTACAATGCTAATCTAAATACACAAAACAAAAATACAACGGTAAGATAAAACAAACATATTTAACTCAATATAAAAGCAAAATCCAATTAAAATACATTGATAAATATATAATATGGGCTTAGATCAGAATGCATACAAGTGCCGACTATTGTACTTTACAAATCAATATTCAAGGAAGCAGAATTTGTTAGATTAGTATAAGAATTTGCTTGCTCTCAACAATGACAAAATATGCTAAACATTTTACAAACAAATCTGTATGCATTAATTTAAAGTACTATTACAGTCAACAAAAGCATTTAGAACAAATAATGATTAAAATCAACATACCAACTATTTTGGCTTTTCCAGCGATATTCAGCAATACACAGTAATATTGTCGCTCTAAAAGCACCCAGAGAATGATGTGAAAATCAAATTTGCTGTTCACAAATATGCGTTGTATAAACAATAGTTGGCCAGGCTGTGGGAAACTAGCGATTTTATAATTAATATTTTAATGGGATAGTCGACAATGTATAAGTCATAACACCATCATTAGCACTAAAGAGCCAGAGGTGAAATTTGATAAGTGCCAGTAAGTGTATTTACAAATGTGTGTAATTTGATGCATTTCGTACGGCTAGAAATTGGTGTTTTAGTGATGGGCTGCATACCTTAACCGACAAACTATCATCTACAACTAATGGTTGCTTACGTCCTTCAATTTTGTGTTACTCAGCTTTAACCATATCTAGATGAAAGGAACTTGCACGATTTCTATGTCTATAACTCAGAAATTGGCTAGTCTATCAAGAAATGGTATTTATTCATAATCTATGCTCCTTTAAGGCAACTTCTTGTTGAAAGAAATGCTGCTTTTCCAACAAAACATATTGTTCTGTGTTGCCATCAACTTATGTCCGGGTTTGCCATTCAAATTTTCAATATGCTGTTCGTGATAGCCAAATCGGCATCAGTGCTTAATTTTAATCGGTCAGTCTGAAGTTAATTCAATTCAGAAAGTTTTCTCAATTTAAACAGTGTAAGAAAATTGATTGACTATTTTAATTGTTGTATTAATTCTAATGATCATCTCATCATTTGCTCATTATATTGACTGAAAGTTGGATTTTTTGTAAAAAATTGTGAAGTTACGACTTAGTCGCTGAATAATTTTGTTGTGTGCGGATTCTTTGGGCTAATATTTAATATGTAGGTGCTCAAATGTATGGCCAGCCAAGTGCACTACAGATATAGCTGAGAAACCCTTTAACACAAAACAAAGATGGAAAAAGTATGACCACCCAGTACACCTGCTATTTATAGATGATACTGCCCAAGGTTAGCAACTGCTGTAGTGATAGCCGGTAATAGGGTGTGATGATAGTAATAGTACTTACGACCAGGGCCTGGTTCTGGTATAGGACAATCCTCCTGAAAAAAATAGTCACTACATAATGTACAGTGTTCTCCCCAGCCCAATAAGCTGTATCAGCCCCATTACAGCTTCATGGAAATCAGTGTAATGCCTCTACTGCTTCAAAAGTACCCCACAGCTTAAAATCTTTAAAATGATCACCAAGAGAGACATTTAGAGGTTTTTCATGTCAAAAACTGATAAATGGGGCATTCTTTTAAACTAAAAAGTACTACTAGTAATTCTGTATAAAAACATTATGGGAAAAGAAGAAATAGCTCAAATTGAGCAATTTCTTCTTTTCCCATTATGTTTTTATTTACAATTATTTGCATGGACACAATGTGTTGCAAGGATTACCAATGCCACTACGGCTTCAAAATATTCTGCGGAGATCACTGATGTATCATATAACTATTAACTAAAACATGAGATGTTTGTAAAACATGTATGCCGCCTGAAGGGCCACCTTTTGACATAGTCATCTAACAATTGAATCAGTTCAATGGCAGTATTGAAACTCTTTCCCAAATTTTAGACCAGGCCAATTCCAAAGAAGTTAAGAGTGACAAATTTTTAAATTGTTGATACAAAAGTGTGTGTATTAATTTATAGCGCAGAAAATATAAGGACAAAAGGAGCTGGAGGCTCCGTAAGGATGTTGTGGTAGCTCTGATATGAGAAACGACAGGAATCGGATTATACATGGCACCTAACCATGGATTCCTGTCGTTTCTCTTACCAGTACTACCACAACAAACTGAGCCTCCACCTTCTTGTCGACATGGGTTAACATATTTGCTTTGTCTTGAAATTGTCGTCTGCAACACCTATGAGTTTGGACTAGGCTAAAATTTTGTTGTTTGGTAATGGGTTAAACTGCTATCAGGTACAAAGTAATCTGGCCCCAATTTCTCGAAAATACCTAAGTACGTTCTCATACTCAAATCTGAGCACCATGCTCAAATTGCACGAAATCCATGTGAACTTCCAGGGGTCTCGTTTGCCAAAATTTGGGGCCGTTATTGGGCCCCATTCCCAATGGCAAAAAGTATCTTTTTTTCCCAATTCTCTGGTGAAAATTCCCAATGAGGACCCAGAATGCCCCATGTTAAGACCTCATCTTCATTTACAAACATTTTGAAGACAGTTTTAGAGTATATTCATAATTCTTAAACAAGAGAATGTACAAATGCATTTTACATCACTACAGTCTAATTTGCAGCTGAAACTGAGTGACAGTATACAATTTTGTTTTAGTTTTTCCCAATTTAGGTAAAAACTTCGCTATTTTCCCCAATTTCACTAGCCCCTGGCCCCAAACAAAAATTGGTAGCAAGGCCCCTGACTTCAATTGAATACCATTCAACGTTGGAGAGTATTCCTTTGAAGTTGAGCATATTCTCATGAGAATGTACTTAATGTTTTTTCGAGAAACCGGGGCCTGGTAACATGGTAGCAGAGCAACAGATAAGAGGCAATCTAAATTTGATAATTTCAAATCCAAACCAACGGGAGTAAATGCTGATTATCAGTGCCTCCAAGTTTTCCCAAACTTACATGGAGAAATCTAAACCAAGATTTTCTTCTTTGGGAAAACCTTATAATATAACAAAGTTAAACTTTTGTATTGGGAATCTCCTTTCCATATATTTTGAGAAAAAATGTCCCTTTTTGCGGTGGGAACAGGTCCGTAAATTTATGGACCCAAGCAAAGAAGGAGAAAAAAACACTGAATAGCCTTTTCCCAAATGGCAAAAGTTTGGACTAAAAGTAGGAATATCTATGCAAAGGCAACAAAGCAAATATTGAGGAAAAGGGGAAAATGCTGATCAGAAGCATTTTCTTCTTTTGCCTATACAATATTTTCCCAAGCCTTTTCTAAAGGATGAGCAAAAACGCAATGATCTTTTTCAAGAATTGAATAATTCTTTTGCAAAGGTCGGCCCTCCAAAGTTTTTGTCTTTCTATTCTCTGATCTCATCTAGGAGATTTTCAAATCTTTTAAAAGTTGCTCTGAGAAAGGGAAAAACATTTAAACCCATTTCACCTTTTGCAGAATACAGAACTTTATATCAATACTAAATCAATAGAGTTGCAGACAACAATTTCAAGTGAATTAGATTTTATTTTTTGTTGTCTGTTTGGATATGAAACATTGTGGGTAATGGAGAATTGCTTGTTACAAGCAATTTCTTCATTTTCCACAATATTTTCAAAAGCCTTTATCTTTTGGGGAGTTAAACAGAGTCAATGTGTGGGATTCTGTTAAAAGTTTATGTATACTGCACATTGTAAGTAACAATTTTGCAGTAAATGAAATTGGAATTTTTATGCTTATATAAATTTTCAAATTGAATGTTTTTAAAATTCTGCTGAGTGGAAAGTTATTATTAGTTAAAGAGCGAGTAAGGAAATGGCGATTACTACAATAAGGTCACCAGAAGTCAAAATTCCCAAGTGTTTGTGTTATTGACCTACTTTCTAGTTTAAGTCATTTTGTTTATCTGCAGTTACTGTCCTAACCATAGGGGCCTATAATTTGACTCTTAGCACCTGGTCGTCGTTTTTCAACGAAAACCTTGTAACTGCAGCTTAATACAAGCTGCAGTTTCGACGTTTAATGAAAAGCAATGTTGTATCTGTAAGTTAATCTGACAGTACTGACTAATCTGATTAACTTAAAGGAGTATAAGGTGCTAAGAGTCAAATTATAGACCCCTATGGTCCTAACACTTTCCAAAACTTTAAAAAGTCTCCAAATGCACAATGATTTCCTAAACATTGGTACTTTGGGATAAAATTCATCAAAACTAGATTGATATTCCTGTTGAATGGATTCATATTCGAAATCTTTTGCATTACAACAATGACTCCATGTCAGTAATGCTGTCACGAGACATTCACCTGGATGGATGTTTTACGAAGAAAATCAATGGCAATGAATTTTGTGCTTAAAATAGACTTGTTTTACCATTTTGTTTTGATAAACCGTCAGTGTTGTTATAAAATCTAAAAACTACAGCTTTAAGCCGTAGTTACAAGATCTAATAACAACACCTACTAAATACTATTTGATTGTATGAAATTATGTCACAGTTAACTTGATAAAATCATTCCCTATTTGTCTCCATTAAATTTGCTAAACATA
This sequence comes from Fragum sueziense, assembly GCA_963680895.1. NCBI lineage: Eukaryota > Metazoa > Mollusca > Bivalvia > Cardiida > Cardiidae > Fragum > Fragum sueziense. The sequence goes on from OY804598.1 coordinate 11,476,477, forward strand.
ATTTGTATTACAATTTGGTTGGAGTCAAGAGTACCAGATAACCTATTTGACTATGATAATGCCAAGATTATAACCCTTAAACTTTTCTGAAACTAGAGCTAGATCTGCAAAATAGCATTTTCTCTTTTAGCATAAATATTTTCTGTGCTATTTCCTACACAAAGCCTTTCTTTATTAATATTCATGTTGTTGTCTGCAGCAGCTTACAAATAAGACTACCGGTAGCTTGAATATTTGTCACATGGTAAAGCATTTATATCATTCTGGGGTAACTAAAGCTTATAGCAAAATTTTCTCGACCAGAAATGATTTACCAATATCTAGGCTGACCATTTCATCTAATATTTCTTGTATATATTTCAAGACAACAAAATAAGGTCTCTTTTCAGATGCAGATCTGGTGGTGGGGGTCAAAAGAAGCCACAGGCCCTCTCTAGCCCGAGTATTTCATTTTCATTCAAAATCGTGTAATACTAGATAGTAAAACAAACCCCCCATTTTGTATGTTCGAACCCCTTCACAGGAATCCTGGATCTGCCCCAGCCTCTAAGTTAACCCTTACCCTTTCCCAAACAAGATCTGTTTTTTTTTTTTTTTTTTTTCACTAGAAAAGGCTTAGCAAAACATTGAGACAAAAGAAGATTTTCTCCTTTTGCCTGCCCTCAATATTTTCTAGGCTATAATGTACATAAACATCCATTTTGTCGTCAGCAATATATTTCAAATTGGAATATTTCAAAATTTTGCTTTTTTGAAGGGTTTAACTGCTGTCAAAACAAAGCTTGCTGTGATGAAGTTGTCAAAACCTAGTGTTTGGGAAAGGGTCTTGCTACACTCTTCATCATTAAAAAAACAAAGTGTCATGTAACAAAATGAACGTTACTCACAAGCCTGATATCTCCTTTCTTGTATAAAATAGCTGTCAAGTTTGTGTCACTCATCTTTCAGTCTGTAAACAACAGTTTTGCGGACGACACTAATCTGACATTTCTTGTGAATTTGGAGTGACCTCCCTTGTATAGGACCTCAAATTTTGAGGTTGCCTCCCTTGTTTTTTCCTTTTCTTTCAATTTCTTTGATAGAGAGAGGCTTCGTATTTCCCAAACTACTGAAAACAAAATATTAGAAGTTATATTTTATATCATCATTCATCGCAACTGATAATTTTTGCTACAATGTTTAATCATTATCTATACATTTTAGTCTTCCCAAAGTCATCTCCCTTGTAACGGTTTCGGTCAATAAAAAATGAGTGACAGAATGCCAGGACGATCAGAACGTTTTGAAAATTTTCGCACATTTCCACCTGATGTGAGCTACAGTGATGGAGCGGAGTATTCGCCTAGATCATCAAGATCCAACACTACAGGGCAAAGTTCACAAACAGGTTTAAATGTCACGATTTTTCATCATTAACTTTTAGTGAAGGTCAGCTGTCAAAATGTGTCATTGGAATTCGTGTTTTTACAAAATTGACAAAATTGATTAAAAGATAAGGCCTTAAACGGTTATCATATAAATGTTCTATATCCGGACCTAGAACAAAACCAGAAAATTACAGACCAATCAGCGTGACGTCTATCTGTTGCAGACTATTAGAAAAGCTAATAAGGAATAAAATTATGACTCATCTGGAAAGTAACAACTTATTAAATGAACACCAACATGGTTTTAGAAAAGGCCGCTCGTGTACAACCCAACTACTTGAATGTATCGAAGAATGGACGAAAGCGATAGATAACAATGAACATGTTGATATCATTTACCTCGATTTCAAGGCAGCGTTCGATAAGGTCCCACACAAAAGACTACTGTCAAAAATCCATGCGTTGGGAGTCAGGGGTAAAATCTATGACTGGTTGAAGGACTTTCTTAGTAATAGACAGCAACGGGTTATAGTCAATGGTTCAGAGTCCAGATGGCAACAGGTTACAAGCGGAGTCCCTCAGGGAAGTGTTCTAGGGCCAGTACTATTTTTAATGTACATTAACGACCTACCAGATACCCTAAAGTGCCCATGTAAACTTTTCGCAGACGACACAAAAATCTACAATACATGTAAAACATATAATGATGAAAACCTACTACAAGATGACATTTTCAACGCCTGCGAATGGTCAAACAAATGGGAAATGACGTTTAATGTAAAGAAATGTAAGTCCCTGCATATAGGTTCTAGTGAGGAAAGCGAGTACTTCATGAAAAACAAAGAAGGAGAAATATGTAAAATCCAGGAAGTAAAAACAGAGAAAGATCTAGGTGTAACCTTTGACACTAAAATGAAGTTTGACCAACATATCAGCAATAAAGTAAACCAAGCTAACAGAAGTTTAGGATTAATAAAGAAAACATTCACTTTTATGAACAAAAACATGTTTCTCAATCTATATAAGTCTCTGGTCAGACCTCACTTAGAATACTGTTCAGTTATATGGAGCCCATTAAGAAAAAAGGACAAAATAATGATAGAAAACGTACAAAGACGTGCGACTAAAATGTTAAGATATCTGAAAAATAAAAGCTATTCTGAAAGACTAAGATCACTAGGGCTACCTTCACTAGAATATAGAAGACAAAGATCAGACCTTATACAGGTGTATCGCCTAATTAATAATATTGACAAAACAAGTACTCCTTTACTCAACGTCAGGGGCGCAGGGGCGACCAGGGGCAATAACCAAAAGCTCGAAAAAAATCATTGCCGAACAGACATTAGGAGGTTTAGTTTCAGTCAGAGGGTAGTGAACATGTGGAATAAACTTCCAAATGATGTGATTATGGCTCAATCAGTAAATGCATTCAAGGCAAGACTTAACAAAAAACGGGTGAATGAATGCAAATTTGAGCCTAACTGCTATAAATAAAATACTCCAAGCAAATAACCTACTGAAAACTGTTGAAAAAATATCAAATCTATAAGACAAAAAGTAAAATAATTGATATTATAAGGGTTAATGCATAGGAGGTAATGTTAAGCTGTACTCTGTCTCAAAATCATATTATCCATACTTTTAAATTTGTGTCTGCATACTCCAAAGAGTCAAACTTTCAAATTAGACAGAAAGGAAATGGACATAGGACACCTATAAATTAATTATATTTAGTAGATAAATAGTATAACTGAACAGTGGTGTGATTTGAGACAGGGTATTGATTGACATTCTTTATACACATCCTTCATGTTGCACTACATGTACATAGTGTAAAGATATGGGATAAATTTTTGTCCTTTGTGGTTCAAATAAATATGTATTGATTAAATTGACAAGGCAAGATAAATCTAGCAATGCTTAACATAGGCTTTGTATTGACATAGGAGTAATAGTAAAAGTGTGGTGTATCAAATAATATATCATAGTTTAATTTGCTTGTAATGCATAAAATAGTGGCATAAAAGTAATAGTAAAAGTGTGGTGTATTCAAAAAATATATCATAGTTTATTGTGCTCTTAACACATGAATGCAAAGTCAGACTATTAATGTCAGTGCTAATGTTTATAGTGGAATGTCAATTTAAATGTGTTTTGAATGAGTTATGTGTAAATAATCAATGTGCTTATAAGAAATAAGCGCCAGGAGTGAAAGTGATTAGGACTAAGATTAGGACTTTTGTGGTACGGAACCGGAAGTCCACACAGTGAAAATAACCAGTGTTAGTGCGAATACAACAAAACGGGCCGTAAAAAGCTATAGTTAGATTATGCAACTTGTTGCATCTGGTCTCGACTACTGTATAAACTGTATAAGAAATAATACCTGTTCAACCGCTGTTTGCTGTTGATTTTACCACAAAACCCTTTCTGAATTAAGCGGATCAAGGATGATGAGGACAATACCTAAAAATGTCGAATCATAGAGCTATTTTTAGAAAAAAAAGTGTAATCAGTGTGTCCACTGAACATTTTGACTGGGGGTTTTTGTACCTCTTGGTGTTTAAAGTTGGGTGTACAAAAAATAAATAGGGGGTACAAGAAAATTAACGCCAAATTTAGACAATTCTTACATTTATTGACTCTGTGATGTAGAAGAATTAAACATACTAAACAGTGGAAACTGTACACTTTAGACTTCATCATTGTATTTATATGGGTTATTAATGGTTAACATGAATTTTGATAGCATAATCCATTCCCAAATTTACCACATACAACACAGCAGGCTACATTTATTTATTTTGAATAGCAAGCACCATGAGTTTGTTTAATCAAATCCAAATAGCATGTTGTTTGTTGCTACTCATTGGATTCCAATCATTACCTACAAAATAGGGTTTGACTAAAAAATGAAATTTTGCTGATTGTCAGAAGTTCCTCCTGTTTTTCCTCAATATCAACTTAATCCAAACTAGTTCTTGTTTGGGAAAGGGTTGAGGCATTTTGTTCAGCATTTTTTTTCTTTCAATTACCTGCAAATTAATCAAATTTGGGAATGTTTTCAGAAGCCTAATGCAGTTTTCAACTTAGTTACAATACTGTAACTGAAACCTTTTTGAATTTTGATCACAAACATCCATCACCAAGTTTGTGTCTATGATCTCGAAGCTATTTTCAACCGAACCTCTAATATCAACATTGTTCCCTTTTCTCCGTCCGAACTGGCTGAGCAATGAACTTTGATTTCAAATTCAACAGTGGATGATAGTCCAGACTGAGTGATTCATTCATTGTTTCCCCCTATTTATTTTGATTTTCCGATAGCGTGCATTTGAAATTAAAAAAAAAAAATCCAGTCTGTTGTTTAGATGCCATGATCATGCCGAATTGTAGACGCTTTATGTTTTGAGCGTTTTGGTTGAATAAAATAGCAAAAACGCAGCATCTTGGTCAAGTACAATTATCGGAAAAAAATAGAGAGATCCGAATGACCGAACTTGGCAGTTTCGATTTTATTACTCGGCTAGCAAACTTGTTTGTCTTTCGTTAACAACAGCGAGGATTATCATCTTATTTTTATACATGAATAAGGGGCTCATTTTGCGTACGTTCCTGGACGTTTTGGATGAAAACGTAGTACGTGATTTTTGTTGATCTTACGTGATTCACGTACATTTGTACGTGATTGGACACCCTGGTAATTATCAAACTCTGATATTACAGTTCTACAAATAGGCCTGTAAACTTCCACTTGCCCACTTGCATTGACCACCCATGTAGGTGAACCCTTGTCAATCTACCTTGTGATCAACAAGCTTTTGTCTACATAGGCAGTCAATTTTCTACAGAACAGAACTGATTAGTGAGTATCTTTCAGCTCTGGATGAGTCAGGGTTTTCCATGACGCACAAATCATGCGTCATTGTCGCAATTTCAAAACAAATGACCCCTTAGAAATTTATTTGAGGGACATTAATGACGCAAGTTTTAAAATCCAGATTTTCATATGATACTTGAGTCCTAGGGCATTTGGCTCACAAAATAGCAGAAATGACCCTTGAATTTGAAGACAAGGGGGTCACAATGACCCTCAAATTCTCATGTTCAGGGAAAACCCTGATGAGTTAACACATTCCCACACAATGATGCTGTTTGAAGCCCCTCAAGAGAAAGGCTTGTGAAAACATTGTGGAAAATGAAATAATTGCTTGTGACACATCATCTGAAACATCTTTAAAATTGGACTAGTCTAAATAATAGTCATCTGGTAATGGGTTAAAAAAATGACTTATTGTCTGGATATCATGTCTTTTCAGTTTGTTAATTCTTAGTATTCGTTTTTGCAGAAAAGATTGAAACTTTGATTAAACATATTTACATATATTTCCAGATCAAATGAAGAAACATGCAGGGGAAGCCCTGGGAACTGGCAGGTATGTATAACTTTTGCATGTTAACATCATTACTGATAAACTAAAGTCAATGTCAAGATTCAAGATAATGATACTCCCTGACCTATAAGGTGTAACCATATAGGGGTTATATTTGTTTTACTATGTGTCTGTCAGATATTTTATTTCTTTGCTTAAATCTTTTCCCAAACGGCAAAAATTTGTAATACTGTGCACACGACAAAATTGATGTTGAAAATGACAGGATTTGTGCACTATATAGACGAAATCATTGAGGCAAAAGGAAAAAATGCTGATTATCAGCACTTTCTTCTTTTTGTCTCAATATTTTCCTATACTTTTACCTTTAGGGATGTTAAAACCAGGTCTTGTTTGGGAATGAGTTACAGTTAAGAGAAATGCTGTTGAAGATTGGATATTGTTAAAATGCTATTGTCAAATTGCAACCACTGTTTTACTCGACTCTCTTTGAATCATTGCCTAGAAAAACATTTTACCAAAATGTCTTTCTTTTTTTTGCAGCATTTGGGCATTTGAAGTTATTTCCTATCCCTTTATAATGATGAGAAGATCATGCCAGGTAGGATTGTTTTTTGCGCACATATCCAAAGATCAGGACTAACATTGGCCATTTTAGGGGCATTTGTGTTTCACAAACACATCTTAACCCTTTCCCAAACAAGACCTGGTTTTGACGTCTCTGACAGAAAAGGCTTTGGAAAACATTGAGGCAAAAGAAGAAAATGCTGATAATCAGCATTTTCTCCTTTTGCCTCAATATTTTTGTGCTATATTGTACACAAATTCTATCTTAAACAAGGTCCATTTGTTGTCAGCAGCACCTTTTGAAATGGAAATTTTGAAAGTTTGCCGTTTGGGAAAGGGTTAAATAATGATCTTGTTTTTTTCTGTATTTTTCTGGTCATCTCATTACCAGACGGCAACATTTTAGACTTGTCCAAGTTCAAGGATGTTGTAGATGAAAATTTCAAATTAATGAACTTTTTTCATTTATTGTATTTTTGGGTATAAAACATTGTGGGAAATGAAGAAATAGCTTGTCACAACACTGTTGATTCAATAAAATGGATGATGATAAAGAGAGGACAAGTTTGTGAACAATGAAGTTTAGAAGATATCGAGCAAAAGGAGAATATCCAAATTAAATATCAGCATATTATTCTTTTTCTTCAATGTTTGTGAGTCTTTTCTACTACACAGTGTCTAACCCTTGTGACTTTTGGGAAATGTTTACACTGAAAAATGGTCCGCTTCAATGTATGTGGGTTTGTTGTTTTTTTCTGTCAGAACATTTTCTAAAAGTCATGTAGATTATCCTTCATGCACTATTGGGAACCTGAAAAGCAGAGCTTGCTTTCAAATGAATAACAATACCTAGGGTATCAATTGAAAGTGCATTTGATTACATGAACATGTGCCATTCCAAAGGTGTAGCGTTGACTCCTGGATATGTGTTTTGTATTTCAGATATACTACCCAGCAGGCCGATCACACCTCACACCTTTCACACTGGTACCCATAATGGTCAACCTCAAGAAAAACAAGGTCAGCTACACTTCTTGTTTAAGTAGCTTTCGACTATTTTTTCCGACATCCATATCACAGATGGTAGCCTTTCAATCATATTTCATTTTCATTCAATCCTTGACTGTGGTGAATATACTTTCAGATAGTAGTCTTCCAGCAAATGCTTGATAATTATACTAGAGGAAAGAAGAAACGCAACAACTATTTTTTGCTATTTCTCTTAATTCTTTTATGTTATTGAGTCGAAAATGTAACTGATTATTACAGGGTACTGTATCTTGATATTGATCTTTGTGTTTGCGTTAGAACCTGTCTTACCTGTAAGATAACGTCAAAATAGACGTTTACACGTTTCTCACGTGCAAACCTTTAGATATCCAAATTTACATAGAACTCTTTTAATGTGTGTAGATGCACGTCGACTCGACAAAATGCAATGATTTTTGTTTGGATTAAATCTCTAATATCGTTTTGCAACATATTCAAAGACGTCGTCCGGTAGCAATTGTGATGTTTAAGAATGGAACATCTCAACCCGCAGTTGCTGCTGACTTTGGTGTACATCGGTTTACAAAATATTGCTTGAGATAACGTGTCAGAACTAACGGAACAACTGGTGGTCGCCCGAAAAGCGGTCGTCAACGTCTAACGCCATGACGTCAGGACCATAACGTGCGTTTATTTTTCCTACGGGAACAAATTCTGTTATCGAGAAAAACTGTTGATGCTATTCATGAACAGTACAGCAATCAAATTTCAGCCAGGTATCGTTATAGCCCGTTTGGATTGCGTGCAAGAACGCATTTACCATTGACGCCAAATCGCTCTCGTTTAAAAGCATATTGATGGCTCATATAACCTGTGGCAGTGATGAAATTTTGACACAAGAAAGTCAAATGATTAAGTTTTACTATGCATTGAAAAACAGTATGCGAATTATGGTGATTTTGAGAAAAAACAAAAACAAAACGCATGACCAAATTAATTTTTTGTTGCGTTTCTTTTTTTCTTTAGTATATTAACCTACTTAATTGAAGCTGAGCCTAGATAGCTCAGTCAGTAATATGGGAGTTTCTCAATCGAGGAATCATGGGTTCAAACCCTGGCTTGGCCAACGTCCTGTATGACATTTCATGAGTAATTTGTGTCTAACCAATGGATGTGGATCATCTTGGTGAGAAGAACAGCTAGCGGTTCAGATTGGATATTGTGTTTGTACTGGTGCTAGAAATGCAGAAAGTCATGGATAGGTGCACCAGACACTGTAAATATTATAACTGGAAAATAGTTGAATATGGCAGTTACAGGGCCCCATTGCTGGTTAGCATTATCCAAATCCTTTGATAAAATTGATTAAATTTTCCAATAACTCGAACAGAAAATTTAACCTAAAGAAATATTTTTAAAGGGGGAATAACACTTAACATCTTGCAAATTTTCCGAGAACTTCGTACAAAAAAATAAATATATATTATTAAAATATGGTCTTTAAATTGCATATATGCCAAATCTTAGCTTTCTACCTTGTGTATTGGCTTAGATGTCGACGGATTTAAAACCCCATGATTTTTTGTCGGGGGGATAAAAATTATAATAATAAAACATATGGGGTTTTAAATCCGTCAACATCCTAGCCAATACACAAGATAGAAAGCTAAGATTTGGCATAGATGCAATTTAAAGGCCATATTTTCATAATATATATTTATTTTTTGCACGAAGTTCTCTGAAAATTTGTAAGATGTTAAGTGTTATTCCCCCTTTAAACCATTTGGTTTACACTAACCAGTTATTATAGAATCAAGCAGTAATGCACTCACAAATAGGCAGATAACTGACTCCAATTTTGTAGCAAAAACTGTGCTTTGTAGAAGCACTGGGATATTTTTGTTATTCCACTTTCTTATTTCTAGCCTTGAAATTCAGCAACATTGTAGAGGTATGGATTTATTTAGTTTACTGTATGTTTCAGCCCTTGATATCACTATGGAAGGGGTTTCCTAGTTATCTACTGTCCAGAGGCATAAACATGGTTAGTGAGAATGTGGTGAATGAAGCAACTAACTGGCCACTGTAAGTTCAATCTTAAATAATTTTTAGACATCAAAATTTTAGTTAACTGTAATACAACCATCTTCAAAAGCCATGGGTGAAATCTACAATGCAATATTGCTATATTCACCCTTGACAGATTTTCATTGGCTGCGATGAGGTCTCATTGATGCTAATGAAATGACTTGATATATCTGTCTGCTTGTTTTGTGTAAACAAAATTTTAAAACAATTCATTGCAATGGACGCAAAATGAAGAAATTGTTTGTGACAAGTAATTGCTCCGTTTTCCACATTGTTTTCTAATCCAAAGATTTTCGAAATTTCATCAACCTGAAACAATCATCTGCAACAACTTTTTGGAACTGTCCAAAATTTGACTGTTTAGTACTTAATAATGTTTAGTACTTAATAAATTGGTTATCATTGCGATTATTTGTTTTCCAGACAAGTTTCCTCCTACAGCACACTGAAGAAACACTGTTTCCACTTATTGTTGAAAGGGTTAGTCTGTACATTCAATTTGGTAATATACAGGGTGTCCCAATAAAAACGGGACCCTAATTCAAAGTAAAATATTTTAAAGTGTAAGCAGAGAATCTAATTTTTATGCTCCCTGAAAAAATTTCGGGAGAGCATTTAGTCGCCATGCTGTCCGTCCGTCCGTCTGTCTGTCCGTTAGCAATTTCTTGTGTGCGCTACTCCTATAGTTATGATCGGAATTTGATCTAACTTTGATCAAACTTGCCACAATGAATCTCCACGGAGTCTAGTTATGCACAACACTTACGGAATTCAGATAACTCTTTTCGTTCTTGAATTATCTGCCCTTGAGTTAAAAAAATGCCCATTTTCTTGCGTGCGCAACTCCTCCTACAATTTTGATCAGAATTTCATCAAACTTGCCACAATGAACCTCCATGGTGTCTAGATGTGCACACCGCTTACGGAACTCAGATAACTGCTTTCGTTCTTGAATTATCTGCCCTTGAATTTAAGGAAAAATGCTAATTTTCTCAAAAATGCCCATTTTCTCGTGTGTGCAACTCCTAAAGTTCCAACCAGAATTTAATCAAACTAGCCACAATGAATCTTTATGGTGTCTGGTTGTGAAAACAAAATTTTGATAACATTTCATGTTTGAATTATCTGCCCTTGAATTGACAAAATGGCCAATTTTACTGACAAGCCCCTCTCGGGCGTATATGCGCTGCTCTGCGAAGCTCTTGTTTTAGAGATGGGACTTTATGTCTGGGAGCTAGTGTCACAGCTCTAGTGTCGGCCTTGTGTCTTCAATTGAAAAACTTTAACCTGGTCTATATCTCGGGCTCTTTTAGAGATACACTGATACAGCCTTGATATTTCACAGATGGGTACTTCTTGGCAAGAGCTTAATTTTGGAACCATGACCGTTGACCTAGTTACCTGTCCTTGACCTTGGAGTTTGACCTACTTATGAAAAACTTTAACCTGACCTATAGCTCACACACTTTTATAGAGCCTTCATATTTCACATATTGATACCTCATGCCAAGACCTGGAGTCAATGACCTTCCTAGTGACCTTGACCTTTGACTTCTTTTTGCGACAAACTCTTGCACAGGCAAGCTATGTTGACCATGGACAACTCTTGTTTCAAAAACACTTAAAGTCACATCCTTTTAATCTATTCATTGCTAGCAATCATTTGATTACTTGCCTTAGCATTAGACATGATGTTTTGTATAACATTAATAACAATTTGACCTGTATTTTCAGGTCAGGATTCCTGATAACCTCCCCTTTCTATGTCAGCAGTTTTGTGGAATCCGTCCAGGTATGTAAGAATTAACCCTTTCTCAAACATTGACACTTTCTGACGTCCTTCAAAATAAAGGCTTTGGAAAACATTGTGGAAAATGAAGAAATTGCTTGTGACAAGCAATTTCTTCATTTCCCACAATGTTTTCTACACAAAAATACCAAAAAATATAAAATTATAGGCGCTTGAAATTGTCGTCTACATCATCTGTGAATTTGGAACAGTCCAAAATTTTGCCATGTGGTGAAGGGTTAAACCATCACCAGATGGCAAATTTTTAGTTTGGTCTGAATTCAAAGATGTTGCAGATGGTTGAAAACATTGTAGAAAATCTTTGATAGAGGGTCAGAATTTTGACCAAAAGTGATGAATAAACTGATACAAACAAACAAATCAAATTACAGCTCATTATGTTACATTATATTACACTCATTATGTAGACATAGGATAAGTAAAATTTCTGCTCAAGTCAAATGTGGTCCCCTCCTCATCAACTGATATCATAAATGGTAATCAAATTATTTTTGAAAGAAATACATCCATTGAAATATTGCAGGAAAAGGAGAGAAATTGCTAGTTTTGAGCAATTTCTTTCATTTTCCTCCTATATTTCAATTATGAATGTACTTAATCAGCAACAAAAATCATATCATTGTTATTGAATCTGGACAAAAATATAAAAAAGATATCTCGAGGTAAAACGGTGTACCCCTATGACTTTGACACAATGAGTTCAGACTGTTCTGTCTTACATTGGAAGATTCTAAGATTGTATGCGAGTTACCTCAGGTATTGAAAGGTCTTTTAGAGAACAGCATTGATATTGATCAGACTCTGCCAGTCTGATCTAGATCCATGATGTTCTCAAATACTTCAAAGGCCCTTCTTCCAGGGCCTGACACATGTTTATCTTGTAAGTGTTATTGCAAAACCTCATAACTCCAGCTTTGATCAAGCTAGAGTTACGAGGTTTAGCAATATGACCAACGATTTTTAATTTCAGAGTTATTTTGCGAATGACAACCCTCGTGTTTACGAGTTCCTCATTGAGGGTGGTAACAGATTGCTAGGCCTGGGGATGTACCACACCACATGGATAATCCCCATGTATCAACTATTGCTACCCACGGCCTTGTTTAGACTCGGACATTATTGTATATTCTCTATAGCTTACTACACAGTCATCAGGCGGAAAAATGAAAAACAACAGGAATCACATGTAAGGAACTCCTTTCCAACTTTTTCCCACTGAACACTTTTTTACTGGTCTAGAATGGATTCAATCTAAGATTGCAATCCATTGTATATGTACGAAAAAGTAATAAAAATGTCAGTGCTATAGCATAGAAAGCATTGTGAAATGAGAAAAGAAGAAAATGCTGATAACTAATGTTTTTATCTTTTCTCAAAATGCTTTTTGAGTTTCAAAGATAAAGGATGTGAAAAGCAGGCAATGTTTGGGGAAGGGTTACATGCAAACAATTTCTATGTTTATTTGCCCAAGTTATGGATATTTCTTGGCTTATGATTGGAGACTTTGGGTGATGTTTTGTCTAGTTATTTTTAGCTCGACTTTTCGAAGAAAATGAGAGCTTATACTGTCACCCGGGCGTCGGCGTTGGCGTCGGCAACGGCGTTGGCGTTGCAACCAAGGTTAAAGTTTTTTCAAACATCAATAACTTCCATACTATCAAAGAGATTCAACCCAAACTTGGAATACTTATTCACCATCACACCCTCTACCTTACTATTAGGGCCCATGACCCTGGGACCACTCTATTCGGAGTTATGCCCCCTTTATACTAAGCAACTTAGAAAGTCGAGCGCGCTGTCTTCGGACAGCTCTTGTCTGAGTTTGTGATGAGGCTTTCATGTTTTGTTATAACCTAGGCCAGGGTCATTGTTCAATGCCACATAATGTGGTAGACTGACAATGTGACACTTTTTGTTTCCCTTCAAGAAAAAAGCTTGAGAAAAACTTGGTGGAAGATGAAGAAATTGCTTGTGACAAGCAATTTCTTCATTATCCACAATGTTTTCTGAACCAAAAATGCAAAGTTTTTAAAGTTTCACCAACTTGAAATTGTCTCCTGCAACACCATTCAAATACAAACAGTCCGAAATTTTGCCCTCTTGTATTGGGTTTACCCTTTCCCAAACGGCAAAGTTTTCGGATGGTCCTTTTCAAAAACTGCCACAAATAACAAAATGGGTGTTATCAAAGATGGGATTTTTGAAAAATATGGCTTAGAAAATATTGAGACAAAAGGAGAAACTGCTGGTTATCAGCAGTTTCTTCTTTTGTTTCAATGTTTTCCCAAGCCTTTTCTACTACAGACATCAAAACCAGTTCTTGTTTGGGAGAGGGTTAAGCAAAGATTAACAATTCTTAATTATTTCCTGCAGGACAATTCCTCCCCAGTAGACAGCAATGTTTCTACAGTATCCTTCTACGACCAACAATTTCCTGTACTGCTGGCCACATTTACCGGGACATTTTTAGCGGACTTTGTTTTGTACCCGTTTGAGACGGTTCTGCACAGACTTTACACGCAAGGCACTAGAGTGCTTATTGATAACATGGACACGGGAACCGAAGTGTCGGGAATTCAGACGCAGTATGATGGAGTGATAGACTGCTTGAAAACAATTATATTAGAGGAAGGATTTCAAGGACTGTATCAAGGATTTGGTGCTTTTATTTTACAATTCACAATTCACGCAGCTGGACTCAAGATTGTGCAATATTTGTTTGATAAAATTTCTACGGATTTTAACGGACGGAAAACATCGTCAAGGCGGAGATCAAGAGATATGTAACAATAGATCAAACTTGTGAACAAAAACGAATATTGAACTGGTCCAAACTGTTGGCGTCTATTTAACCCTTTCCCAAGCAAGACCTGGTTTTGACGTCCCTAATAAAAAAGTTTTGGCAAAACATTGAGGCAAAAGAAGAAAATGCTGATAATCAGCATTTTTTCCTTTTGCCTCGATATTTTCCTAGCTATTTTGTACACAAATACTTGTTTGTAGAAACTTTCAAATTGGACCGCCCATAAAATTTTGTCGTTTTGGAAAGGGTTAATTGTTAAAAATTAATCCAATTTGAACAGATATTGAATATGCTTTAATATTGAAAACATTTGGGAAAAGAAAATACTGACAATTAACCCATTGCCAGGTGGCAAAATTTAGACTTGTCCAAATTCAAAGATGTTGCAGACAACAATCTCTGTTTGAGTAGAAAATATCATGGGAAATGAGGAAATTGCTTTTTACAAGAAATTTCTTCTTTTTTCTGCAACATTTTCCAATGCCTTTATCTTTTATGCTGTCAAAAAGAGACTTTTATTTCCTTTAAGTTTTTCTATGTTTAATGTGCTGATTTGTGTATGAGTAAGCATTAATTTTGTAATCTGCAACTCTTTATAAATTGGACATGTTGAATATTTAGTTGATTAGGAAATTGCAGTTTTCATGCTCTCCCAAGCAAAACTGGATGATGATGACCCAAATTTCAAAAGCTTGAGAAAATGTTGAGACAAATAAGAAAAAACTGACAATGTGCACTCTCTCTTTTCCTCCTATGCTTTTACTCTATTGATGTAAGATGTATAGCCACCAAAGATTTCAATTTTGTTGTCATCTTTAAATTTTTTCTCATTTATGTCTGCTCACAGTTTCATAATTTGGTAAAACATTGATATCACTTGCATATATAGCTGAAACAGGTACCTGAGTACCCGCGGGTAGGGTAAAAAATTGCCAGTACCTGTGAACAGATTTATTACCTGTTGGTTAACTTTGGCTTCAACCTTGAATTAATAATTCAACATATCTTGAAAGTCGAAAATTTAAGGAATGACGAGAATAGTGCACAACATGTTGCCAAGGATCACATTAGATAGGGGGGTACTCATTTGGAAATCCACCAATGGAAACATGCAGGCAAGTTGACTCAACTGAGTCAACTCGTCTGCATGTTCCTGTTGGTGGATTGCTCCTTTACTATATAATTTGATTTAGCTCTCAAAATTAACAAAATGTCCATTTGTGCTTGTATCTGGGGGGGAGGGGGATAGACCAGTAGACAGGTAGAAATTTTGTATCAGTTCCAGCCCTACTTGCATAGACTTTGAAGGAAAAGCAATGTGCTGCTAGCAATATATAAAAGTGTGCCGATCAAAAAAAAAACCAAATGCACCAAAATTTCAGAATGATATTCATGTAATTAAACAAAATTATTATATAAATCAAAATATGGCATTTTGTTTGTCAAAACATAAAAATGACATTTTGGATGATGGTAGAAATGGATGGAAAAGAACAATATAGCAAGCATGTACCATTATAACACGTTTCCGTAAAATCCATATATAGCGAATGAAGAACTGCATCGGGTTTTATTTATACAATAAAGACTCTATGTAATTATGCTTTGTGTATGCACCAAAACGTCACGTGGTGTCATGGTAACGTCAAATGACGTCATCAATGATGTCACTTAACCGCAAATGCATTTCCTACGCTGGGAACTAGATCATTATAGAATTTCCACAAAATAACACATTCAGAATGTGCGTTTTGTTATTTAGAGTGTTATAATGGAGATAATAACAAGTTAAGAGGTCTTTATTTGCCAAATAAAAACCTCTGTGCTCTGAACTACATGTTGAGGCAAATACCTCTGCGCTGTGCGCCTTGGTTTTTACCTACACATGTAGTCAGTTGCACATCGGTTTTTATTTGGCAAAGACCTCTAAACTTGTTATTTTTTCATAATCAACATATCTTGTCAATTATTCATTTAGCACATTACCAGACATAAAAATTTCAGACTGGTCCAAATTCAAAGATGTAGACGACAAATTCAAGCAGATCATGGAATGTTAAAATTTTTAGCTCCACAGGCCTTTCAGGCCAGCGGGCTATTATCATGGCGGTGTGTCCGTCGTGCGTGTGTCCGTGCATCGGTTCCTAAACTTTTTCTTTAAAAATCTCTTTCTCAAAAACTACTGGATGGATTTCAACCAAACTTCACAGGATTGATCCTTGGGTGACCCTCTCTCAGATTCCTTCAAAGAATTTGGATTGAACTAGGATGAGTTATCTGCCCTGGAATGTCAAAAAAAGCTGGTTTTGACTTTGTTTTTACTCTAAAACCTGGGTGTAATTTTCAGCTTGATCAGAATCTTACATCATGAGTTATGTGCCCTTGAATTTGACAAAATTTCCATTTTCATTCAAACAACCACAAATGTTAACCAATCAACATGACACTTGGAGAGAATCTTGTTGACAGAAAGATTTTGCCTATGTGTAATTTTCAGCATGATCACACTTTCAATCTGAGTTATGTGCCCTTGAAAATTTCAGTTTTCGACACTTTTTATACGCCGCCGGAGGCGGACATATATTGGCGTCATCTCCGTCTGTCCGTCCATCCGTCTGTCCATCCGTCCGTCCATCCGTCCGTCCGTACGTCCGTCCACTTTTCTTGTCAACGCAACTCCTCCTAAGTTTCTGGCTGGATCTTCTTGAAACTTGGTCAATGTTATCACCTCAATTGGTAGATCTGCATGAAGGAAGGATTTGATGGTCCATTGATTTTTGCCAGAGTTATGCCCCCTTAAAACTTAGTCTCTGGGGCTTATTGAAATTGCAGCCTTGTCAATGCAACTCCTTCTAAGATTCTGGCTGGATCCTAATGAAACTTGGTGGATGTTATTACCTTTATTGGTAGATTTGCTTGAAGTAATGATTTTATGGTTCATTGATTTTTGCCTGAGTTATGCCCCCTTAAAACTTAGTCTCTGGGGCTTAATGATATTTCAGCCTTGTGAACGCAACTCCTTCCAGGTTTTTTTTACTGGATATTTATAAAACCTTTTTGTGAACACAACTTTTTACAGGTTTTTGTGTGGATATTTATAAATCCTTGTCAATGTCATTTTTGTTCCTCAAGGTTTATAAGTGGCGGCGTATATTGTGACCCTGGCACTCTTGTTTCACTCTTGCAGACAAAATTTCAGTTTTCGACACTTTTTTTACTCTTGCAGCCATGAATATTGACTAATATAGACAAAATTTAAACAGAATGATGGGGTCTATAAAATCTTGCATGAGTTTAATTTTCAGCTTGATTATAAACTCACATACTTAATTATGTGTCCTTGAATTTGGCAAAATCACAGTTTTCAATTTTATTATCGCTCTAACATCCCCAAAATATTAGTCAATCATTTACTTTTTTTTCGCTTTGACCACATGATCGCTGCTTTTTACTTTGTTTTTACTGTAAGAACAACAAGTATTGAAAAATCTAGTCAAAACTTGGATTAAATATTTAAAGAAATTCAGGCCTGTGGAGCAAGCGACTCAAGACCTGAAGGTCTTTCTAGTTCTTTTTCTAGTTAGAAAACATTGTGAGAAATGAAGAAGTTTCATGTTGCAGTAAATGTCTTCATTTTCCATGATGTTTTCTAAAGTCTTAATCTTGTGGGGCATCAATAGGCATAACTGTGGTGCAATTGGTTAATAGACAGGATCTAGAAAAAGGGGCTGGAATGGCATTTAAGATTAATATAAATCCAAATTGGTCTGTGCCTTAATTAACCTGTTCCCAAACAAGACCTGGTTTTGACGTTCTTAATAGCATAGGCTTGGGAAAACATTGAAACAAAAGAAGAAACTGCTGATAACCAGCAGTTTCTCCTTTTGTCTCAATATTTTCTGAGCTAAAATACACACAAATCATGTGTTTATACACAGCCATTTTGTCATTTTTGGCAGCTTTGAAGTTAGACCACCCTAAAATTTTGTCATTTGGGAAACGGTTAATTAAACCAGTATTCTCCAGATCCATTTTTTATCTTACAGTTGACACAGGTTATACAGCTGCTGTAAGTGAACAACACGAATCTTGATGAGACTGAGTATATACACAGCGGCTAATTTGGATCTATGTTGTTCTTAAAATGTCATAATTGTCCTTTTTGAAGATCCTGGTCAATCTGTACCTTTAACTTTGACGCAACATAGTTTTGTTTTATTATTGATTGGTAAAATAGCTTTTTATACGCCCGTCGAAGACGGGACGTATTATGGGATCACTCGTGGTGTCCGAGTGTCCGGCTGTTTGGGCGTCCAGGCGGTGTCCGCTTCTTTGTCGGGAGCATAACTCTGTTACCTTAAGTCCGATTTACTTTAAACTTAGCAGTTATATTCTTCTCATCATTACGGAGTGCAGTGCACAAGAACCATAACTCTACCTGGCTTATTTTTTTAGTTATTGCCCTTTGTTGTTTTTAGCTCCACTGGCCTTTCAGGCCAGCGAGCTATTGTCATGGCGGTGTGTCCGTCGTGTGTCTGTCCGTCCGTCCGTGCGTGCGTCCATAAACTTTTTCTTTAAAAATCTTCTTCTCAAAAACTACTGAATGGATTTCAACCAAACTTCACAGGAATGATCCTTGGGTGACCCTCTCTCAGATTCCTTCAAAGAATATGGATTGAACCGGAATAACCTGAGTTATCTGCCCTTGAATGTCAAAAATAGCAGGTTTTGACTTTAGTTTTCTTCTCAAATCTACAAATATTGAACAATCAAGACAAAACTTTGGCAGGATAATGCTGACTACAAGATCTTGCCTTGGTAAAATTTTCAGCTTGATCTGAATTTTACATCATGAGTTATGTGCCCTTGAAATTGACAGAATTGCCATTTTCGGCTGTATTTTGACTTTGTTTTCTCTCTAGCAACTACAAATATTAACTAAACAGGACAAAACTTTGACAGAATGATGCTGCCTATAAGATCTTGCCTTTGTACAATTGTCAGCTTGATCTGAATTTTATAGCATGAGTTATGTGCCCTTGAAATTGCCAAAAATTGTCATTTTCGGCTCTATTTTGCTGGTTTTGACTTTATTTTTACTCTAAAATCTACAAATATTGACCAATCAAGACAAAACTTGAATAGAACATATATAAGCATTATATGCTGCCTGGGTGTAATTTTCAGCCTGATCGGAATCTCATATCATGAGTTATGTGCCCTTGAATTTGACAAAATTGCCATTTTCGACTTTGTTTTCACTCTTACAACCACAAATGTTAACCAATCAAGATGATACGTGGAAAGAATCTTGTTGACAACAAGATCTTGCTTATGTGTAATTTTCAACAAGATCACCCTGTTACAATCTGAGTTATTTGCCCTTGAAATTGACAAAATTTCAGTTCTCGACACTTTTTCCACTCTTGAAGCCACGAATATTGACTAATATAGACAAAATTTGAACAGAATGATAGTGACCATAAGATCTTGCATGTGTTTAATTTTCGATTTGATTTTAAATATACACAATTATGTGTCCTTGAATTTGGCAAAATCACAGTTTTCAATTTTATTATCGCTCTAACATCCCTAAAATAGTAGTCAATCAATTACTTTCTTTTTGCATTGACCACATAATTGCTGCTTTTGACTTTGTTTTTGCTGTAAGAACCACAAGTATTCAAAAATCTAGTCAAAACTGGATTTGATATTGAAAGAAATTCAGGCCTGTGGAGCGACTCAAGACCTTCAGGTCTTTCTAGTTCATAAGCAGTGTAACGGGCATATCTTGTGACAGTTTGACACCTTGTTTATGGATATAGTCAAGTAACTTATTGTGATAATTTGTTGTAGCAAAACATATTAAAGAAAATGAAGAATTTTTACTCTTGACTAAATCTTTTTGGTTAAGTTACTATTAACGCTGTCCCAAACAAGATCTGGTTTTGGCTTACCTGATTGAAAAGTCCGTGGAAAGCATTGAGGCTAAAGAAGAATGGGTCAATAACCAGCATTTTCTTTTGCCTCATTATTTTTTGGGCTTTGTTATATACCACTTTTATATTTATTGACACAAATGTTGTTGTCTGCTTCTGCTTTTACTTAGGAACACCCCAAAAAGTTGCCATTTTGGAAAGTATTATGGCATGAAGGTTGTAAAATGCCATAGGCTTTTTCTGACTGCTTTGTTTGTCTATGTTTTAACAGGTATAGATCAAAACCTTACCCATCTTCGCTAGCCAAGGTTGAACCCAACGATGATTGTATTTACCCTTAGCGAATTTAATCCGATTTTCTTGAAATCGCGAATCGCCGCCTAGCGGTTGTCCTGCCGGTTGTTATGGAGTAGCAACTAATCAAACGACACGTTCTAAACGCATTTGACATTTTTGTGTCCATTAATGATGACATCATTGATGTGCGTTCACTTTCGCATTCTACGTCATATAGAATAGGTAAAAGTTAGCTGCATTTTTGGTTGGGTTGTCACAAGTATAATACTGTAAACCAGGATAAGTTCGTGTCAAGAAATGTTCGCGTTTTCATGCATTCGGGCTTGTTCGCGGCGTTTTAAGTTTGTGGATCAATGCTGTCCGCGAATCGCGCGAAACAAAACACGCTATGAGGGAATTGAAAAATGGATATGTTGAATAATATGGGGAATCTGATAATTACATATTGAGTTATGACTGTATTTACGATATTTTAGTCGCCATTGACAGTTTGGTCAAAGTAAGTTTCAATCGACCCATTGTTTTATTTCACATTTAATAGTATACTGGATTACAGTTGTAACACAATGCATATGATTTTAGCGTTACATTAACTTCACACCTATTTACCTATAGCGTCGAGATGCGATAATGACAGTTTTATTTAACCTCATCCAAGGACGATTCAAACCTCGTAGCTGTTACTAATTTCAAATTACAGTTACGAGGTTTTAAACGTCAATCGACGTTTATTTGCTATCATACTTGGCATTCGAATGCCAAACGACCCCTTTTCTTAATTTCAAGCAGGTATATCTATTTGAATCAGTTGGTTTATCTTTCAATGTCGCATTTTTCAATATGTCACAATATCTATGTATTTTGGATAAAAACGAAAGTAGGCTGAAATGAAGAAAACTTTTCACTTACATATCCTGTTATGAAAAAGCTATTCCCCTTGTTTACATAGTAACAAATATGTCTAGTATAAATAAAACATATCCCCATAGGTTTTCTCGAATCAAAAACTATCAAAGCGATTAAAGTTCGCGTTTTTATTGAAAGTGGCCTATTCGCGGTGTTTTAAGTTCGCGGATCATACCCACCCGTGAAAGACGCTAACTTAAAAAACGCGAAATAATTTCCTGGTTTACAGTAGTTTCACGAATGATAAAAGGAAATTGCTGTCTATTGCAATGAAATCCTTAGGAAAAAATTACTTGTCTTTGCGTTTTTGAATGGCAAATTGTTTACTCATAACAAGCATAAATATTGATCAATCTGATTGATGCTGGCAGCGAGGTCTCGCTGGAACCAATTAAAACGCTTTCCAGGACACCAAGAAAATCGGGCTAAAATATGCCAAGGGTGAATACAGAAGCAACATAACATGGTTGATGTCACCCTCGGCTTGTGAAGATGAACCTTCCCTAGCATTACCATGTTTTATACCTGTAATTCAGAAAACTAGGGAAAATATTGAAGATATAGAAGAGATTCAAATTCTTTAATCGCTTTGAGTGGTAGCCGCCATATTTGAATTTTGTAAGTTGGGGGTGGGATAAGGGAAAAAATTTTGTAAATCAAATATATTGATAAATAGCTTTCATATTGCACAGTTTGATGTCTTAAAAGTGTATTATCACACAGAAATGTTTATGACCTCAATTTCCAAAGTAGCCATTAAGGGGTTTCATGTGCATGAAGTTGAATTGAAAGCTTTTAAGGGAAAACACTATTCACATTTTCTTCTTTATAACAAATATTTTTTAACGAGCCGGGACTTTATGCCCGGGGAGCTAATGTCACAGCCCTAGTGTCAGCGTCGCGTCGCGTCCTGTCCCGTCTTCACTTGAAAAACTTTAACCTGGTCTATATCTCAGACACTATTAGAGATAAAGCCTTGATATTTCATACATGGATACTACCCGCCAAGACCTTTCATTTGTGACCATGACCTGTGACCTTGGAGTTTGACCTACTTTTGAAAAACTTTAACCTGGCCTATATCTCATGCACTATTACAGATAGAGCCTTGATATGTCACACATGGATACCTCATGCAATGACCTTGACCTTGAGACCATGACCTTTGACCTAGTGACCTTTGACCTTGGACTCTTTTTTTTGTGACAAGCTCTTGTATAGGCGAGCTACGTTGTCCGCGGACAAGTCTTGTTTTAATGCTGTCTAATTTGATGGTGGGTACATCAATATTTGGAATGTTTTGGCGAAGTTAAGGTGTATAATTCAGGACAGTAAACATTGAATGGCTGTCAGGTCACGTTTAAATAATTGTATTGAAAAAAATGTGTTTTATGATCCACAAGGTCATTGACACTGGGTATTACCGGTTACTGGCATTTAAGGTCTTTTCAGGTCAATTACATTGGAAAAACTTATATCAATTGAGAACCAAATTTGTATTGCATGATTCTTTTCTGTGAATGTTTTTGAATTCAAATGTATTAAAAACTGTCTTAACTCTTTCCCAAACAAGACCTGGGGCCTATATTACTAACGATCGTACGTTTGATTTTTGCGCAATTACTTGTAACAACAGCCCTGATTGGCTCAGTCAGATTTCTCGTGCAATTAGATGTCTTGTTACACAGTTTACACAAAAACTTGATCGTAAGATGTTTAGTAATACGGGGCCCTGGTTATAATGCCCAAGATAAGAAATGCTTGGGAAAACGAGTAGTATTTTCTCCTTTTGCGTCAATATTTTCTGTGCTTTATTATACAGAAATTTTATCTTAAACAACATATTTGTTGTCTGCAGCAGCTTTCAAATTTGTTTTATGTAACATTGTTTTGTCCTTAGCAACAGCTTTCAATTTTGAATCATCAAAAGAAAACAGCGGTCTTGTGGGAAAGGGATGAAAGGTTTCCAAATGATATAGGTTGGCTTGGCACTTTTCTGTATGACAGATTTTAACAAAATGAATGTTGGCAAATAAAGGATTTGTATACAACACAGAATAATATTGAGATAAATTTGCATGTTTCCTTTTGTCACAATTTTTCAGACAGTTTTCCCAAGCTTTTTTTAAATTCATTTCTTGTTTGAAAAAGGGTTATATTATTGCCTTATCATATAGGTTGACTTTTAACACCTATTTTATATGGGTCAGTGAACAAAAATTGAAGTATTACATGAACAGCTTCAAATTGTGGGTTTCAACTTACAAATAAAGTACATATGTACTTTTAGCTTACCCATTTCCATACCTAAACAGGACCATCTACAGTTTGACTTTCTGTGAAAACATTGAAGGAAAAGTAGAAAATGCTGATACTCAATATTTCTGTGCTGTGTTACACATGCATCTTACCTGTACAACCATTCATTTTGTCATTTGAAGCAACTTTCGAATTACACAACTCTGATGTTTTCACTGTTTTGGAAAGAGTAAAGCTTAATAAATTTCTCTCCAATCTGGACAAAATCATACTATCTTTTTAAAAAAAATAATCCTTAGGCACTTAGCTTCTCTCCTTGGGAACTAAATTTTGCCAAACCAATGCAAATAACATGGCTATGTAATCGTGCTGTAGTAAAAAATCAAGATGTCTTCAATATTCACACTTTTAAGATTTTGGGTGGCTTGGAAAACTGGCTCTAATCAGCGTAGTAAGGAATTGTCGTCAATAGTATAGCATTGTAAATAGTATTGATTTATCCATTGAAGCTGTGAAGGGTTCCACCGTCAACCCTTTCCCTGATTAAACTTTCTAAGACTTTAAATTTGAAAGTTGCTGTAGAGGACAAAATGGATTTTTATCGAGGATAGATCTAAAATATGTGTATACTACAGCCAGCACATAAAAATCTATGTAAAAGGAGTAAATGCTGAATAGATCGATGTTTTCCATGTCATTTCTGATATTTTCTATAATGGGACGCTTTATTTAGGAAAGGGTTGAAAATGTATTTTATGTTTGAATGAGTTTTCACTTAACAATCCAAGCATGGCAGGTCATGTTTGAATCTATATTTAGAGAATCAGTATAAAATAGACGACTGAGTGTCAACAAACTATTAAAAATGTCGGAATACTTATGAAACGGGATGAATTTTCGTACATTAGAAGTTGAGATGTTGTTTCTAGTAGCCATTGTTTTGTTATGTTCTGTCAGTCTAAATGGAGCTCAGAATCAAGGTTAGTTTACCCTCAATCCAAAATTTTAGACTGGCCCAAATTCAAAGATGTTGCAGACGACAATTTCAAGTGAATGAAATTCAAAATTTGATGGTCTTTTGGGGTATAAAATATTGTGGGAAATGAAGAAATTGCTTGTCACAAGCAATTTCTTCATTTTCCACAATGTTTTCCCAAGCCTTTTTCCTATAGCAGAGTCAAAAAGAGTCAATGTGTGGGAATATGTTAACCCTTTCCCAAATGACAAAATTTTAGGGTGCTCCAATTTGGAAGGCGGCTAAATTGATTGTGATAAAGAATTTATTTATAATATAGTACATAAACTATTGAGGCAAAAGGAGAAAATGCTGATGATGGTGAATCAGCAGTTTCCTATTTTCCCTAAAAGTTTTCTGAAACATTTTTAGCTCGACTTTTCGAAGAAAATGAGAGCTTATACTGTCACCCGGGCGTTGGCGTCGGCGTTGCAACAAAGGTTAAAGTTTTTTCAAACATCAATAACTTCCATACTATCAAAGGGATTCAACCCAAACTTGGAATACTTATTCACCATCACACCCTCTACCTTACTACTAGGGCCCATGACCCTGGCTCCACTATGTTTGGAGTTATGCCCCCTTTAAACTACCGGTAAGCAACTTAGAAAGTCAAGCGTGCTGTCTTCGGACAGCTCTTGTTACATGAGATGATAAATTGTTAAATTGTTAGGAATTTTTAGGTTAGTAAAAATCATTGTTTCAGTTGATTTTCAGGGTACATAAAGGGAGTTTATGAGAATAGGATTTGTATGCAATATATGGCACAGAAAATATTGAAGCAACAGGAGGAAATAATGGTTATCAGCATTTTCTGTTTTTGCCTCAATGTTTTCAAAAGCCTTTGCTATTAGGTTGTCAAAACCAGGCCCCGGTTTCTCGAAAAAAACTTAAGTACGATCTCATGCTCAAATCTGAGCACCGTGCTCAAATCGCACGAAATCCACGTGAACTTCAATCAAATAACCTCCAACGTTGAAGAGTATCCCTTTGAAGTTGAGCATATTCTCATGAGAATATACTTAAGTTTTTTCGAGAAACCGGGGCCTGGTCTTGTTTGGGAAAGAACTAAAGTGTTTTAACAAATGGTTGATATTAAGTGATTTTCTGAAAAGGTTATAAGTTAGAACACAGTTTTGGTTGATTTGTTTTAATGGGATTTTATTAATATCAAAATTTATGCAAATTATTCAGATAAAAAAGAACAACGAAACATTTATACAAATACATAGATTTGATATCTATAAAATGCATCTTTAGATTCTTTACCGAACATCAATATTTTAAATTACTCTTATGAAGTAAGAGAAGAAAATGAGAAGAAAGGAAAAAAATAATTTTGGAAAAACAAAATTATATATTGGAACATCATGAACCCATCTTGTTAAACAAGGCTTTAGGGCTAAACAATTTTCAGATTTTAACAGCCCTCATGCTTTTCTCGTCATATTCCTTCTGTGACCAAGCTTTGGCAGAACATATAGACTAAGATCAACCTGCACAAACACAGACGTGTTCAGTTTGAAACCTCAAGCAAAGGACTTAGATGTTGATAAAATAAAAATTCATAGATGATGTAGCTAAGAAAATATTGAGGCAAAAGTAGAAAATGCTGATCATCAGCATTTTCTTCTTTTGCCTCAATGTTTTTCAAAGCCTCTTATATCACAGGTGTTAAAACATGGTCTTGTTTGGAAAATAGCTAAATTAACCCTATCGCAAACAAGACCTGGTTTTGACATCCTTAGAAGGAAAGGCTTGGGAAAAGATTGATTCAAAAAAAGAAATTGCTGATAATCAGCAATTTCTCCTTTTGTCTCAATATTTTCTGTTCTATATTGTACACAAATCCTGATTTTATAAACATCCATTTTGATGTCTGCAGCGGCTTTCTAATTGTAAAAGTCAAAATTTTCGTCGTTTGGGAAAGGGTTAAGGAGTATTTCATTGTTTTTCCAGATGACATTCAACTTTACAAGGGCTCAAACTCCTCAGGGATTGTACAAATATATGACAGTGGAAGTTGGAAAACATTGTGTGGTACCAATTTTGGGGCAACAGAAGCGCAAGTTGTGTGCCGCTCCCTGAACTATGCTGACGGCTCACCAATACCATACACTGCATTTGGGAAAGTTAGTTCTGTGCAAGCTTACGCTAATGTTTTCTCGGGCAATGGGTGTGCAACGGGATTGGAGCCGGATATATTTGCATGTGACCTTGACCTGAATGTGTTGTGTGCTGATCCTAGCCTGAATTACGCTAGTGTCAACTGTTTTGACTCAACTGAAAACATTGAAGGTAATTTAAAAATTACAAAGCTCCAGATTGGGGGGGGATTACTTTTTTGTATTCCTATTAGGCCCTTTTTGTATGCTCATCAAAGATGGGACATGTGGGATCTTCCGTGGCATGAAGTATGCAGGCAGCATCCACTTCTCTGTCAGGAACATTACTCTGTCACCTTATGTCCAATTCAATTTATATCATGGTTAGAATCATTACTATGCATAGCTTAGTTTTTGCCCTTTTTATACGCATGAAGTGTCGTATTATGTTATGGCCCCGGTCGGTCGTCCGTCCGTCTGTCCGTCCATTAGCAATTTCTTGTGTGTGCAACTCTTCCTACAGTTTTGATTAGAATTTAATCAAACTTGCCACAATGAATCTCCATGGTGTGTAGTTGTGCACACCGCTAACGGAATTCATATAACTCTTTTCGTTCTTGAATTATCTGCCCTTGAATTTAAAAAATGCCCATTTTACTGACAAGCCCCTCTCCAGCGTATATGTGCTGCTCTGCGAAGCTCTTGTTTATTCATACTTTAATCTTTTCTGGTTATCAGCATTTTCTACTTTTGAATCAATGTTTTCCTAAACCTTTTCAATAAACGACATAAAAACCAGGTACTGTTTTGGAAAAGGTTAACATAATGATGCCCCTTGTTCTTCTTATGCCACCTATTGAAAGATCTGGGGCATATTGTTTCACTTATGTCTGTCTGTATGTTCCTCTTATTGTCCAAAAACTTACCATTGGTCATTTCGGGGCATTTGTGTTTCACAAACACATTTTGTTTTATTTACAGACTACAGTATAAAACTAGACGATGAAGGCACAGCAGACTCCGGCTACTTTTCCAGAGTTCTCGTTTATAAAAACAACACCTGGGGTTATGTTTGTGCTCAATATTGGGATGATGAGGATGCTGAGGTTGTCTGCAGCCATCTTGGTTTCCAGGGGGGCATGGCTGCCTACAGCTTCTCTGATTGGTCACTGCCTACACTGTTAATGGAGACTGGATGTAACGGAACAGAAGAGACAATATCTGACTGTAATAATGTTGATGTAGAATGTTTGACTGACAAAGTGGGGGATGTGGTCTGCTATAACACACAGAGTAAGTCAAATTTTACAGAGATATAAAAGGGAGGAGGGGGTTTGACTTTTCAAAATGCAATATATCATTCAAGAATCATCAAACCATTTTTTGAGGATGCTCATTGGTATTGTCTTTAACCCTTTCCCAAACTGCAAAATTTTAGGGTGATCCACTTCAAAAACTGCAGCAAATGACAAAATGGATGTTATTAAAGATAGGATATGTGTAAAATGTGGCAGAGAAAATATTGAGACAAAAGAAGAAACTGCTGTTATCAGCAGCTTCTTCTTTTGTTTCAGTGTTTTCCTAAGCTTTTTCTATAGGGGACATCAAAACCAAGTCTTGTTCGGGAAAGGGTTAAATCAATTTTTGTCTCCCACTTATGGGCCAATAACTGCACACCTATATAGCAGAGAAGCTAGATCCTCAAACAGTAAGAGTCACTGACTCGGGTTCACTTGCCCCTCACCTCTGTGGGTTCGAATCCCGCCAGGGACATATGAACTCTCATGTGAGGAAGCTATCCATCTGGGTTGTGGAATGTTGGTGGTTCTATCCAGGTCTTTGGGGTCTTCCTCCACCATTCAAAGCTGGAAACAGGTCAAAAGAAGGGAATTCCTTCCATGGCATGCCCATTCTACTACTCGATCATATGGATATGTCTGGCAACCGAGGATAAATAACCTAAAAACACACACACTCAGACAGTATTTTGTGGTAGCACTAGTGAAACAAACAACAGAAATTCATGGTTAACTAGCTCCAGCCACTGAAATATGACTAACTGTCAAATGAGTTGTCAATTAATTCAATCAATTTTATTGTATTGAATTTTTTGTACATTACAGAGCCAACATTAGAGCTGGTTGGTGGTAAGGATCATTATGGATATGTGACAATTAGTGTAGACAACCAAAAGGGGTTTATCTGCGGACCAGAATATGTGTACATTATATGTGTACATTGTATATTTGTGCAGTTATAACTCTTATTTGTATATTACAGAGCCAACATTAGAGCTGGTTGGTGGTAAGGATCATTATGGATATGTGACAATTAGTGTAGACAACCAAAAGGGGTTTATCTGCGGACCAGAATATGTGTACATTATATGTGTACATTGTATATTTGTGCAGTTATAACTCTTATTTGTACATTACAGGGCCAACATTAGAGCTGGTTGGTGGTAAGGATCATTATGGATATGTGACTATAAGTGTAGACAACCAACAGGGGTTTATCTGCGGACCAGAATATGTGAACACTATATGTGTACATTGTATATGTGTGCAGTTATAACTCTTATTTGTATATTACAGGGCCAACATTAGAGCTGGTTGGTGGTAAGGATCATTATGGATATGTGACTATAAGTGTAGACAACCAACAGGGGTTTATCTGCGGGCCAGATGATCCGGTCTCTGTTTATGAGTATGTCTATGCTGTCTGTAAAACACTTGGCTATTCTAGCGGATTCCCCATCTCAGGAGTGGAAGAGTAAGAAACATTTCATTACTTTTCAACAAAAACCTTGTAACTGCAGCTTCTTTAAAGCTGCAGTTACAGGGTTTTTGTTGAAAAGCATTGATTTTTATAACAAATTGTATTCTAGCGTTGGTTCAAATAGATGTAAATTAAATAAGCCTAGGAGAACAACATGAGTCCTGATCAGACTTCATGTATATGCAGGCTGATCTGAATGATATTGGGCTCATTTGATAAATGCTGAGGTTATGCAATGAGAAATTCACTATAACTTTAGCCCGAACGGTGAGATATTAGCCTTGTTCAAATAAAAACAGGTTGCAAGCAGCAATTTCAAGTGAATGAAATTGTACATTTTTAGCTCGACTTTTCGAAGAAAATGAGAGCTTATACTGTCACCCGGGCGTTGGCGTCGGCATTGGCGTTGGCGTTGCAACCAAGGTTAAAGTTTTTTCAAACATCAATAACTTCCATACTATCATAGGGATTCAACCCAAACTTGGTATACTTATTCACCATCACACCCTCTACCTTACTATCAGGGCCTATGACCCTGGGACCACTCTATTTGGAGTTATGCCCCCTTTATACTAAGCAACTTAGAAAGTCGAGCGCGCTGTCTTCGGACAGCTCTTGTTACATCTTGTCTGTGACCAGGCCTTAACTTCTGCACTGTAAATGATAACACTGAATATTCCTTTTGTGCAGTTCTTGTCACAATACACTTCCTGGTATATTAATTTCAAGGTCAAATAACAAGGTCAAATTTGAACAAATGTTTAATATTACAGTGACATTGATTTTTGACAAACATGTATTGTTTCTATGTACAGAGCCAAATTGACCCTACCAAATATCAATGAAGTGTTCTTGGAGGAAATGAAGTGTACGTTTGATGACCAGACGATCTACGAATGTGAAAATACAGACTGGAAAGTTGTTACAGGAAAATGTGACAACTTGACGAATGTAGCCTCGGTTTACTGTTATTCTTCAGGTAAATGTATAAAAAGTCTTTTCTCCTTTTCTCCAAATTTTTGTGTTATTTTGTTTCTCTGTAGAACTATGAATATCAGAATCATGGATAGATTGACTATTTTAGCTATGGTAGATCTACATCATGAACAGAAATTATCATGGAAAGGTTGAACCATTTTCCAAAAGGCTAAAACTCGCACAACTGACAAAATGGAAGTTAAATTAAAGATAGAATTTATGTAAAATATGACATAGAAAATATTGCGACCAAAGGAGAAACTGCTGATAATCAGCAGTTTCTTCTTTTGTTTCAATGTTTCCCCAAGCCTTTTCTATTAGGGACATCAAAACCAGGTCTTGTTTTGGAAAGGGTTAAAGGTTTTACATGAAACTTTCATATTTGTGTTTCTACAAATGCTATTGCTCTGAAACTTTACATATGCTTCTGTGACCTGAAAATAATAATAGCAGCTTTTTTGGACTTCACTATCTAGCACCTTATAGTCGCGCTTTGCTGTTTTCCGACGGCATTGTATTCTTTTGTCTTAATATTTTCTCAATTTTCTTTAGGGATTTCAAATCCAGGGATTATTATAGGAATATCTAATTTCATATTTTCAGTGAGATTAAGTTCATTCCCAGCTGTGTTTGAACAACCAGATGTTCACATGGGGCGCGTAGAGATACTCGTAAATGGGTGGTGGCGCTCGGTATGCGCGGATACTTTCACTCAAAGAGAGGCTGATATTGTATGTAGGGAACTCGGGTTTTCACACGCAGAAATATCACTACCGGGCAACTTTGGGAACGGGTAGTAAGTATTTATTGAACAATACAGTTAAATACTGGTAAAAATCACTGGTATTGCAGATCAAAATCAATTTCTTCATTTTCCATGATGTTGTTCAAAGGCTTTATCTTGTGAAGCATCAAAAAGGATAATCATTTGGAATTGGTTAACCCTTTCCGGAAGAACAATTTTTAGTGGCCCAATTTGAAAGCTGCTGCAGACGATAAATGGGTGTTTATAAAGATAAGAATTATATACCAGTAGGGCATAGCTCAAAAAATATTGAGTCAAAAGGATAAAATGCAGCATTTTCTTCTTTTGCCTCGATGTTTTTGCAAGTTTTTTATGCCCTTGTATCAAAAGATTGGTGGCATATTGTTTTAATGTTGTGTGCACGTCCATCTGTCTGTCTGTCTGTCCGTCTATTTAATCTGCCTGTCTGAAACTTAACTCGAAAACTTGACATTGGCCTTTCGGGGGCATTTGTATTTCACAAGGACATCTTGTTCTATTAGCAGGTATTGTTTGTGAGAGCTTTAACACAGTGAAACTGAAATACCAAGTGGAATGATGTTTTGGCTTTAAAATATGAACAGTAAATTCTTCCACAAAGTGCCAATTTCAAGTTAACCCTTATCACCCATTAACATGGAAATAAACATGAAAATTTGGCATTTTCTTTACAAGTACTAAACATACAAAGCCCAAATTTGGTATACAACTCTTCAATGATATCTATCTGCTCCATGCAATATGACCTTCCTCAAGGTAATCCTGTAATCCTAATCCCAATAGACTTTATTCAAACAATTATCTCCCTTGTGAATTTCGTAGTTAAAAAATTGATAATTTGTCTCCCTTTGTCGGCGAGGGGGCATAGGTAAATGATCGCTCTTACTTGTTTGTAAAAAGCGCATTTCAAAATCCTGATTATTTACCCATTGAAACAGGATTTCCTGTAAAAAATTTTGCGAAATGAAACTTTTATATCTGAAGATGCCAAAACCAATCGAATTTGCGAATTTTCATGCGAAGAATTAGTAAAAAAGAAACAATTCTATACAGTGGTGCACATCTTTACGGGACACAATTGCATTTAGTGGAAATAAACAAATATCGCTCTGGTTTCTTTGCTAAAGGCGCCTTACAAAATCGGGTTTATTTATCGATAGATGTTTGATTATTTTATTTTAATTATTTTGAAATTAAAATTTAAGACGCGTAGTCTCAAAAGTAACATGTTTCGGGTATTTTTCATGCGAATGGTTAGAGGAAAAAAAGACGCCTGACGGGACATGGTTTGAAGCATTCGACATATTAAAACGAAATAAATTATTTAAATTTTCTATCGGTTTCTTTTTATTTGATTAATATTATATTCACAGAGTTGTCACATGGTTTGTTGATCTGTCTTCCGACGCATTTATAACTTATTAGTCGCTTTTTTTCATTTTAAACAAATATTAAACAATGTACAAATATTTTACTTACAATTATAAGATTCAAAATCAAATTTAGATGTAGATAATTTCGTTTTCGTTCAAAGTTTAAGAAACTTTTGCTTGGTGAAATTCGAGCAAATAGATCTACGAATAGTTCAATTTTGATAGTCTTCAAAAGATTTTTTCATCAGTACATTCCGAATGTAATGTTGAAAAAAAAGACCATCTAAATGTCTAGGCATTAAACTTTTCATTGTGAGGAAAAGGAATATAACTTTTCTGTCAAGATGTTTTTATCCATTCATGTGTTATACATAGTGATATATTCGAGTATAACAGACTTAACCCTTTCCCAAACAGCAAAATTTTAGGGCACTCCTGTTGAAAGTTGCTGCAGACGACAATATTGATGTTAATAAAGATCAGATTTTTGTATGATATAGCTCAGAAAATATTGAGACAAAGCCAAAAGGAGAAACTGCAGTTTCTTCTTTTGTCTCAATGTTTTCCCAAGACATTTCTATCAAGGATGTGAAAACCAGGTCCTGTTTCGGAAAGGGTTAAACTCTTCTGTTTGGAAAAGGATTAAGCGTATATCACATAATTAACCCATATATGCCTGAATTTTTTATTTCTATATAATTGATTTATTCGTGAAAGGAATACAAATACTAAATAAAATTGAACATTTTTTACGTTGTAAAATACTTTATTTGGCTAAAATCGTATATTTATGCTCCCCGAAAAAAATTCGGGGGAGCATATAGTCGCCACGCTGTCCGTCCGTACGTCCGTCCGTCCGTCCGTGTGTCCGTCCGTCCACAGCGATATCTCAGCAACCCTTGGACCAAATTCAATGAAACTTCACATGTGAACTCCCTGGGTCAATGCCTAGGGACCTTTTTCTCCGTTTGTAAATTTAAGGCTGCGTCATGGAAAAAGGGGCCTTAGTGTAAAAATTAGTTTTTCTCTGATTTCTCTTCATCTAATGGGCAGAATTTAATGAAAGTTTGTGCTCATGTAATAATAAATAGGATGTTCTAGACCATATTCTATAAATAATGTGTGTACAAAAAAGCTGTCATGGGAAAAGGGGGCTTAATGTTTGATAGTTTTTATTTTGTGACAAACACTTATTCGGGGAGCATAATCCGTCTGTGACGGCTCTTGTTTGTATGTGTCCTGAAAACAGGACTCTAGGCATTAGAGTAATCAAAATTCCAAAGTAAACCCTCATTGATAGAATAATACCAGATAGTTTTAAACCACCTTTCCGTTCCAAAAATGTCATTAACACACATAAACATATGCTTTGTGAAAAGGGGGCTTCATGCACCACTAGATCAAATGCAATAAGCACCCTTTTCCCACAGCATATCTTATATTTTCACTCCCTCTTTTCGCTAAAATCATATAATTTATATTATCACTTTTCTTCGAAAGCCTCACTGCAAATTAAGAACAAGATAGTTACTATGTTTTTGAAGAAAAACTTTATTAATAATTTTCATTCCGTTACAAAAATGCATTTGTTTTCAAACACTGATATTGTTAAAACATTTTCAATGAAGTCGAACTGAACGCTTAGTAAAATGGTTTGTAAAGTTTGCAAAATGCATTAAGACAGTGCTACATAATGACCATTGTAGTTGCATTGAATATATTCTGGAAAATGTTTGTGGTAAGTAGAAGTGTGCCTTTTTGGTCATTCAATAGCAGTGCATGATATTCTCTGAGCTTGTGGTACTCCAACAATATGTGTCTACTGTCTTCGTGCTCCAGAGAAGTTTGTTAAAAAAAACAGTTATATTCTTTGAATACATTTATCATCAAATACTGAACTACCTTCTTTATGGATGTATGTCTGGTCGTGTCTGGTTGTGGTTGTTGTTGACCGGGAATGTTGTTTATATCAACATCTCCGTACTCATCCCCACTGTCCACATCTGTCATATCACCTACAGCTGGGTGTTCTATATGGATATCAGCCCTTTGAAAAGCTTCTTAGTACTCGACCATTGTTAGAACTTCGTCCATATTAGATCTTCTGCAAAAACATACCGAATTATATATATAATGTTTAGCAAGGACAAAAATTGCCCCCGCAACCATTTACGCCTACAGTCCTGTTTTCAGGACACTTCTAAAATGTCGAAATTGCCATGGAAAAAATTACAAATGAATATTTTTTCCAAGCATATCTAAGAAAGCATTCACTTGGCAACATATTATATTCATGATGTTCTATTGAAATATTGATAGATAAAAAGTTTTACACATACCTTTGAATTGTAGTCATTCCATAAATCGCCTTTACCGAAAAAGGGTATATTTTGTTCCAGCAAATACAGAAATATGGGAATATTATCATTTCCAACTTTCTAATGCGTCTGATCCGGGCTTATCTGATGATTTATACTATAAAAATAAAGACCTATCACTTATTAGTGGGAAAATATGTGGGCATATGGTATTGTCCTGAAAACAGGACTCTCGGCATATATGGGTTAAGCTCCCGTTTATATCTCACAAGTACCAATATGCATAATATGTGTCTATAGATGACACTTAGTCAATCTACAACTGACACCCC
Organism: Fragum sueziense; assembly: GCA_963680895.1. Classification (NCBI taxonomy): domain Eukaryota; kingdom Metazoa; phylum Mollusca; class Bivalvia; order Cardiida; family Cardiidae; genus Fragum; species Fragum sueziense. The sequence goes on from OY804598.1 coordinate 11,511,583, forward strand.
TACTATACGTTACATGATTTTGCCACTATGATTGAAAAAAAAGAAATAAAAAAAAGATGAATAATAATATGATGCACGCGAGTCTGACCTCACCAGATATTTTTTAAACTATAGATTTTTATATGAGTGAATATGTATTTTTGATCGTTTTATAACATTTACAAAAAGTAGTTCTATTACAAACTCAATAAATGAGATGGGCTTTCTGTGAATTTCAGATAAATATTGCATGGTACTTTTTTCTTAATAGTTACATTTTAAAGTGAAACATTGGTGTATAATGTATTCAGCTTAGGAATGCAAGAAAAAAAATATTAAGAAAATAGTAATCATGCCGAAGTAGGTATTTTCCATATTTGATATACAATGACTAGTCTATCTTTATTGCAATCTTTGTCAATTCCCCAAACATTGACAGAGTGTATTTTAGACCTAACTCTTTCCCGAACTCTTTTCATACTTGAAAACTGCTGCAGACGACATAACAGATTTTGGTAAAGATGGGATTTTTGTGCAAATTGACAAAAGAAGTATTGAGACAAAATGACAATCTACTCATCATTTTCTTCTTTTGTACATGTATGTATAACAAAAATCAAGTTTTGCTTTTGCAGACGTAAAAAGCAGTCTTTTACGGTAGATGTTTAAGTCCGGTACATAATACCGAATCATAAATAGCCTACGCCCAGCTTTTATCACCGAATATTTAGGAAAAATGGAAAAAAAGCAATATGTGTTTGACAGCTTTCCCTTCTGAGTTCACATCCATAGAAGAAATAACAATATCCGCGCATTTGAAGAAATTGATTAATCAAAGCAGCTTATTAACCCGTCACGGCTACCAATTCCTATCTAGGATTAAGTTGATTGCCCCCTCGTGTGTAAAGCCTCGTTTCCACACGGCTGCCGCGCATGCGCAGCGTTATGTGAAAAACCTCTATTAACCATTTCCCAAACAACAAAATTTTAGGGTGGTCCAATCCGAAAGCTGCTACAGACGACAAAATGGATGTTGATAAATATCAGATTTTTGTATAATATAGCTGAGAAAATATTGAGGCAAAAGGAGAAATTGCTGATTATCAGCAATTTCTTCTTTTGCCTCAATGTTTTCCCAAGACTTTTGTAATAGGGATATCAAAAACAGGTCTTGTTTCAAACAATCTAACCTGAAAACTTAACATGAAGATTTAATGTTGGCAATATCTCCAAAAAGTATTCTACCCATTGCTGCACAGTGACGCCTTTCGACTCCCTAGCAAGAAATAGCTTGGGGAAACATTGTGAAAAATGAAGAAATTGCTTGTGACAAGCAATTTCTTCATTTTTCACAATGTTTTCTAACATAGAATGGTATGATTTTTAGAATTTTATCAGTTTGAAATTGTCGTCTGCAACACCTACCAAATTGAAACAGTCTAAATTTTTGTCGTCTAGTAATGGGTTAACTTCTTAATAAAAATATTTTCATATAATGTGACCCGTCACGCTAAAAGGGACCTTATTGTATGTGTGAAAAATATCGACCCTAGTCAGTCTGCGCAGTCCGCGCAGCCAGACTAGGGCCGACACTTTCCACTTTTATGTAATTTTCTAACTCCGGAATGTTTTCCCTAACTTACTTTATGTTCATTTTTAACATACGGAATCTGGTTGACATGTGGTGAGTGTGACAAGTTTGTCAAAGTTTGAATTTTTGGAGTTCGGATAAGGTCGCTTTTAGCGTGACGGGTCACATATATTTGTTAATTTCAGCTACCTGACACAGCCGATACAAAGACTAGAATGTAACGGTACAGAGGACAGTCTCAGTAACTGTTCTTATACTGTCGGGTTTTGTAAAACAGACGCCAAACATTCTGCTGTAATATGAATAATTACGGTATTTGTTAATTTCAGTTACTTGACACAGCTGATACAAAGACTAGAATGTAACGGTACAGAGGACAGTCTCAGTAACTGTTCTTATACTGTCGGGTTTTGTAAGACAGACGCCAAACATTCTGCTGTAATATGAATAATTACGGTATTTGTTAATTTCAGTTACCTGACACAGCCTATACAAAGACTAGAATGTAACGGTACAGAGGACAGCCTCAGTAACTGTTCTTACACTGTCGGGTTTTGTAAGAGAGACGCCGAACATTCTGCTGTAATATGTACACAAAATGATGTTGTAAACAGTAAGGGTAAGGGATAAACTTTATATTTTGTTAACTGTTCTTATACTGTCAGGTTTTGTAAAACAGACGCCAAACATTCTGCTGTAATATGTACACAAAATGATGTTGTAAACAGTGTGGATAAGGGTTAAATTTTCACAGATATCAACAGTTACTGACATTATCATGATCATTAGAATTTTCTTCTTTTGTCTCAATATTTTCTCTGCTAAATTGTAAGCAAATCATTTTTCCATTGAGATTCATTTTGCCGTTTGTAGGAGCTTTTAAACTGGAACAACCAAAATGTACCCATTTGGGAATTGGTTAATTAAAGTGGGGAATATTAAGATAGGATAGAAAGAATCTATTCTCAGACAAGGAATAAAAACAAACAAGAATTATTTTCTGAACTAATCACACAGATTTTGATATGGTACAAGTACATTCTATATTTTTTAAAAAAATGTAAAATTCCTTAAATTTGCAATCTGTTTCCCATACTAAAGCACACATTTTATTTTCATCTACGTAGGAAACCTGATAAATTTCACCTTAGCAGAAGGTTACTATGGTGAAGTCATCGCCGAGAGATACGGGGTCAAAGGTCGTGTTTGCCCTGATGACTGGGATGACAATCATGCCGACATTTTCTGTCGGTCCATCGGTTTTGTGACAGGTTTTGCGCTGGGGTCTCCAGCCTACACCTACAGAACCAATCCGATCTGGGCGACTGGATTTGTGTGTGGAGTGGGATCAGACAGACTAGAGGAGTGTGGTTACGGATCAGACTTGTCTGAAGACTGGAAATGTGCTGATGATTATACTGTAGCTGGAGTGCTGTGTTATAGTGGTAAACCGCCAGGTTAGTGTTATATTGCAGATTGTAACACGTTTCCATAATATCCATATACAGCAAAAGAAGAACTGCATCAGGTTTTATTTGATCAATAAAGACTCTATGTAATTATGCTTTGTGTATGCGCCAAAACGTCATGTGGCGACAAGGTAACGTCAAATGACGTCATAAATGACGTCACTTAACCGCCAATGCATTTCCTATGTCGAAAACTATAGTGTGACAAAATTTTCAAAAAGTAACACATTTGGAATTTTTTGTTATTTAGAGTGTTATAATGGAGATAATAACAAATTAAGAGGTCTATATTTGCCAAATAAAAACCTCTGTATTCTGAACTACATATTAAGGCAAATACCTTGGCGCTGTCTCTCTCGGTTTTTACCTACACAAGTAGTTTGTCACACATCAGTTTTTATTCGGCAAATAAAGACCTCTAAACTTGTTATTATTTCATAAGTAACAGATAAGACTCGAGGAACAATTTTGATCAGTTATTGAACAAGTGGAAGACTGCATTTTCACTGTTAGAATGTGGATGTGTTAGAGTAAGTTGAAACTTAATGATGACAAGACAGAAGTTCTATCAATTAAAACCAAGACCTCATTCAAATCATGTGAGTGTCCTTCATTCCTGCGAATAGGAAATGGTAATATTCCTTTTAATGACTCTGCAAGAAATCTAGGTTATCATATCTCGGATGATATGTCACTAGATACTCATGTCACAAATGTATGCAAATCAGCCTATTGTGCTATTAGCCAGATAAGTTCGATTCGCAAATATCTAACAAAAAAGTTTAGTGTGCGCATTTGTACTCAGTCTACTAGATTACTGTAATTCCCTTCTGTCAAATGCCCCCAAATACATTATTGACAAGTTACAGAGAGTTCAAAACTGTGCAGCCCGATCAGTTGAAAAGGCACGAAAGCACAACCACATCACCCCAATCCTGTAATCACTGGCTTCCTATTGAAGAATGAATTAACTTTAACCCATAACCTCACAGGGACGCCTTTTGACGCCCAACAAGATAAAGACTTTGGAAAACATTGTTGAAAATGAAGAAATTGCTTGTGACAAGCAATTTCTTCATTTCACACAATGTTTTCTACCCCAAAAGTCACAAAATTTTGAAATTTCATCCCATTGAAATTGTCATCTGCAACTTCTTTCAATTTGGACAATCTTAAAATTTTGCTGTTTGGGAAAGGGTTAAGATATCTGCCTTGTGCCACATCCAACGCGGATCCAGGATTTTTTTCCAGGGGGGGTCAAAGCCCAAACGACAGCTTTTAATAAGAAGTTATATAGTCAAAATTCAATTTTTCGGCCAATTCCAGGGGGGGTCATGACCCCCTGACCCCACCCCTAGATCCGCCCTTGGCCACAACTACTTTTCAGGACATTCCCCATCATTTATCAGTGACATGCCCAATCAGGACACTCCATCTAGAGACCTCAGGTCCTCATCCATTTCCCGCATTTTATTTGTTCCGACTATCCAAACAAAAAAGTATGGTGAGCGAAGCTTTTCATACTGTGCTCCAGAGCGATGGAACACCCTGCTGTCAGATATCAGACACATTGAGTCATTACAAGCCTTTAAAAAAAACCTTTAGACTCACCTTTTTAGCTCACCTGAGCACAAAGTGCTCAAGGTGAGCTATTGTGGTCACTTTTTGTCCGTCGTCCGTCTGTCTGTCCGTCTGTCTGTCCGTCCGTTCACAATTTCGTGTTTACACTCTAGCATCTACAAATATAGGCCAATCTTAACCAAACTTGGTAAAAACATGTATGGCCATAAGATCTCGGATGAGTTCGATTATGGGTCAGATCGAACTAGAAAGTCAGGAGTTATCTGCCCTTGAATGCGAAAAATACCTAGTTTTGACATTGTTTACACTCTAGCATCTACAATTATTGATCAATCAAGACAAATCTTGGACATAACGTTGCAGACCATAATATCTCAGATGAGTTTGATTTTCAGTCTGATCTGACTAGAAAGACAAGAGTTATGTGCCCTTGAATTCGACAAAATTGCCATTTTTGGCTGTTTTCGACCTTGTTTACACTCTAGAATCTACAATTATTCATCAATCAGGACAAAACTTGGACACAATGTTGGGGACCATGAGATCTCGGATGAGTTTGATTTTCAGTCTGATCTGATCAGAGAGTCGAGAGTTACTTGCCCTTGAATTTGACCAAATTGTCATTTTCGGCTGTTTTCGACCTTGTTTCCACTCTAGAATCTACAATTATCATTCAATCAAGCCAAAACTTGGACACAATATTGGGGATCATAAGATCTGCGATGAGATTGATTTTCAGTATTATCTGATCAGAAAGTCGAGAGTTATGAGCCCTTGAATTTGACAAAATTGTCGTTTTTGACTGTTTTCGACCTTATTTACACTCTAGAATCTACAATTTTTTACCAATCAAGACAAATCTTGGACACAAGGTTGGAGACCATAAGATCTCAAATGAGTTTGATTTTCAGTCTGATCTGACCAGAAAAATGAGAGTTATGTGCCCTTGAATTTGATAAAATTGCTGTTTCGGCTGTTTTTGACATTGTTTACACTCTAGAATCACAATTATTTATCAATTACGACAAAACTTGAAAACAATGTTTGAGACCATAAGATCTTGGATGAGTATGATTTTCAGTCCGATCTGATCAAAAAGCAGAGTTATGTGCCCTTGAATTTGACAAAATTGCTGTTTTCGGCTGTTTTCGACCTTGTTTATACTCCAGAATCTACAATTATATATCAAACAAGACAAATCTTGGACAATGTTATAAGATGCATGCATAAGATTGTGCATGAGTTTGATTTTCACAACATTATTGACCATAAGTTCGTTTTCAGTCTTAAAGTCATAGATATTTATTGAATTGAACAAAAGTGTTGCTCATATCAGGTGAGCGATATAGGACCATCATGGTCCTCTTGTTTGAATATACTATGACTAGATCTAAATTGTTTGAAATTTTACTTTGCATGACTTAATCAGGGATAAATTTTGTTCCATGTAAACATTTTAATTTGTACAGCACTAAGAGTCTGAACTTTCGGGATGTAGCACTTTATAAAATGTTCATTATTATTATTATAAGAAGGTTGAAGGTATTCTAAATTTGTTATTTCAAATCTAAAACTTTTGTTGTAGGTACTCATTTGAATTGTCTCAATGAGATTATTCTAATGAGTACCCACTATATAGGGTTTTAATTAGATATTGCCATTTAAAAAGCCATTACCCCCTTTCTAAAGCTCTGATATAGTAGAGCTTGCCTTTAATAGAATTCTTGCTTGTGACCATTTTGCGTGATGTTTTTCAAAGCCATTATGTTGTTTGGTGTCAAGAGGCCTCAATGTGTGGTAATGTGTTAAAGTTTTGCTTTCTATTTTGTTTTCTCTTTTCGTAATGAAGACCCCAAAGTTCGCGGTGAGGGTTCACTTATTGCCAATCATTTCTTGGTGGAGATTTATCATGATGTTACACTATGGGGTACAGTGTGTGATGATAGTAGCTGGTCCAACGCCGCAGCTCGTGTATATTGTAGAGAACTTGGATATCCATATGGTGAAACTGCCAGGTAAATATTGTTAGTGTTATTGCAAAACCTCGTAACTCCAGCTTTGATAAGCTGGAGTTACGCGATTTTGCAATAACAATAGAGATACATGTATGTATTATTGTTTGTAATATCGTTTGTGTTTTCACAATACGCCAAGTTTGTTATGATAGTAGCTGGTCTAATGCTGAAGCTTTTGTTTATTGTATAGAACTAGGATATCCCTATAGTGAAACTGCGTGGTTAGTTTGTATTATTGTTTGTAAATATTGTTTCCACGGTGGAGATTGTGCATCATGGGATGGATAACGAATACGGACAAAATAATCTCGATTCTGGTAAGATATTTTGCAATAACTTCCTTATTTGTGCGTCAATTTTCAAAGGGTTTGTTGCATGTACCCCGCCTTACGGAGCTCTTCATCGGATGTATGTCATATTAGATAACTCATGGTATTTTTTCTGAAATATTGTCCCGACCAGAAAGCAAAATGGTAATGACTATGGTCAAATTAACCACGCTTCAGGTAAGAATTTTTGCAACAACTTTCTTATTTCTGTGTCAATTTTCATGCGGTTTGTTGCACGCACTCCGCCTTACTGAGCCCTTTTCTCAGAATGTATTACTTATCTGGAAACTCCTTGTATTTCTCAACAACCAATCCCTACCAACTAGAAAAAGGACCTGAATTTTTTGTCGTTTTTCAGGTCGGTTGGGATCAATTTTTAGACAAAGTACAAAGATTCTACAAACAATTCATATATCTGAGGAAAGAACTCAGTAATGCGGGGTACATGCAACAAACCGCTTGAAAATTGACGCAGGAATAAGAAAATTATTGCATAATTTCTTACCTGATGTGAGGCAAATTTGTCCGTATTCGTTATCCATCCCGTCTTGCACAATCTCCACTGTGGTTTCTGTATTCACAATATAACTCAATGGATTATGAGAACTTGGATATCTATACAGTGAAACTTCCAGGTAAATCTGGACAGAATTTCATGAAAATTTACATGAATGATTTAATATGACATGGACATTGGCATGAAGCAATTTCTTTGGTCTTCAAGGTCAACCAAGGGAGATAATTTGACTTGGAATCTGTGACCCACGCCTGTCCATCCACATTTCTCATGAGAGCAGATTAACAAATCCCCCCCCTCCCCCCCCAAATGACTTGCAGGATTTTGATGAAAGTTTACATGAACGTTCAACATGACATGGACTTTTTGCTTTATGAAAGTTTTTGCTCTCTGAAAGCAACCATGATTGTCTTGCAATTCTTGACTAGCGCCAGCAAGGGGTATTAGTCTGCTGTGTGACATTTCTTGTTTTGCACTGTGAGTGTAGGGCCGAATGTATGTTCCATGTTAGAACTTCACAATAACCCATGGGTATTGTATTGTTTATATTAAAGATCAGGTTTCAGTAAAGGTCAATCTAACCAGCCTATAGTTCTATCTGGAGTGAGATGTAAGGGTACAGAGACGTCCATCCTGCAGTGTACAAACAATGGGTGGTTGTCTAACAGCAGCATTTGTACAGATCATGCAAGAGATGTAGGAGTTTACTGCTATAGTTGGGGTGAGTTAAAATACCCAAGCCTCTACAGTGACATTTTTTGGCGCCCTTCAAGAAAAATGTTTGAAAAACATAGCGAAAAATAAAGTAATTGCTTGTCACAAGCAATTTCTTCATTTCCCACATTGTTTTTTACACAAAAAGACTAAGAAATATACAATTCCACATGGTTTAAATTGTCGTCTGCAACATCTTTCAAATTGGAAAAGTCCATCCTGCAGTGTACAAACGATGGCTGGTTGGCTAACATCAGTGTTTGTACAGATCACACAAGAGATGTAGGAGTTTACTGCTACAGTTGGGGTGAGTTAACATATCCTTACCATTAGTTAGTCATAAAAATCAGTATGTTGTTTGATTGGTTGCTATGTCGAAAAGTCTTCGGGGCAACCCCTAGGTGGCGCATCGCAAGTCCAAAGAAAATCTGACTAAATCCGCAAAGGCTGAATATAGGCGTAGTTGGGTTCAACCTTGGTTACAGAAGATGGGATAAGTATGAATTGTAGCTTTTCAACAGAAACCTTGTAACTGCAGCTTGTTTTAAGCTGCAGTTACAAGATTTTTGTTGAAAAGCAGTGATACAAGGATTATTGAACTGTATATCTTATCTTGATGTAGAGTGTTTTTCATATCTTTATATATGTTTATTTTCCTAATGCCGCATATGTTTGACCTCTGCCTACACTAATATGTTTCTTAAATTCTGGACTTAGGACTTCACACAATGTCTCTTTTATCAATATCGTGATGGTCATATATTTTTGGAGAGCATATAGTTGCCGCTTTGTCTGTCCGTCCGTCCTGTCCATCCGTCATTCCGTCCGTCCGTCCATCCGAAGCGATTTCTCCATAACCCTTGGGCCAAATCAAATGAAACTTACCATGTGAACTCCCTATGACATAATGCCGATGTGCTTTTCCCAGTTTTGGGACTTAAGGTAAAATACAGTTTTTCTCTAATTTCTCCTTGTCTAATGGTCAGAATTTGATGAAATTTCATATTTGAGTAGCAAATCAGATGCCCTTGACAATAAAGTGCTCTCCATGGCATACATTTATTGTGACAATGCCTTATTCGGGGAGCATTGTCCGTCTCTGACGGCCCTTGTACTCTTTCAGTAAAAGTTAGTCCTGCTGTCACTGTACAGTTTTGTACCACGCGGCAGACGATTACGGACTTGTTTGTGTCGACGTATCTGATTTTTATCAACAATTTTCACCCAAAGCTTTCTGTTTTAGGAATGTCAAACCATGTCTTATTTGAGGAAAAGATATGGTAACTTTCAAAAGAAAGAAAAAAGAAGTCATCACTTTTCAACTAAAACCTTGTAACTGCAGCTTGTTTTAAGCTGCAGTTACAAGTTTTTTTGTTGAAAAGCAGTGAAATGCTGTTATTATTATTGGAGTATGATTGTTTCGTAAATTCATATTAATTGTTTTTATGATTATTACAGTAAAAGTTACTCCTGCTGTGACTCATGGAGCAGTTTTGTATCACGGGACAGACGATTACGGACTTGTTTGTGCGGACGGATTTGATGATAACAGTGCGAGGGTAGTTTGTAGTAACCAAGAAAGTATACAATTCCAATATGGAATGGCTCTGTGTTGTTCTGGTATTGGACCGCGGACTGAAGTGTTTACGTTGTCGAATGTATCGTGTGTTGGTAATGAGAAAAATTTGAGGGAATGTTCATACAATGACCAGAATCCCTCATGTAGCAGTGGACAATATGCAACTGTAGCTTGTGGAACTGTCCAGATTGGTTATACAAGTAGGTCTATCATGTTTTTAACGATTTGCCAAATGGCAAAAATCTAGGATGGTCTAATTCAATTCTGCTGCAGACCACAAAACAATATGCGACTGTAGCTTGTGGAACTGTCCAGATTGGCTATAGAAGTACGTAGGTTCATCATATTAACCTATTCCCATACAGTGGCGATCTTTGATGCCCCTCAATGAAAATGCTTGGGAAAACATTGTTGAAAATAAAGAAATTACTTGTGACAAGCAATTTCTTCATTTCCCATACTGTTTTATATCCCAAACGACCACGAGAGTTTTAATGTCTTTTACTTGAAATTGCTTTCTTCGACATCTTTCAATTTGGAAAAGTCTAAAATTTCGCCATCTAGTAATGGGCTGAATAGACTTCACTCCCATCCCCCTTGAATTATATCTAAGGTCTACAATGCAACATAAAGAGGACTACTTGAACTTCCAAAACAATGTTTATAGTACAAGAGATTTTTATGCCCGGGTATGATAATATCGGGGGAATATTGTTTTACCCATGTCCTTCTGACTGTGCGTGCATCTGTCCATCCGTCTGCATGTCAGTCTGAAAACTTGACATTTGCCATTTCGGGGCCATTTGTGTTTCACAAACACATCTTGATTTTATTTCTGAATGTCTGTCAATGCATATGTTTAGTCATCAAACGTTTATTCCAGTTGGAGCAATAGGTTTGTTTGACTCCATCGGTCTGTTCATCCCACTTTTTGTCGGGACCATAATGTCATAAAATGGACATCTGATGCCAGAACTAGTTGAAATTACCTATGTACAACAAAAGATCACATTTTTGAGAAGAGAATGTACAAAAGAAGAGTAACTCAGTCACTGTACGACTGTGACCCTTAATTTTCGTCCTTTTTATTGCTAAGATTTCTCTGTAACATGACCACTTATTTTCAGAGCTATCAGCTAACCCTGTAGTTGAGGTGACCTATTTTAGCCAGACTGGTTATGTGTGTAGTGAAGGATTTACACACCAAGATGCTACTGTTTTGTGTAGACATTTCGGATACAGTCAAAGTGCAAAGTTTAAAGCTTCTGCATCAGGTAGGAATGTTATTAGCCGTTTCCTAAACAAACCATTGTGAGGATGCTCCAATTTTGACATTGTGACCATAACCATTAAGCTCTGCCTTATCTAATGATATTGGAGATAGAGCCAAAATGTTTCACTCAAATTTACATGTACTTCCTCTGATGACCTTCCATTTTTGACATGACTTTTTATCTTGACTTTGGAATATGACATACAATGTACTTGACGAATCTCTAACCAAGTCTGCTGTTGCAGAGAGAGCCTAGATATTTTGCAAATTAATTCCTTCTTATAAAATATTTCATTATAGACCTTGGCTTTTGACCTTGGTAGAAAAGAAATTGCTTCTAACAATGTTTTTCCACAATGTTTTTCCAAGCATATTGTGGGATGTCAAAAAGTTTCATTATGTGGGGATAGATTATAAAAGTGCTACTACTATTATCAAATCTTATTATTTTGCCTCTCTTTTATACAGCCTACACCAACAATATCCGGTGGTTACGAGGGTTTGGTTGCCAGGGTGATGAATCTTCTATATTACAATGTAGCAGTCTAGACTGGGGCAATATTGGTCTGTGCTCGTGGGACTCTGTGGCTGCTGTCAGGTGCACCAACAACCCAGGTTTGTGACCTTCACCTTTAGATAAATGACCTCCAGGCCCTGGTTTCTCGAAAAAAACTGAAGTATGTTCTCATGCTCAAATCTGAGCACAATGCTCAAATCGCATGAAATCCACGTGAACTTCAATCGAATACCCTTCAACGTTGGAGAGTATCCCTTTGAAGTTGAGCATGTTCTCATGAGAATATACTTAAGTTTTTTCGAGAAACCGGGGCCTGGTGCGACTGGTTTAATCCTTTTCCCAAATGAAAAAGTTTTTGGATGGTCCAATTTGAGTGCTGTTGCAGACGAAAAAATGCATGTTTTTGCAGATAGAATTTATGTGCATATTTAGCAGAGAAAATATTGAGGCAAAAGAAGAAAATGCTGGTTTTCAGCATTTTCTTCTTTTGCCTCAATGTTTTCCCAGGCATATTTGATTAGAATTGGACTGTGCTGGTGGGACTCTGTGGCTGCTGTCAGGTGTACAAACAATCCAGGTATGTGACCTTCACCTTGAGATGATTGACCTACTTGTGCAGAACAAGTCTCTTCTTTAATTGTTAACCCTTTCCCAATGGCCAATTTTTGGGATGGTCCAATTTGAAAGCTGCTGCAAACAACAACATGGATGTTAAAGAAAATGGGATTTGTGTACAAACTTGTCAGGAAAGTATTGAGGCAAAAGGAGAAAATGCTGGTTGCCAGCATTTTCTTCTTTTGCCTCAATGTTTTTGCAGGCATATTTTATTAGAATAATTGGTCTGTGCTCAGGAACTCTGTAGCTGCTGTCAGGTGTACCAACAACCCAGGTATGTGACATTCACCTTGAGATAAAATTGTAGTTTGAATTTATGACCAAATCAACAGCTATTGTCATTTGGACACTGTTTAAAGTTTCATCTGAAAAACAAGACCTAGTGGCTGGGGTTGAAAAAAAAAGGACTCCTGAGACTGTATCAAATCTGCCCTTTTCCCCTGCTTTCATCTTATTAAAAATGTTGGCTTTGTGACCATGAGTTCTCCCTGAGAAAGAATCACCAAATGGAAGCCCATTCACAAATATTGACTTCATATATTTATAACCACAGAACAAGAAAAAATACTGCTAGAGCTTCAAAATTCTGCAGGAAGCAAATATAACACTGACCTCATGTCAGTCTCAAGCAAGTTATCTTGGGGTACATGTATTTAGTAATTTTACTACCCACTACCCCTCCCCGTCCAAAATAAGCTTTTTGAAGGAAAATTACTATGCTATCATTCTTTCCAGTGTTTTCAAAAGCTAATCTTAAAATTTTTTCTAGAATTTCTGTGAGTTTTAAAATTTTCATCAATTAATGTATAAAACCAACAAAAATTTAATTTAATCAAAATTTTCCACTGCTTTCTGAAAAATGCCATTTGTCCTAGTACATTACTTTTTCTACTACAGATGACCTTGAGTTTGACATCAGGATAGTGGATGGGACAGACATATCAGGGCGTGTTGAGCTAAAAATAGACAACCAATGGGGAACCTTGTGTGGTAATGACCTCACTAAGAATGAGGCACGGGTCATATGTCGTCAACTTGGTTACCATGACGGTGTTGCCATGGCACCCGGTCACTATGGAGCAGGACAGGGACCGGTACACCTGTCTGGATTTAATTGTCAAGGTATTTATCTAGAGCTACAGATTAGAAGGGGTGTTGGCCTTTCAAAATGCAATGTCTTATTTTGCTGCTATTCAACATAAACCTCGTAACTGCAGCTTGTTTTAAGCTGCAGTTACAAGGTTTTGTTGAAAAGCAGGGATATGTTGTTGGGGATGGGATTTTACCTTACAAATCAGAAGGCCTTTACAACCTCTTATCTATTGCTCTGTATCTATCTATCTCTTTATGCGAGAGCAACCTCTTACAAGTATTGTATTATTCTAGGGTAACTTTGAGGTAAAATTTGTATTTCAGAGATATTATTTTTTCACACAATGGAATTCTTAAGGTATATGTGACAAATTGAAAACTGCTTCATAGAACGAAGTTAAACTAAGAAGATGTATTTTCTTGTCTTGACATGTACATTTCAACAAAGTATAAAGTTAACATTGTTGTTAAGAGGTTCCAAAATCAAGCTCCACCCAAGTAACATGTTGATATTGTCTTTTTTAAAACTAGTCCACACTTTTGGCACAGGTACTGACATTTTTATTAGGAAGAAGAAATACAATAAAAGGACATGTTTGAACTAAGTTGATTGTTTATGTCAGCTCATGAAAAAGAGGGCTACTGGATTTGTGTATTATATTTCAGGAACTGAGAGCAACATAACAGACTGTATATGGGATGGATATAGATCAGTCAGTAGTCTATGTTCTCATTCTGTAGATGCTGCTGTTACTTGTCTAGAAAACAGTAAGTTAATTCTAAAATCATACATCTAGAAAAAGGTTTAATGCTTTCCAAAACATGGCTGACTTTTGCTCACTCTAAAAGGAAAGACTTGGGAAAACTTCTACACAAAAGAAGAAACTTGATTATCATGATTTCTGTGTTTTAATATTTATATAATATTAATTAAATAAAATCAATTTGGCGGTCTGCAACATCCTCAACTTATGTCATTTAGGAAAGGTTTAAGTGGAGTATGTACCCTTTCCTGTAACTACTTCCTTCTATTTAATTTTACTCCCCATACAAACAGTATGGCTCTTAAAACTCAAACAAATTTCACCGCTGTAGATTCAACATAAAAAAATGACTATTATAATTATGATGTCATTCATGTGTCAGTGTCACTTAATTCAATAAAGGTCGACTTTGATACCAATCACACACCCTGCCAAATACTCAAACCATGATAATACCAATGAAATGTTGGCTGCTTTAAATTTTTTTGTATGTTGTTTCAAATAAAGCAATCCTATTGTCAATCACATCATTTTTTTTTTTAAAGTTTATGTATTTTTTTATCAGATTTTGTATCTGTTATGGCTTTCAAAGCCAACTATTTGATGACAAAATCTCTTTAAAGTCTCAAGGATAGGTGATAATAATGATTTGCAACTTCGGTTAACCGATTCCAGTTTCCTACATAATGATGCATTTTGATGCCCTACAAGATAAAGGCTTTGGAAAACATTGTGGAAAATGAAGAAATTTCTTGTGACAAGCAATTTCTTCTGTTTCCTCAATGTTTTTTCTGACCTAGAAAGACAAAAAAAGTAAAATTCCATCCATATGAAATTGTTGTCTGCATCATCTTCGAACGGATAACCCTAATTTTTACCGTCTGGTAATGGGTGAAGATACATGACTGTAGTTACATACATGAATCATTTTTTCCAGTCCGCCTGGCAGGTTCTACCACACCAAACTATGGTCGACTAGAAGTATACAATTTTAACGAGAATGATTGGATAGCTGTATGTGACAACGGCATATTTAGGAACGAGGCTCAGCTCATCTGTAAACAGCTAGGCTACGCTGACGGTCTGATACAGTTTGGGTCGCCGCTCGGTCCGACAGACGTGAAGATTCTTGTGACAGCGGTAGAATGTCCGACCTTGTCTAAATGTACCTTCAATACTGGAGAGTGCTTAACCAACCGTTATGCTGCGGTGTACTGTAGCGATACTCTTATCTCAAATGAAAGTAAGAGAAATATATATTTAATTTGAAAATAATTACTAGATACTCAGTTTTTATATGCCCTAAGGGTTGTAATATTTTATTACCATGCCCATCAGTCTGTCCATCCATCTGTATCTCTTTCTGTCCATCCTTTAGGTATTTGTCATGTGTGTAAATTCTCCTACAGTTCCAATAGGAATTTGATCAAACTTGACATGATTAATCTCCTTAGTGTTTAGTTGTGCGTACTGCTTTTGAATTTCATAAAAGTCAAGACTAATCAATCTTGAATGATCTACCCTAATACTGAGATTTGTTGATCTATAAATATTTTACATTGCTGCTTTTGATCCAAAACCTCATAATTGTAGCTTAAAACAAGCTGCAGTTACAAGGTTTTCGTTGTAAAGTGATGATTATATCAATATTTGACAGATCCTATGACAAGACTCCCTGAAGATGCTTTCTATGGCCCTGTATCAGTCATGGCGAAGACCGTCGGACCTGCGGACCTGTCCGATGAAATTATTCTATGTCCGATATTTTTTTCCTTTCTGTCAGTCCAACTGTCCGACGCTAATTTTGAGGTTTGTTTGTATGAAAAGATCGACAATTTACTTAACAAGAACTAAGAATATAAATTGAAATATAAATACCCTTTTTTTCAATAATCCATGCTATAAATCTAGTGAATTTCCATCCCTTAACTAATGTGAGTCACCAAATAATGGGCCTGTCAATTTCAAAGCGTGGGTAGAATCAGACATCAAAAGAATGTACCGCGGAAGTGTTGGCACCGGGCCAAAAACATTGTGTGAGACTGAGTTGACCCTTTTCATTTTTGGATGAAACATAGATGTATCCCTTTACACTTGTCTTTTCTTTATTCAATATATTTGTGGATCTGTCTTAGTCTGCATTTCTAAAAAAAAACTTGCCTACTTATTATGAAAAAAAGTTATCAGCAGCTGTCAGCTTGCTACCATAAAAGCCAGGGGGGGGGGGGGGGTTAAAAGCATTCCAGATATTATTATTATTATTATACCGCATTTATATAGCACCCTTTTCATAGTAACACTACGTTCAAAGGTGCTTTACATCGTATGTTAAATACATTCAGTAAAAAAATTGAAATGATTAGTATACACTAAACTTATAAAAATATAAAAAAGAAAACTTAAGCTAAAATTAAATTAAAAAAAACAGAAAAAGATGAGTGAAATTTATATAAGACAGTCTGCAACGATTGCTTAAAATTGATTTGTATCACTGCTTAATGTCCATAAAATCTGATATGATGAATAGGTGGGTTTTAAGACCTTTTTTAAAAGCAATCAGTGAATCCGTGTCTCTGAGATCGGCTGGTAGATTGTTCCACAACTTTGGAGCTGCACTGATAAAACTTCTGTCACCATACTTGACACGACTTCTTGGAACTTGTAATGTCAAAGAGCCGTGACTCGACCGTAGGTTTCTGGAGGGTTGGTACACGTGGAGAAGTTTGTTTATATACACAGGGGCCTGACCTTGTAACGCTTTGTGAGTTAAAGTTAAAATTTTATATTCAATCCGGGACTGGATGGGTAACCAATGGAGTTCTTTCAACACTGGGGTAATGTGGCATGTTCGTGATGACCAGTTTATAATTCGGGCTGCTGTATTTTGGACACGTTGGAGTTTATTTAAGACTTTGTTTGGCTGACCATATAGCAATGAATTACAATAGTCAAGTCTTGATGTTACCAGGGAGTTCACGAGAGATTTTGTTGCGTCTGAAGTCAGATATTTTCTAATATGGCCGATTTGACGTAACTGAGCATAACACGACCTACATACTGTGTTGATATGTTGCTCCATGTCCATATTCGTGTCTAGCCAAGCACCAAGGTTTCTTACACAAGTAGCTGGTTTGATTTTAGAGTCCCCGATTTTTAGCTGTACGTTCTTTATATACTTGGCATTTTTTCCAGAGGAAAATAATATAACTTCTGTTTTCTCCGTATTTAATTTTAGCATATTGGAATGCATCCACGACACAATATCAGTAAGACAAGATTCTATTCTGCTGATTGTCTCGGATCTTGAAATATTATCCGTCGGCTCAAAAGTCAGATACAACTGAGAATCATTCGCGTAAAAGTGGTAATCTAGTCCGTGCTTCTTGCAAATCAACCCAACTGGTTTCGTATACATGGTATAGTACTTTGGCCCATCACAGAACCTTGCGGAACACTAAATTCCATGAGTACAGGTTTCGATAGATTTCCGTCTATACTCACAGTCTGATACCGGTCAGTCAGATAAGATGTTATCCATTTGAGGGGTTTGCCAGCAATTCCAAAATGACCCTCTAGGCGTTGAAGCAGTGTTCTATGATCGATCGTATCGAAGGCTGCCGAAAGATCTAATAGGACTAAAACTGTAACTTTGTTCTGATCAAGGGATTGCAGTATGTCACTTTGGACTTTTAACAACGCTGATTCTGTTGAATGACAAGATCGATAAGCAGATTGGTGTTCTTCATGAAGATTGTTGGACGTTAAATGGTTTTCAATTCGTGAGTTTACTACCTTTTCTAACAACTTTGAGATAAATGGCAAGTTGGATACGGGTCTGTAATTTTTCAATACATTTTGGTCTAAGTTGGGCTTCTTAATAAGTGGTCTAATTCGTGAACTTTTGAAAGAAAGTGGCACACAGGCAGTGTCAAGGGAACTGTTCACGATTTTTGTCACCAGAGGAATGAGCACGTCTATACATGATTTTAACAGCCATGTGGGTATAGGATCCAATTCACACGATTTGTTTGGTGATTTTAGAATAATCTTTCTAACTTCATCTTCAGTTGCTGGTGTGAATTCAACCAATTGTTTTTCAGTTTGAATCATGTCCTCAGTTTCTTCATGGTGTGCACTGGACTTTGTTTGTGTAGCTATATCGTTGCGGATGCCTTCTATTTTGTTTATGAAAAAGTCACTAAAATCTTGAGATAGTTCTGAAGAAGTTTTACCTACAGGAAGGACAGTTTCGCATGGACCTACTAACAGATGATTTGTAATTTTATGTAGACTTTTCTGATCTTGTTCACATGATGTAATTTTCTCTGAATAATATGCTGTTTTTACTCTAGTCAAGAGTTTATTTACTTTTGCGCACTGAGTTCTATAGATGCTATGGTCAATTGTTAGCTTAGTTCGGCGCCACTTTCTTTCTAGCTTGCGTCTTCGATGTTTAGCATCATGGAGTTCTTCATTATACCATGGACAAGAAGGCCTCATTGTGATTGTCTTGGTTTTCATTGGTGCATGATTATCCACGAGTTTCGTTAGCCCACTAATGTATGCAGATACCATACTTTCTGTATCCAAAGACGAGCAGGATTTTAGCACTTCGGATTCTACAATATCTTGTTTAAAAGATTCTATAATTATGCAGAGCTCCAGATAAGGTGCGTGATTGCGTTATTACGCATTCAAATATGTAAAAAACGCATTTCAAAGTCAACTGTGTGCGTCGCCAGACGCATTCGATGTTCGAGTAACGCATTTCGAACAATCGAGAGCGAGTTAAAGTTACTGGTTTCGTGCTAAGGCATTCAACTTGTTTCTAATCGTCGAAGAGAAATTTCCCGTTATCTGTCACCGAATGCAGACCCAGTAGCGAAATCACTCATTTTGTTGTATTTTACTACCTTGTTGAGCCATGTGAATCAGAGAAGTACCAATACAAGGAAAGGAAATCGTATATAATCAAGGGTTTAGTTTTCCAAATGAACGGTGTTTTGTTGGTTTTCTCTAAAAAGGGATTATACCTACTGGGTTGAGAGTGAATCACTCTTTTGGTCCTCAAAGTAGGGAGTGATCACTCTTTTACCCTAAAAATTATCTGGAGCTCTGATTATAGATCGCAATTTTCTGAAAGACACAGTTTTTCTAATGGGAGGTGGTCTTGAAGCCAATACAGTACACAAAATTGCATAGTGATCTTGTATAATGTTACCATTTCCATCCCCGAGTCCAGGATCAGTTATCACTATATCAGATATAATGTTTTCTGAAACTCTAGTTATGATGACATCAAGGGTATGGCCGGCACAATGTGTTGGTTCATTAATATGTTGAATCATGCCACATGACTGTAAGATACTATTAAACTTGATAGTTTCACTTTTAGATTTGTTATCAAGATGTAGATTCAAATCACCTGTAATAATTGTATGTTTATCTAGAGTTGCATAATTCTCCAGAAACATTGGGAACTCATCTTCTAGGAAAGTACCTGATTTTAATTTGTTTTCTTTACTTGGAGGGGGTCTATAAATAACAGCAACACGTAGAGAGTAACCATTTATAACTACATCACAATCCATGTGTTCAAAAGTAGAGTACTGCTTATCGCTACTGGATGATACGATTTGAACATCTATACTCGACTTGTAGATTAAGGCAACGCCCCCTCCCCGCCGATGACATGGTCTGGGAACGTGCTTAATTTTGTAATCAGACGGTAAGAAGATCTAGATCGTTTGAAAGAATAAAGTCACAGACAGCCCTATGTTGTGAGTATTCATTTGAATAATCTGAAGATTGAAAATGTGTCTTATTTTTATTCTGACCTTTCGGTCTGGCAGAGTTTCGTTCGGTCTGACAGATTATTTAGAATTGTCAGTCCGAATGTCTGACAAAAATTTTCGGGTCTTCGCCATGTCTGCTGTATCTGTACAACGTTATAAACTCTGGGGTCACATTTGTTGTTCAGAGTTCATATATTATATACATATATCAATATTTGACAGATCCAGTAGCAAGACTCCCTGAAGATGCTTTCTATGGCCCTGTTTCTATACAGCGTTACAAACTATGGGGTCACATTTGTTGTTCGGAGTTCATATATTATATACATATATCAATATTTGACAGATCCAGTAGTAAGACTCCCTGAAGATGCTTTCTATGGCCCTGTTTCTATACAGCGTTACAAACTATGGGGTCATATTTGTTGTTCAGAGTTCATATTATATTATATACATATATCAATATTTGACAGATCCAGTAGCAAGACTCCCCGAAGATGCTTTCTATGGCCCTGTTTCTATACAATGTTATAAACTTTTGGGTCATATTTGTTGTTCAGAGTTCATATATTATATACATATATCAATATTTGACAGATCCAGTAGCAAGACTCCCCGAAGATGCTTTCTATGGCCCTGTTTCTATACAATGTTATAAACTTTTGGGTCATATTTGTTGTTCAGAGTTCATATATTATATACATATATCAATATTTGACAGATCCAGTAGCAAGACTCCCCGAAGATGCTTTCTATGGCCCTGTTTCTATACAATGTTATAAACTTTTGGGTCATATTTGTTGTTCAGAGTTCATATATTATATACATATATAAATATTTGACAGATCCAGTAGCAAGACTTCCTGAAGATGCTTTCTATGGCCCTGTATCCATACAACGTTACAAACTATGGGGTCACATATGTAACACTGAGTTTGATGATAAAGATGCTACCGTCGTATGTAAAGAGTATAAATACCAGTACGGACGGGCAGTGAAAACCTACAAAACACAGGGATATCCCATTATCCTGGGTAAAAAATCCTTTCCAAATCAATCCCTTGTTTTAAAGTCCGAAAGAGAAAAGGTTCAGGAGGACAGAGTGGCAAAAGAAGAAAAAGCTGATAACCAGCATTTTCACCTTTTGCCTCATTATTTTTTGTGCTAATTTATATGCAAGTTGTATCTTTGAATTTCAACATCCATTTTGTTTCCCTTTTTAATCAAACAATTATTAAGGCCCTGTATTAGTTTAGTCAATTTGAGTATCTAATATACAATACCTTTCCTCAGAAGAAAAATATGTATTTCATTTGCTAATGTAATCAATATAGTAAAAATACAAACAAAAATTAATTCCAATTCTATTTGAGCTTTAATCTGGAGAAATGTTCTCTAAGGCATTTGAGAACAACATGAATCCAGATCAGCCTGTGCATATGCACAGTCTGATCAGGATTCATATAGTTCTCTCATAGCTTCTTCTTGACATGTAGTAACTTGAAATTAGCAGCATTGATCTTTATAAGACTGTTTTTGACCAGAGGCTGATTTGAAAACTTGATTTTCCAAAATGCTATAAGGGCTGTTTTTCCAGATTCTGCCTCATTTGTTTTGTAGGTAACATAAGCTGCCCTGTGACGGCCTCCAGCATAGCAGATTGTTACAGAGATCCATTTATATATGACCATGGTTGTTATAATGAAGATACAGTCGCTGGAGCTATTTGTTATAATACAAGTGAGTTTCTGACACTACCCTATATACAACAACATTCTTGTTTTAAAGGAATATAAAAAATATTTTTGTACTTAAGATAGTAGAGTTTAAAAAAATCATAACAAAACTCGCAGATATAGGAAAAAAGATGCAGTTTTCGATCAAATATTTTTTAGTTAAAGTCCCTGACTTGATGAAAAATGCTTGTCCTGAAACTCTTACAGAAAACTCTTGACAGAAGTATGCATTGGGACCTGTAGATGTGCAAACAAGATGCACTTTTTCTTGATTTTCTTGAGAATTCCATCAAGAATTCTTGAGTTACAGCCCCAGATTTGACACATACACACCAAAAAAAAAAAAACAAAAAAAAAACAACACTTGTCCGTGCAACTCCTACATTTTCTCTCTGATTTCTTTTAAATCAGACAAAAGTGTGCATTGGGACCTGTAAATGTGCAAGACACAATTTTGCCAAACAATTCTGTGAATAATTTGTTGTCCAGATAAATGTACTTGTGTGGGGATTTTTATCACCTTTAGTGATTAATTTCTAGTTTAGACATACTAGATATATATCTGACCATTTCCAGGTGATGGTTTAACACTAAGCTCTACATCACTAAATACAAACACTGGTACAATGACAACTATTGCTGGACTAGAGCTCAACTCTGAGACGCTGAGATTTGATTATACTGGGTTCACTGATATAGATGCCGCTGTGTATTGTGAGACATTGAACTATGCTGGAGGAGAGGTCTATAGGTAAGGACTGAGTTAACCATTTCCGACACAAGACCTGGTTTTGACGTCCATAAGTAAATAGGCGCTGGAAAATATTTGCTTACATACTTTCCATGCTTTAATATTGTACAAGACGCACATCTTTATCAACACCCATTTTGTCATCTGAAGAGGCTTTAATATTGTAGCAACCTAAAATTTTGCCATTTGAGAAAGGCTTAGTACCATACTTTACTGTGAAATTTGTGTTTGAGGGCAATTATTGGCACACATTAATGGACAAAAATCTTAACATAAATGAAAGATTACATCTTTAATTCAATACATTTACACAGTGTTAAAGTCCGGTTTTGCTCATTCTCTCACTTAACCATTTCCCTGCACTTCCATGACTTAATTCATATGTGCAAACTTCCAAGGTGGACTGCCTTACCATTGGGCATGGAAGCAGTTGTAATATGTTGTAGGTCTACACAGGGTGGATATGGGATCACCCAGATAGGATGTAAGGGGACAAAAGGGGACACAGGACCTTTACTGATAATAAAAATTGAGATTTGACTATGTTTTAGGTCTACACAAGGTGGATATGGGATCACCCAGATAGGATGTAAGGGGACAAAAGGGGACACAGGACCTTTACTGATAATAAACATTGAGATTTGACTATGTTGTAGGTCTACACAAGGTGGATATGGGATCACCCAGATAGGATGTGAGGGGACAGAAGGGGACACAGGACCCTTACTGATAATAAATATTGAGATTTGACTATGTTGTAGGTCTACACAGGGTGGATATGGGATCACCCAGATAGGATGTAAGGGAACAAAAGGGGACACAGGACCTTTACTGATAATAAACATTGAGATTTGACTATGTTTTAGGTCTACACAAGGAGGATATGGGATCACCCAGATAGGATATGAGGGGACAGAAGGGGACATGGGATCCTTACTGATAATAAACATTGAGATTTGACTATGTTGTAGGTCTACACAAGGAGGATATGGGATCACCCAGATAGGATGTAAGGGGACAAAAGGGGACATGGGACCCTTACTGATAATAAATATTGAGATTTGACTATGTTGTAGGTCTACACAAGGAGGATATGGGATCACCCAGATAGGATGTAAGGGAACAAAAGGGGACATGGGACCCTTACTGATAATAAATATTGAGATTTGTCTCTTTTGTAGGTCTACACAGGGTGGATATGGGATCACCCAGATAGGATGTAAGGGAACAAAAGGGGACATGGGATCCTTACTGATAATAAATATCGAGATTTGACTATGTTGTAGGTCTACACAAGGAGGATATGGGATCACCCAGATAGGATGTAAGGGAACAAAAGGGGACATGGGACCCTTACTGATAATAAATATTGAGATTTGTCTCTTTTGTAGGTCTACACAAGGTGGATATGGGATCACCCAGATAGGATGTAAGGGGACAGAAGGGGACACAGGACCCTTACTGATAATAAATATTGAGATTTGACTATGTTGTAGGTCTACACAGGGTGGATATGGGATCACCCAGATAGGATGTAAGGGGACAAAAGGGGACATGGGACCTTTACTGATAATAAACATTGAGATTTGACTATGTTGTAGGTCTACACAGGGTGGATATGGGATCACCCAGATAGGATGTAAGGGGACAGAAGGGGACACAGGACCCTTACTGATAATAAACATTGAGATTTGACTATGTTGTAGGTCTACACAAGGTGGATATGGGATCACCCAGATAGGATGTAAGGGGACAAAAGGGGACACAGGACCCTTACTGATAATAAATATTGAGATTTGACTATGTTGTAGGTCTACACAGGGAGGATATGGGAACACTCAGATAGGATGTAAGGGGACAGAAGGGGACACAGGACCCTTACTGATAATAAATATTGAGATTTGTCTCTTTTGTAGGTCTACACAGGTTGGATATGGGATCACCCAGATGGGATGTAAGGGGACAGAAGGGTCTATACTAGACTGTTTAGGGACATGGGACCCTTACTGATAATAAACATTGAGATTTGTCTATGTTGTAGGTCTACACAGGGAGGATATGGGAACACTCAGATAGGATGTAAGGGGACAGAAGGGGACACAGGACCCTTACTGATAATAAATATTGAGATTTGTCTCTTTTGTAGGTCTACACAGGGTGGATATGGGATCACCCAGATGGGATGTAAGGGGACAGAAGGGTCTATACTAGACTGTTTAGGGACATGGGACCCTTACTGATAATAAACATTGAGATTTGTCTATGTTGTAGGTCTACACAAGGTGGATATGGGATCACCCAGATGGGATGTAAGGGGACAGAAGGGTCTATACTAGACTGTTTAGGGACATGGGACCCTTACTGATAATAAATATTGAGATTTGACTATGTTGTAGGTCTACACAGGGAGGATATGGGATCACCCAGATGGGATGTAAGGGGATAGAAGGGTCTATACTAGACTGTTTAGGGACATGGGACCCTTACTGATAATAAACATTGAGATTTGACTATGTTGTAGGTCTACACATGGTGGATATGGGATCACCCAGATGGGATGTAAGGGGACAGAAGGGTCTATACTAGACTGTTTAGGGACATGGGACCCTTACTGATAATAAACATTGAGATTTGTCTATGTTGCAGGTCTACACAGGGTGGATATGGGATCACCCAGATGGGATGTAAGGGGACAAAAGGGGACATGGGACCCTTACTGATAATAAACATTGAGATTTGTCTATGTTGCAGGTCTACACAAGGTGGATATGGGATCACCCAGGTAGGATGTAAGGGGACAGAAGGGTCTATACTAGATTGCCCTGGGACATGGGACTCCAGCAGTACTGATGGTAAACAAGGAGACTTGGCTGGGGTGATCTGTTATACAGCAGGTGAGTTCTGCTTTTTAGCTCCACTGGCCGAAGGCCAGCGAGCTATTGTCATGGCGTTGTGTCCGTCGTGCGTCCGTCCGTCCGTCTGTGCGTCCGTTAACTTTTTCTTTAAACATCTTCTCCTCTTATACCAGTGGGCCAATTTTGACCAAACTTGGCAGGAATGTTCCTTGAGTGACCCTTTTCAAAACTTGTTCGTGAATTTTTGATTCGTCAAAAAATGTGGGCGTGGCAGGGCGGGGCTTATCAGACTTAGAGAAATCATAAGAAAATTCTTTAAAAATCAACCATTGGGCCAATTTTAACCAAACCTGGCAGGAATGTGCCTTGAGTCATTCTGTTCAAAAGCTGTTCACAAATTTTTACATTTGTCAAAAAATGTGGCCGTGGCATGGAGAAAGGGGCTTTTCAGACTTAGAGAAATCATAAGAAAATTCTTTAAAAATCAACCATTGGGCCAATTTTAACCAAACCTGGCAGGAATTTGCCTTGAGTCATTCTGTTCAAAATTTGTTCACAAATTTTTACATTTGTCAAAAAATGTGGCCGTGGCATGGAGAAAGGGGCTTATCAGACTTAGAGAAATCATAAGAAAATTCTTTAAAAATCAACCATTGGGCCAATTTTAACCAAACCTGGCAGGAATGTGCCTTGAGTCATTCTGTTCAAAATTTGTTCACAAATTTTTACATTTGTCAAAAAATGTTGCTGTGGCAGGGAGAAAGGGGCTTATCAGACTTAAAGAAATCATAAGAAAATTCTTTAAAAATCAACCATATGGTCAATTTGAACCAGGCTTTGCAGGAATGTTCTTTGAGTCTTTCTTTTCAAAATTTATTCACAAATTTTTACATTTGTCAAAAAAAGTGGGCGTGGCAGGGAGGAAGGGGTTATCGGACTTCAGACTTAGAGAAATCATAAGAAAATTCTTTAAAAAATCAACCATTAGGCCAATTTGAACCAGACTTTGCAAGAATGTTCTTTGAGTCTCTCTTTAAAATCCATTCACAAATTTCAAGATTTGGCTGTGTAAGGCTTACAAGAAATCTTTGGATAATTCTTCCACTTTAGCCAGTGGAGCGATTCAGGCCTTCTTGGGCCTCTTGTTGTTGTGTATCTTGAAAAGAATGACCTATATTCATTTACTTTATTAGACTTTACAAGCCAAAAATAAGGATATATGAATATCATTATACTTTCTGAGCCAGAAATAAGGAAATGTGAATGCCCTTAGAGTTTATGAGCCCCAAAACAAATTTTATGGAATTGTTTATGCATCTTAAGGTGTAAAAACTGGGCCAGTCTGTTCGAATGGGCCCTTTAGGGGGCACATTATGTTTTACAAACATCTCTTGTTTCTGATTGGTTATTTCAGTGAGACTGGTTGGAGGTGATCCATCATTTTATGGAGTTGTTTATACATCTAAAGGTGTAAAAACTGGACCAGTCTGTTCAGTTGGGTTTGATGACATGGATGCTGGTAGGTCATTTTGTTTATGTCTTTTCATTTCTTTTTAGCTTTTATCTGATGCACACCAGGTACTTGCATCAAAAGATTATGGTACCTTTTTGTTTTACCGTTTCTTTTTTGTATGCCTCTCTGTCTGCATATCTTACAAGCTTTTCTTAACCCTGGTCATGCTGATTCCGGTGACTTTCGCAGGCAGAAATATGTGCCGTCTGGCCTTATTCTATACTGCCTGCCTCTTTGAATTTAGCATGACAATTGGCAGCAACTTTACAAAAGTGAGTGATATGGCTATCATGTTCCTAAGTTTGCAGTATATCTTGTGAGCATCATTGACAAGTCCTTGATAATGATAACCGAATTGTAAATCAAGGTTGGAAAAGGAGATGTACTAAAATTCCATTATTATGTCATGAAAATGATATTCCATGTTCATATGAATTTTGAATCGAAACCTCATTTGTTTGATTGCAGGTGTGGCCTGTAAGAGTTTGAACTACAATTCTGGACTAGCTTTATGTTGTTCTCCATTTGGTGTTGTGGAAGATATGGCCATATTAACCAATATACAGTGTGATGGTAAGTGTTAATGACTGTCAAATTCCTGATCATGGGCTCCCATGTTCCATCCCTAGCAGTTGCAAATATTTTTAGCCTGCCTGATAGGAAAGTCTTTGAAGAGCTATTGCCATTTTGCCATACCCTCAGATGTTAGCAATAGCATAAGCAAAAATTTTACCTCACCCACATGTTATGCCTATTATAGATACAGTTTTGATATTTTAAAGATGGATACCTTCCACCAAGACCTTTCATTTAGGAATATGACCTTTTAGGTTGACCTACTCTTTAGAAATTTCCACTTGGCCTATATCTTATGCCCTTTTAAAGATACAGTGTGAATATTTTACACATTGCCTAATTATTTCAATGAACGCTCATATTCTAATAAATACCCACCCCCATCTCAAAAGGTGTCTTTATATAAGTGAGCTTGGGTTAATTGTTTGTTTATTGTTTGTTTATTGTTGTTTGTAGGTACAGAGAGACAGTTTACAGATTGTGTCCATGATGATATTGCTGCTACCAGTACTGAAGTATGTCAGAGGAATTATGCTGCTGTTATATGGTAAAGTGTTACTTGTTTGTTTATTGTTTGTTTATTGTTTGTTTATTGTTTGTTTTGTAGGTACGGAGAGACAGTTTACAGATTGTGTCCATGATGATATTGCTGCTACCAGTACTGAAGTATGTCAGAGGAATTATGCTGCTGTTATATGGTAAAGTGTTACTTGTTTGTTTATTGTTTGTTTATTGTTTGTTTTGTAGGTACGGAGAGACAGTTTACAGATTGTGTCCATGATGATATTGCTGCTACCAGTACTGAAGTATGTCAGAGGAATTATGCTGCTGTTATATGGTAAAGTGTTACTTGTTTGTTTATTGTTTGTTTATTGTTTGTTTTGTAGGTACGGAGAGACAGTTTACAGATTGTGTCCATGATGATATTGCTGCTACCAGTACTGAAGTATGTCAGAGGAATTATGCTGCTGTTATATGGTAAAGTGTTACTTGTTTGTTTATTGTTTGTTTATTGTTTGTCTTGTAGGTACAGAGAGACAGTTTACAGATTGTGTCCATGATGATGTTGCTACTACCAGTACTGAAGTATGTCAGAGGAATTATGCTGCTGTAGTTTGGTAAAGGGTTAATTGTTTGTTAATTGTTTGTTTATTGTTTGTTTTTGTAGGTACAGAGAGACAGTTTACAGATTGTGTCCATGGTGATGTTGCTACTACCAGTACTGAAGTATGTCAGAGGAATTATGCTGCTGTTGTTTGTTATAAGGTTAATTGTTTGTTACTTGTTTGTTTTGTAGGTACAGAGAGACAGTTTACAGATTGTGTCCATGGTGATGTTGCTACTACCAGTACTGAAGTATGTCAGAGGAATTATGCTGCTGTTGTATGGTAAAGGATTAATTGTTTGTTTATTGTTTGTTTATTGTTTGTTTATTGTTGTTTGTAGGTACAGAGAGACAGTTTACAGATTGTGTCCATGATGATGTTGCTACTACCAGTACT
Organism: Fragum sueziense; assembly: GCA_963680895.1. Lineage (NCBI taxonomy): Eukaryota > Metazoa > Mollusca > Bivalvia > Cardiida > Cardiidae > Fragum > Fragum sueziense. The sequence goes on from OY804598.1 coordinate 11,540,346, forward strand.
GAAGTATGTCAGAGGAATTATGCTGCTGTTGTATGGTAAAGGATTAATTGTTTGTTTATTGTTTGTTTATTGTTTGTTTATTGTTGTTTGTAGGTACAGAGAGACAGTTTACAGATTGTGTCCATGATGATGTTGCTACTACCAGTACTGAAGTATGTCAGAGGAATTATGCTGCTGTTGTATGGTAAAGGGTTAATTGTTTGTTTATTGTTTGTTTATTGTTTGTTTATTGTTTGTTTTTGTAGGCACAGAGAGACAGTTTACAGATTGTGTCCATGATGATGTTGCTACTACCAGTACTGAAGTATGTCAGAGGAATTATGCTGCTGTAGTTTGTTATAACACACCAAAACCTACTGGTAGGATATCTTTCTAGGCAAATTCTTGACACATGGTTTTGTTGGCTCTAATATACAGGGCTGTAGGGAGTATTGGGAAAAAAGAAGAAAATACTGATAACCAATGTTATTTTTATGCTACCCGAAAAAATTTCTGGGGAGCATTTAGTCGCCATGCTGTCCGTCCGTCTGTGTCGGTCTGTCTGTCCGTGTGTCCGTCCACAGCCAGATCTCAGCAACCCTTGGACCAAATTCAATGAAACTTCACGTGTGAATTCCCTGGGATAATACATAGGGACCTTTTCCTCCGTTTCTTAATTTGATACTGCGTCATGGAAAAAGGGGCATTAGTGTAAAAATTAGTTTTTCTCTAATTACATGTACTCTTCATCTAATGAGCAGAATTTAATGAAAGTTTGTACTTTTGTAGTAAATTGGATGTTCTACACCATATTCTATAAATAATGTGTGTACAAAAAAGCTGTCATGGAAAAAGGGGGCTTAATGTATGATAGCTTTTATTTTGTGACAAACACTTATTCGGGGAGCATAATTCGTCTCTGACGGCTCTTGTTTCCTTTTAACTTTGAATACATAGTGTGTGGTGCCACACCAATGGGTTTAGACAACCGCCTAGTCCCATATTTCTGACAAGCATTAACCTTATTTTCACCTAATGATGATTTTTGAATCCCTAAAGATAAAGGATATAGAATACATGTACATTGTGGAAAATGAAAACAAAATGTGTGTGACAAGCAAGTTGTTTATTATTAACAAGGTTTTCTACTTGGTCACCTCCTGCCAAGACCTTTCATTTTGGACCATGACCTTTCACATTATGACCTTGTTGTTGGAATTGACCTGTTTTTGTAACACACTCCCATATAGGCTAGCAACATTGTCTTGTTTGTAAATATGATTTGAACAGCATCAATTGATGGCTTAGTAGAAAACAATTATAAGTGCCTATATGTTTATAGGCAGTTACAACTGTTTCTCGCTGAGCTATTGAAATATGACCCATCACGCTAAAAGGGACCTTATCCGAACTCCAAAAATCAAAATTTGGACAAACTTGTCATACTCAGCACAGGTCAACCAGATACTGTATTCGAAAAATGAACGTAAAGTAAGATAAGGATATCATTCCAGATATAAAAAAAGTACATACAACTGAAAAGTGTTGGCCCTAGTCTGGCTGTGCGGACTGCGCAGACTGACTAGGGTTGATATTTTTCACACACCCGATAAGGTCCCTTTTAGAGAGACGGGTCACAAATGTTTGTTATTCTTGTTTTTTCCAGATTACAGACTGTATGTATCGGGGAGAACAGGTTATACAGGTCATGTGATAGTGTCCTATCTGGGTATTAATGGATCTATATGTCTGGATGGGTGGGGCGATAACAGTGCTGGTGTCATCTGTAGAGAGCTGGGATATACTAGAGGTGTGGCTTATACTGCAGCAAGGTTAGTGATTGGTTAATGTCTAGATGGGTGGGGTGATAACAGTGCTGGTGTCATCTGTAAGGAGCTGGGATATACAAGAGGCGTGGCTTATACTGCAGCAAAGTTAGTGATTGGTTAATGTCTGGATGGGTGGGGTGATAACAGTGCTGGTGTCATCTGTAAGGAGCTGGGATATACTAGAGGTGTGGCCTATACAGCAGCAAGGTTAGTGATTGGTTAATGTCTAGATGGGTGGGGCGATAACAGTGCTGGTGTCATCTGTAAGGAGCTGGGATATACTAGAGGTGTGGTCTATACTGCAGCAAGGTTAGTGGTTGGTTAATGTCTAGATGGGTGGGGTGATAACAGTGCTGGTGTCATCTGTAAGGAGCTGGGATATACTAGAGGTGTGGCCTATACAGCAGCAAGGTTAGTGATTGGTTAATGTCTAGATGGGTGGGGTGATAACAGTGCTGGTGTCATCTGTAAGGAGCTGGGATATACTAGAGGTGTGGCCTATACTGCAGCAAGGTTAGTGATTGGTTAATGTTTTTGTGGGTGGGGTGATAACAGTGCTGGTGTCATCTGTAGGGAGCTGGGATATACTAGAGGTGTGGTCTATACTGCAGCAAGGTTAGTGATTGGTTAATGTTTTGTGGGTGGGGTGATAACAGTGCTGGTGTCATCTGTAAGGAGCTTTGGTATACAAGGGGTGTGGCTTATACTGCAGCAAGGTTAGTGATTGGTTAATGTTTGTGCGGGGTGATAACAGGGCTGGTGTCATCTGTAAGGAGCTGGGATATACTAGAGGTGTGGCTTATACAGCAGCAAGGTTAGTGATTGGTTAATATTTTGTGGAATTGTAAGGGGTATGGCTTACACTATGGTAAGTCTAGTTATTGGTTAATGTTTTTGTGGGTGGAGCAATAGTAGTTCCATTGTGGTCTGTAAGGAGTTAGGATATACAAAAGGTGTGGCTTATACAGCAGCAAGGTTTGTTATTGGTCTATGTTTTTGTGGATAGAGCAATAGTATAATTGGACATCGAGTCGTGAGCCATGACGAAAGGTTCCCGTATATTCCAATACATGTTAATAGGGAGGAATGCCTATTTCCACTGGATAAAAGCGAACAATGACAGGTGTTGCGTGCTGTCCACGATGCTGTGTGAGTTCAGTAGCTGTATCCAGATAGTACTTTGTCGATTTATTACAGGGAGACGGGTTCGAGTCACATATTTTTATAATTCGAAATCCCTCTTCCCCCGTCAATTTAGACTCGCTGATCTTTGATCATTCACAGGTTGTTGTCTATCTATAGTTCCATTGTGGTCTGTAAGGAGTTAGGATATACAAAAGGTGTGGCTTATACAGCAGCAAGGTTTGTTATTGGTTAATGTTTGTGTGGATGTAGCAATAGTAGTGCTAGTATGACTTGTAAGGAGCTATGATATGCAAGGGGTGTGGCTAATACAACAGCATGGTCAGTGATTGGTTAATAATTATATCATGATTGAATGAAAGAGCTTTCTATTAGAACCATCCTACCATTTTGTAATTTTGAACAGGGTAAAACTATGAATACTACTTCCATATTGTCACTTTTAAACAAAAAATCTCATAACTGCAGCTTAAAACAAGCTGCAGTTATGAGGATTTTTTTGAAAAGCAGCAACATTATCTACTCTGTAGGTCCAGCATATCACCAGGACCATTCTGGACGTCCAATGTACAGTGTTCTGGTAACGAGGCCCGTCTGTCTGACTGTCAGCTGACTGAACTAGGGAGAGTTAACCAATGTTCCAATCTCAACACACAGGCTGGCGTGATCTGCTTTGATAATGAAGGTAAACATTTGTAACTTGTAAATATTCAAGGCAGAAACAATCTCAAACAAAAACCATAAGCTTACACCAGAAAGTGTTTAGTTCCCCTTGCATTCCACCCATGAAATACGAGGTATGTCCATAAAATACGTAGACAACCAAAGTTTTCCACCAAATAGTAGTTTTATCGATCCCAAAACACTATCAATTTAAAGGTCCGTTTATTCTTAAATACTTCTGCTACATTTTATATTGTTTTCGAAAGTACGTACAAGCAAAACCGTCACCATAGCAACAGCATAATGCTACCACGGGGCACTTCAGATATTTGAAAATAAAAAGACATAAAACTAGTCTTTTGTCGCAAGTTTTTTTTAACAAATACGCGGGAAATACACTCACTTCAGCAGTGACGTCAAATCGTCATTTGACGTTTTACCGGAAGTTTTGAACGTCAACAACTTGCCAGAAGACGTTATAAGCAATAAACAACCGGCTGCTAAGACGGAAGAAAAACGCGCCGTTATTAAATTCTGTGTTGGTGCGAACATGACAACAACAGAAACATTTAAGTTTATGCAGCGAGGCAAGGCTGACGTGTCCAGAGCGCTAGTGTTTAAATGGCAAAGACGGTTTACGGATGGACTGGAAGATATTTGTGACCAGACTAGACCGGGAAGACCTCGGCGAAGCGATCGGGATGTTGAGGAGGTGCGTCGAATCATTTCGGAGAACAGACAAAGTAGTGTAGTGTTTTTAATATTTTGACAAATGACCTTGAAATGAACAAAGTGTGTGTCCGCTGGGTTATGGATGAGATATTTCCAGGTAATGCGCAGAGATCTGATCAAGGTTTGACGCAAACACCCAGACAGAGAAATAGAGCAGTTCCTCTACCATCACGACAATGTGCCTGCTCACTGTGCAAATGAGACACTTTCTGTGATAGACTTCTTGGGATTCGAATACGTCGATCACGCGCCTTACAACCCAGACTGTGCGCCTATGGACTTTGCAGTTTTTCCGTGATTAAAGGCGGATCTGAGAGGCAAACGTTTTTCCGACTTAGACGAACTAAAGTACTTTGTTTGCTCCTCTGTAGGGTCATACAAGAAAGAGTGGTTCCGCGAAACGTATACCAAATGGGTGGACAGACATAGGAAGTGCGTGAACGCGGGTGGAGAGTACTTTGACAAGTTGTTTTTAGCGAGCCAGGACTTTATGTCCGGGGAGCTAATGTCACAGCCCTAGTGTCGGCGTCGGCGTCCCGTCCCGTCCCGTCTTCACTTGAAAAACTTTAACCTGGTCTATATCTCAGGCACTATTAGAGATACAGCCTTGATATTTCACACATAGATAGAGCCTTGATATTTCACACATGGATACCTCCTGCCAGGACCTTTCATTTGTGACCATGACCTTTGACCTTGTGACCTTGACCTTGAAGTTTGACCTACTTTTAAAAAATTAGCAGTTTTTGTGACAAGCTCCCGTATAGGCGAGCTACGTTGTCCGCGGACAACTCTTGTCATAAAATTTGGTACACCTATTCAAATTTAAATTCTGCACAGGCTGGTGTAAATTTTAAATAGATCATGCAATTATTTCTTATTATTCTGGACCTGTCTACATATTTTATTGACACACCTCGTAATATGGTGGTCAACCTCATCTGCAAATTTAAGCACCATATTCGGTTCCAAAAATGTTGCTCTTTTTTCATTTTTAAAAATCTTCACATCATGGTACAAAATGAATTACAAATCTACAGATATAATTGCATTTAAAAGCTAAATATTTAAAATATTTCTGTTCTAGATGAAGCTGCCTTTCGATAGTGTAGAACTAAATACATCAAGACTAGTGATCATTGTGTAATTTCAGGGGCATTTCCAGGAATTTTGTAATGTTGAAATCCAAGGCATTTGGTCAAGTGCCTTTGGCTCTAGCAGTCAGGGGAGCACAAAAGAGACAGTTTGGGGTCGGTGTCTCATTCAAGAAAATTGGGAAAATGTGATATGACTAAGTGGCCTGTTTTTCATGACTTTGCTCAGAAAAAACATACTTGAACAAATAAGGTTGAAGCCCATGCTTTAACTCATTACCACACAATGACTCTTTTTGACTCCCTACAAGATAATGGCTTTAAAAAACATTGTGGAAAATGAAGAAATTGCTTGTAACAAGCAATTTCTTCATTTCCCACATTATTTTCTACCTAGAAATATCAAAGAATGCAAAATTCATTCAATTCATATTGTCGTCTGCAGCATCTTTGAATTTGGACAAGTCCAAAGTTTTGCTGTCTTGTAATGGGTTAAGGTTTCTGCCCTAGGTACGTGTCTGAATTTGTTCCCTTCATATTTTTCAGGAATCTTCTACAGGCTAGGAGGTACAAATGAGTTACGTTATGGTCGTGTAGAATTGTCCATACACGGAGAATGGCGGTCCGTGTGTAATCTGTTCTGGCATAATGAAGACTCCCATGTTCTGTGTGTCCTTTCATTGTGTAATTAATATATCTTTTCCCTCCATGTTTTCCAGGACTCTTCTATAGGCTAGGTGGAACAGATGAGCTACGTTATGGTCGTGTAGAATTGTCCATACATGGAGAATGGCGGTCTGTGTGTAATCTGTTCTGGCATAATGAAGACTCCCATGTTCTGTGTGTCCTTTCATTGTGTAATTAAATCTCTTCCCTCCATGTTTTCCAGGAATCTTCTATAGGCTAGGTGGAACAGATGAGTTACGTTATGGTCGTGTAGAATTGTCCATACACGGAGAATGGCGGTCTGTGTGTAATCTGTTCTGGCATAATGAGGACTCCCATGTTTTGCATTTACTTTCATTGTGTAATTGATATTTCTTTTCCCTCCATATTTTTCAGGAATCTTCTATAGGCTAGGTGGAACAGATGAGTTACGTTATGGTCGTGTAGAATTGTCCATACACGGAGGATGGCGGTCTGTGTGTAATCTGTTCTGGCATAATGAGGACTCCCATGTTCTGTGTGTCCTTTCATTGTGTAATTAACCAATTACTACTTACTGACTATTTTTGACTACGTACAAAATAATGGCTTTGGAAAATATCGTGGAAAATGAAGAAATTGCTTGTGACAAGCAATTTCTTCTTTTACCACAATGTTTTCAATACTAAATGTCCACAAAATGTAAAACAATACTCATTTTTAATTATCATCTGCACATCTTTGGACCAGTCTAAATTTTTGCAGTCTGGTAATTGGTTAATAATCTCTCTTCCCTCCATGTTTTCCAGGAATCTTCTACAGGCTAGGTGGAACAGATGAGTTACGTTATGGTCGTGTAGAATTGTCCATACATGGAGAATGGCGGTCCATGTGTAATCTGTTCTGGCATAATGAGGACTCTCATGTTCTGTGTACCATGTTGGGGTTCAGTACGGGGGAGGTGTACAGTGGGGCCATCAACGGGAGCCTGTCTGGGCCCGTCTGGGAGGTGAATTATCAATGTGAGGGTAGGGAGTCGGACTTGAACCTGTGTGTTTCTACGGGATGGAGGGTTTCTACACAGCCTACATGTACTCAACACACGAATGATGCTGCGGCTTTCTGTTACAAGTCAGGTATGAATCTACCATCAATTGTCTTTCCATCTACAATTTGCAGTTTTTAGCTCGACTTTTCGAAGAAAATGAGAGCTTATACTGTCACCTGGGCGTCAGTGTTTGCGTTGGCGTTGGCATTGCAACAAAGGTTAAAGTTTTTTCAAACATCTGTTTCTACTTATGCTATTGCTTTTTAACTTTGCACATGCTTTTGTGACCATAATATTAGCCTCTAGGCAAAGATTCATTACTCTCACATTTAATTTACTGGAATTTTAACCTTTTTTGACTTAGAAATTCTGGGTTAAGCAACTTAGAAAAGTCGAGTGCGTTGTCTTATGGACAGCTCTTGTTAAAGAACTGTATTGAATTTAAAGACCCAATAATTTAGGGTGGTTTGAATTCAGAGCCACTGCAGAGGACAAAATAGATGATAATAAAGATAGAATTTGTGTATTTGTGAATTGATATTTGGATTAGAAAGGGCAAGAGACTGACCAAGTTGGTTTTTACTTCAACTTACTTGCGTAAATATGATCAGTTGCACAAGGTGTGTCAGATTTACGACATCCAAGGTTGTTTGTATACAAGTCAATTTATGATTGGAAATTCCTTTTTTCTCTTTTTCCACAGTAAAGCTATCCACAGGAGTTGGTCGTGAGACAGATCAAGGTGCTGTGTTATTGTTTAAAGATGATCGCTGGAACAAGGTCTGTTGTGACGGGTTTAACGACACTTCTGCTGCAGTCGTCTGTAAGGAGCTGGGTTTCAGGGACGGACAGGCACTTGGTTGTTCATCTTTTGGAGATCTTACTGAATTTACCTTGCTGACGTCACACAAGGTTTGTATGAAATCTTTTCAGAGAAAAAAATGTAGACTGGTCGTAAATGACAGCTGCTGCTTAAGACAAAAAAGATGCTGTCAAAGAAAGGATTTATGAGGAATATAGCACAGAAAATGTTGAGGCTTATGGAGAAAGTGATGGTTATCAGTTGACATTATATAAAGAACTATGTGAATAATTATACCCCCGCAAGCGAAGTTTGGAGGTGGTATACTGGAATCAATTATACCCCCGCAAGTTTCTCCTACACTTGCAAACCGATTTAGTTCATACTTGGCACAAGTGTGCATTGTAAACTGTAGATGTGCAAGACGCAAATTTCACGGAAATCGGACCAATACTTTTTGAGTTATGGCCCCTGATTTGACCAAAAAATGCTTGTCCGGACAACTCCTCCTTCAGTTACTGTCCAATTTGCTTTATATTTGGCACAGGTGTGCATTAGGATCTGTTAATGTGCAAGATGGAAAATTCACGGAAATCTGACCATTACAGTCTGAGTTATGGCCCCTGATTTGACCAAAAAATGATTGTCCGGCCAACTCCTCCTACAGTTACTGTCCGATTTGCTTCATATTTGGCACAGGTGTGCATTAGGACCTGTATATCTGAAAGATGCAGAATATACAGAAATCGGACTAACACTTTCTGAGTTATGGCCCCTGATTTGACCAAATTTCAAGAAAATCAGATTGACAATTTCTGACTTATGGCTCACGGTCTGTCTGTTTCTGGTTCACACAGTATTTAATAAAGCTTGCAAAATTTACCATTTCCCATACGAGATCTGGTTTTAGCCCTAAATTTTCAGTGTAAAATAAGGAAAATTCAGCATTTTTGGCCAACTTTGGCGGGGGGGGGGGGGGGGGCTTGTTGGTACCTCTAACCAAGACCTTTCATTTGGGACTATGACAGTGTGACTTTGACCTTGGTATTTGACCTACTTTTTGACCGTTTTTAGTGAGCCTGGACATTATGTCCGGGGAACTAATGTCACAGCTCTAGTGTCGCGTCTCCAAAAACTTTAACCTGGTCTATATCTCATGCACTATTAGAGATACAGCCTTGATACTTCACACATGGATACCTCCTGCCAAAACCTTTCATTTGGGACAGTTACCTTGACCTAGTGACCTTGACCTTGGCATTTGACCAACTTTTAAAAAACTTTAACCTGGCCTTTATCTCATATACTATTATGAATAGAGCCATGGTATTTTACATATGGAGACATCATGTCTTGACCTTGAGACCATGACCTTTGACCCAGTGACCTTTGACCTTGAACTCTTTTTATTTTGACAAGCTCTCGAATAGGCGAGCCACATTGTCCGCAGACAACTCTTGTTTTTTAAACATTAACCTGGTCTTTATCTTATGCCCTATTACAGATACAGCATTGGTATTATACCTGAGGATACCTCTAACCAAGACCTTTGATTTGGGACCATGACCTTTGACCTTGTAACCTTGGTGTTTGACCTACTTTTGAAAAAAAACTTTAACCTGGCCTAAAATATCTTTAACCTGGCCTATATCTTATTCCCTATTACACATTCAGCCTTGATATTTCATACATGTACACCTACTACCAACACTATTCACATTTGACCATGACTTTGGACCTTGTGAGTCATGACCTTTACCTTTGGGTTTGACCTACTTTTAATTTTTTTTAACCTGGCCTAGATCTATATCTCAAGTCCTTTTACACATACAGCCTTGATATTACATACATGGACACCTCCTACATACACCGTTCACATTTGACCATGACTTTGGATCTTGTGACCTTGACCTTGCAGTTTGACCTTTTAAATTTTTTTAACCTGGCCTAAAATATCTTTAACCTGGCCAATATCTTTAGCCCTATTACACATTCAGCCTTGATATTTTACACATTGACACCTCCTACCAACACTGTTCACATTTGACCATGACCATGGACCTTGTGAGTCATGACCTTGACGTTTGACCTACTTTAAAAAAACAAACACTTTCATCTGGCCTATCTCAAGTCCTTTTACACATTCAGCCTTGATATTCCACACATGGACACCTCCTGCCAACACCGTTCACATATGACCATGACCTTGGACATTGTGACCTTAACCTTGGAGTTTGACCCACTTTAAAAAAAAAATAACCTGGCCTCTATCTCATGTCCTGTTACACATACAGCTTAGATATTCCACACATGGACACCTCCTACCAACACTGTTCACATTTGTTCTTGACCTTTGAGTTTGACCTTCTTTTAAAAAACTTTAACTTGGCCTATATTACATGTCTTATTACACATACAGTCTTGATGTTTCACACATGGACACCTCCTACCAAGACCTTTCATATTTGACCATGACCTTGTGACCTTGACCTTGGAGTTTGACCTAATTAAAAAAACTTTAACCTGGCCTATATCTCATGTCCTTTTACACATACAGCTTTGATATTTCACACGTGGACACCTCCTACCAATACCGTTCACATTTGACCACCATGACCTTTGAGTTTGACCTACTTTTCAAAATATTTTACTTAAACACATTGATACCTCCTGCCAAGGATTTTCATTTTGGACCATGACCTTTTACCTTGACCTAGGAAATGACTTTTCTTTGTGACAAACTCTTCTTAGGATGAGATTTATTGTCTGCAGACAGTTCTTGTTGTTTTCTTTGTGACCAGGCCTTGCAATACCAAAATCAATCTCATCAATGTTTCTTGAACACATCTGTTTTCAGATTGCCTGTAGTGGGGATGAGACAGATGTGCGAGACTGTTTGATGTCAGACACATGTACAGATGACCAGTATGCTACTGTTGTACATGTGTACAACTGATTGTTATATGTCATTACAGATTGCCTGTAGTGGGGAGGAGACAGATGTGCGAGACTGTTTAATATCTGACACCTGTACAGATGACCAGTACGCTGCTGTTGTTCATGTGTACATCTGATTGTTATGTGTTATTACAGATTGCCTGTAGTGGGGAGGAGACAGATGTGCAAAACTGTTTGATGTCAGACACATGTACAGATGACCAGTATGCTACTGTTGTACATGTGTACATCTGATTGTTATGTGTTATTACAGATTGCCTGTAGTGGGGATGAGACAGATGTGCGAGACTGTTTGATATCAGACACATGTACTGATGACCAGTATGCTACTGTTGTACATGTGTACATCTGATTGTTATGTGTTATTACAGATTGCCTGTAGTGGGGATGAGACAGATGTGCGAGACTGTTTGATATCAGACACATGTACAGATGACCAGTATGCTACTGTTGTACATGTGTACATCTGATTGTTATGTGATATTACAGATTGCCTGTAGTGGGGAGGAGACAGATGTGCGAGACTGTTTGATATCAGACACTTGTACTGATGACCAGTATGCTACTGTTGTACATGTGTACATCTGATTGTTATGTGTTATTACAGATTGCCTGTAGTGGGGATGAGACAGATGTGCGAAACTGTTTGATATCTGATACCTGTACAGATTACCAGTATGCTACTGTTGTACATGTGTACATCTGATTGTTATGTGTTATTACAGATTGCCTGTAGTGGGGATGAGACAGATGTGCGAAACTGTTTGATGTCTGATACCTGTACAGATTACCAGTATGCTACTGTTGTACATGTTTACATCTGATTGTTATGTGTTATTACAGATTGCCTGTAGTGGGGATGAGACAGATGTGCGAAACTGTTTGATGTCAGACACCTGTACAGATGACCAGTATGCTACTGTTGTACATGTGTACATCTGATTGCTATGTGTTATTACAGATTGCCTGTGGAGGGGATGAGACAGATGTGCAAGACTGTTTGATATCAGACACCTGTACAGATGACCAGTATGCTACTGTTGTACATGTGTACATCTGATTGCTATGTGTTATTACAGATTGCCTGTAGTGGGGATGAGACAGATGTGCGAGACTGTTTGATATCAGACACCTGTACAGATGACCAGTATGCTACTGTTGTACATGTGTACATCTGATTGCTATGTGTCATTACAGATTGCCTGTAGTGGGGAGGAGACAGATGTGCGAAACTGTTTGATATCAGACACCTGTACAGATGACCAGTATGCTACTGTTGTTCATGTGTACATCTGATTGTTATGTGTTATTACAGATTGCCTGTAGTGGGGATGAGACAGATGTGCGAAACTGTTTGATGTCAGACACATGTACAGATGACCAGTATGCTACTGTTGTTCATGTGTACATCTGATTGTTATGTGTTATTACAGATTGCCTGTAGTGGGGATGAGACAGATGTGCGAGACTGTTTGATATCAGACACATGTACAGATGACCAGTATGCTGCTGTTGTTCATGTTTACATCTGATTGTTATGTGTTATTACAGATTGCCTGTAGTGGGGAGGAGACAGATGTGCGAGACTGTTTGATATCAGACACTTGTACTGATGACCAGTATGCTACTGTTGTTCATGTGTACATCTGATTGTTATGTGTTATTACAGATTGCCTGTAGTGGGGAGGAGACAGATGTGCGAGACTGTTTGATATCAGACACATGTACAGATTACCAGTATGCTACTGTTGTACATGTGTACATCTGATTGTTATGTGTTATTACAGATTGCCTGTAGTGGGGAGGAGACAGATGTGCGAGACTGTTTGATATCAGACACTTGTACTGATGACCAGTATGCTACTGTTGTTCATGTTTACATCTGATTGTTATATGTCATTACAGATTGCCTGTAGTGGGGATGAGACAGATGTGCGAGACTGTTTGATATCAGACACATGTACTGATGACCAGTATGCTACTGTTGTTCATGTTTACATCTGATTGTTATGTGTTATTACAAATTGCCTGTAGTGGGGATGAGACAGATGTGCGAGACTGTTTGATATCAGACACATGTACTGATGACCAGTATGCTACTGTTGTTCATGTTTACATCTGATTGTTATGTGATATTACAGATTGCCTGTAGTGGGGATGAGACAGATGTGCGAGACTGTTTGATATCAGACTCATGTACTGATGACCAGTATGCTACTGTTGTTCATGTTTACATCTGATTGTTATGTGTTATTACAGATTGCCTGTAGTGGGGATGAGACAGATGCGCGAGACTGTTTGATATCAGACACTTGTACTGATGACCAGTATGCTACTGTTGTTCATGTGAACATCTGATTGTTATGTGTTATTACAGATTGCCTGTAGTGGGGAGGAGACAGATGTGCGAGGCTGTTTGATATCAGACACTTGTACTGATGACCAGTATGCTACTGTTGTTCATGTGTACATCTGATTGTTATGTGATATTACAGATTGCCTGTAGTGGGGATGAGACAGATGTGCGAGACTGTTTGATGTCAGACACATGTACAGATGACCAGTATACTACTGTTGTACATGTTTACATCTGATTGTTATGTGATATTACAGATTGCCTGTAGTGGGGATGAGACAGATGTGCGAGACTGTTTGATGTCAGACACATGTACAGATGACCAGTATGCTACTGTTGTTCATGTTTACATCTGATTGTTATGTGTTATTACAGATTGCCTGTAGTGGGGAGGAGACAGATGTGCGAGACTGTTTGATGTCAGACACATGTACAGATGACCAGTATACTACTGTTGTTCATGTGTACATCTGATTGTTATGTGTTATTACAGATTGCCTGTAGTGGGGATGAGACAGATGTGCGAGACTGTTTGATATCAGACACCTGTACAGATGACCAGTATGCTACTGTTGTTCATGTGTACATCTGATTGTTATGTGTTATTACAGATTGCCTGTAGTGGGGAGGAGACAGATGTGCGAGACTGTTTGATATCAGACACTTGTACAGATGACCAGTATGCTACTGTTGTACATGTGTACATCTGATTGTTATGTGATATTACAAATTGCCTGTAGTGGGGATGAGACAGATGTGAGAAACTGTTTGATGTCAGACACATGTACAGATGACCAGTATGCTACTGTTGTTCATGTGTACATCTGATTGTTATGTGTTATTACAGATTGCCTGTAGTGGGGATGAGACAGATGTGCGAAACTGTTTGATGTCAGACACATGTACAGATGACCAGTATGCTACTGTTGTTCATGTGTACATCTGATTGTTATGTGTTATTACAGATTGCCTGTAGTGGGGATGAGACAGATGTGCAAGACTGTTTGATGTCTGATACCTGTAAAGATTACCAGTATGCTACTGTTGTACATGTGTACATTTGATTGTTATGTGTTATTACAGATTGCCTGTAGTGGGGATGAGACAGATGTGCTAGACTGTTTGATGTCAGACACATGTACAGATGACCAGTATGCTACTGTTGTACATGTGTACATCTGATTGTTATGTGTTATTACAGATTGCCTGTAGTGGGGATGAGACAGATGTGCGAAACTGTTTGATGTCAGACACATGTACTGATGACCAGTATGCTACTGTTGTACATGTGTACATCTGATTGTTATGTGTTATTACAGATTGCCTGTAGTGGGGATGAGACAGATGTGCGAAACTGTTTGATATCAGACACATGTACTGATGACCAGTATGCTACTGTTGTACATGTGTACATCTGATTGTTATGTGTTATTACAGATTGCCTGTAGTGGGGATGAGACAGATGTGCGAAACTGTTTGATGTCGAATACCTGTACAGATGACCAGTATGCTGCTGTTGTACATGTGTACATCCGATTGTTATGTGATATTACAGATTGCCTGTAGTGGGGATGAGACAGATGTGCGAAACTGTTTGATGTCAGACACATGTACAGATGACCAGTATGCTACTGTTGTACATGTTTACATCTGATTGTTATGTGTTATTACAGATTGCCTGTAGTGGGGATGAGACAGATGTGCGAGACTGTTTGATATCAGATACCTGTACAGATGACCAGTATGCTACTGTTGTACATGTTTACATCTGATTGTTATGTGTTATTACAGATTGCCTGTAGTGGGGATGAGACAGATGTGCGAGACTGTTTGATATCAGACACTTGTACAGATGACCAGTATGCTACTGTTGTACATGTGTACATCTGATTGTTATGTGATATTACAGATTGCCTGTAGTGGGGATGAGACAGATGTGCGAAACTGTTTGATGTCAGACACATGTACAGATGACCAGTATGCTACTGTTGTTCATGTGTACATCTGATTGTTATGTGTTATTACAGATTGCCTGTAGTGGGGATGAGACAGATGTGCGAGACTGTTTGATGTCTGATACCTGTACAGATTACCAGTATGCTACTGTTGTACATGTGTACATCTGATTGTTATGTGTTATTACAGATTGCCTGTAGTGGGGATGAGACAGATGTGCGAGACTGTTTGATGTCAGACACATGTACAGATGACCAGTATGCTACTGTTGTACATGTGTACATCTGATTGTTATGTGTTATTACAGATTGCCTGTAGTGGGGATGAGACAGATGTGCGAAACTGTTTGATGTCAGACACATGTACTGATGACCAGTATGCTACTGTTGTACATGTGTACATCTGATTGTTATGTGTTATTACAGATTGCCTGTAGTGGGGATGAGACAGATGTGCGAGACTGTTTGATATCAGACACATGTACAGATGACCAGTATGCTACCGTTGTTCATGTGTACATCTGATTGTTATGTGTTATTACAGATTGCCTGTAGTGGGGATGAGACAGATGTGCGAAACTGTTTGATATCAGACACCTGTACAGATGACCAGTATGCTACTGTTGTACATGTGCACATCTGATTGTTATGTGTTATTACAGATTGCCTGTAGTGGGGATGAGACAGATGTGCGAAACTGTTTGATGTCAGATACCTGTACTGATGACCAGTATGCTACTGTTGTACATGTGTACATCTGATTGTTATGTGTTATTACAGATTGCCTGTAGTGGGGATGAGACAGATGTGAGAGACTGTTTGATGTCAGATACCTGTACAGATGACCAGTATGCTACTGTTGTACATGTGTACATCTGATTGTTATGTGTTATTACAGATTGCATGTAGTGGGGATGAGACAGATGTGCGAAACTGTTTAATATCTGACACCTGTACAGATGACCAGTATGCTACTGTTGTTCATGTTTACATCTGATTGTTATGTGTTATTACAGATTGCCTGTAGTGGGGATGAGACAGATGTGCGAGACTGTTTGATATCAGACACATGTACAGATGACCAGTATGCTGCTGTTGTTCATGTTTACATCTGATTGTTATGTGTTATTACAGATTGCCTGTAGTGGGGATGAGACAGATGTGCGAGACTGTTTGATATCAGACACTTGTACTGATGACCAGTATGCTACTGTTGTTCATGTTTACATCTGATTGTTATGTGTTATTACAGATTGCCTGTAGTGGGGATGAGACAGATGTGCGAGACTGTTTGATATCAGACACTTGTACTGATGACCAGTATGCTACTGTTGTACATGTGTACATCTGATTGTTATGTGTTATTACAGATTGCCTGTAGTGGGGATGAGACAGATGTGCGAGACTGTTTGATGTCAGACACATGTACTGATGACCAGTATGCTACTGTTGTACATGTGTACATATGATTGTTATGTGTTATTACAGATTGCCTGTAGTGGGGATGAGACAGATGTGCGAAACTGTTTGATGTCAGATACCTGTACAGATGACCAGTATGCTGCTGTTGTGTGCTATGCTTTTGTACAAGCTACAGGTAACGAAAAAACATTTGAGCCAAGATCTGGAAAAACGTCTCTTATAGCATTTGAGATAGCCAGATTTCAACGTCAGGCTGTGTCTAGATGCAGTCTAGCTAGCATCCACGTTGCTCTCAAATTGTTGCTACAGACCATGAGGAAGCTATTTGAGAAAAACATGGTTCCTGGTCAGACTGCGTGTATACGCAGGCTGATCTGGAACCATGATGTTCTTAAATGCTATAAGGGACGTTTTTCCAGATTCTGGCTCATTTACTTGTTGTAGCAAAAATATGCCTTTGCATTTATAAATTGGGGACATGTAGTTTTGTCAAGTCTTTAAAATTGCAAGACCTCTTTAAGATCTATAAACCAACTACCTTTAGTGCATCTTAACTTCTCCACTAAAGTTGAAGGCAAGATAGACCAAGGGCAATTTATACATTATGTACAAACAGAATTAATGGACTTATTAACCCTCTCCTTAACAAGACCTGATTTTGACGTCCCTAATAGATATGGCTTGGGAAAACATTGAGACAAACAAGAGCTTCGCAGAGCGGCGCATATACGCCCGAGAGGGGCTTGTCAGTAAAAATTGGCCATTTTTTCAATTCAAGGGCAGATAATTCAAACATGAAAAGTTATCAAAATTTTGTTTGCACAACAAGACACCATAGAGATTCTTTGTGGCTAGTTTGATTAAATTCTGGTTGAAACTGTAGAAGTAGCGCATAGGAGAAAATGGGCATTTTTGAGAAAATGGGCATTTCTCCTTAAATTCAAGGGCAGATAATTCAAGAACGAAAACAGTTATCTAAATTCCGTAAGCGGTGTGCACAACTAGACACCATGGAAATTCATTGTGGCAAGTTTGATCAAATTCTGATCAAAACTGTAGGAGGAGTTGCGCACACAAGAAAATGGGCATTTTTTTAATTCAAGGGCAGATAATTCAAGAACGAAAAGAGTTATCTGAATTCCGTAAGCGAGGTGCACAACTAGACACCATGGAGATTTATTGTGGCAAGTTTGATCAAATTCTGATCAAAACTGTAGGAGGAGTTGCGCATTCAAGAAATTGCTAACGGACGGACAGACAGACGGACAGACAGACAGACGGACAGACAGACGGACGAGCGGGGCCATAATATAATACGACCCTTCGGGCGTATAATAAAAAAAGAAACTACTACAGATAACCAGCAGTTTCTCCTTTTGTCTCAATAATTTTTCTTTGCTAATATATATGCAAATCCTGTGTTTATTCACAACCATTTGTCGTTTGCAGCGGCTTTCAAATTGGACCATCCTAAAATTTTGTCGTTTGGGAAAGGGTTTAATTGTCAGAGGACAGGGAAGCCTAATGATTTATTATTACCTTTATTTTCAGAACCACCTTCTAAAGAAGAGAAGAAGTTTGATCCTTTACCCATCATTATAGCCGTTGTTTTGTTTGTGGTTCTTCTAGTGATTGCGATAATTGTGGCAGTTTGTGTCGTTAAGTACAGGCGACGTCAGAAAATAGAGAAATCTAAACAAAACTTTGATAATACCATTCTATCAGAGAATGTAGACGGGACCATAATTGCTGAGAATCGATTATCAGGTTTGATGGGTACACCACAAGTACAGCCGCGTGTTCAATACAGCAGAAATACAGACAGTGTTAACTCTGAACCGGAGATTGTGTACAATAACGACCTCTACAGCGGACTTACACATTCCACAGGGCACGACAATCATGGCTACTCAAATTTACACAATGTTGGAGCAAGTCAGAATACAAATACCTCAAGCGACTATTTAGTTCCTGTGTATCATCATCAAGATAATTCACAAAGTATCGACATTCGATCAGACACAAACAATGGTGTTCAAGATAATGTTCAGAATAAAGTTCAGGAACCAACTTCTTCCAAAAACTCTGCCGGACCCAACAGCAATAGAACTGTGATAAATGTAAGTGGGAACAAGCCAGTGGCACATTATGACAATGTGACCTACAACAAAGATGCAGGGAAATCCAACAGTACAGATAACACTGTACACCATGATTATAACAACGCTCCTACCAGAGACAGAACAAGGCTCAGTCTATCTCAACAGGATGATATACAACTGAATAAAGATTCTGTCAAGGACAGCAACAATGATCTGCAAGTCTCGGATAAAATGACAAATCCTTAACTCCTTTTAAAAGAATGAAATTTTAGACTCTCAGAATTTGAAGGCTGCTGCGAACAAGAAAAACTTCTACATAACTATGGAATTTATGTATATCGTCGGTGTAAATGCAAAACCTCGTATGTCGATTGGTGCGATTTTCAAAGAACAAACTTGTGTGCCCAGTGTAGACGATACTCGCAGGTTTTGAGATATTTTTAATGATCAGTATTGTTGACACATTATTTGTGAACAATATGTCCAAATTTCAAGTAAAACGTTTCAGTTTGGGAAAAGTTACTGCCCTTTTTTCCCTCCCCTTTAAAATTTTCAAAAAACGAGATACGAGGTTTTGCATTTACAACGACGATATATTAGCAAAGAAAATATTGAAAGAAAAGGAGAAAATTCTGATTATCGACATTTACTTCTTTTCCTTCTATATATTCTGAACCTCTGTCCTTCAGGGATGTCAAAATCTGGTCTTGTTTAGAAAAAGGCTGATAGTTCACACTTTGGACATAATATGACTGGTCCAAATTGAAAAGAACAACTTACAACTAGTTAGATAATGCAAAAAGATTATATTAAAGCTTTGTTATTTATTGTATGTTTCAGATTTAAATTTTTTGATAGAAAAGACATTTCTTTAGGAAGTTTATATTCCTCGGGAAGTTCAATGGTGGTCTTTTTTCTGTGGTGTGGCAATGTGATGCTCAATATTCAACCCTTTCACAAATTAGGGTGCTCCAATTTTAGAACTGCTTCAAACTACATTCTGGGTGTTGATAAAGATTGGATTTATTCGTGATATAGTCCTGAAAATATTGAGGCAAAAGGAGAAAATGCTGGTCACTAGCATTTTCTTCTTTTGTCTCAATGTTTTCCTCAGTCTCATCAAAATCAGGTCTTGTTTGGAAAAGGGTATCCAGACCATAGAGTGAAAAGGTTCAATCCTAATTAGTATGCACAAACTACTGACTAAGGTTGATACATTTCACATTTCCCATAAGACCGATTTTAGTGCAACTTGTCATAAATGTAAAACTTGTGCATTTATCTATCTTTAAGCACAAATATTTAGACTGTGCCAATTTTAAAGCTGCAAACGACAAGACACATTATAGAATATAGTCAAAACATATTGAGACAAAAGGAGAAAATGTAGGTCATCTGCATTTTCTTCTTTGGTCTCAATGTTTTCCCAAACATATTTAGCCCTTTCCCAAACGAAAACATTTAGGGTAATCCAATTTGAAAGAGGTTATAGCCCTTTCCCAAACAAGACCTGGTTTTGACGTCCCTAATAGGAAAGGCTTGAGAAAACATTGAGCCAAAAGAAGAAACTGCTGATAACCCGCAGTTTCTCCTTTTGCCTCAATATTTTCTTAGCTATATTGCACAAAAATCCTTTCTTTTTCAATGACCAATTTGTCGTCTGCAGCAACTTTCAAATTGGACTATCCTAAATTTTTGTCGTTTGGGAAAGAGATAGACGACAAAAAATGTTGATAAAGGTAAGTTTTGTGTATGATAAAGCACAGGAAATACTGAGACAAAAGGAGAAACTACTGGTTATCAGCAGTTTCATCTTTTGTCTCAATGTTTTCCCAAGCCTTTTCTTTTGGGGACGTCAAAACCAGGTCTTGTTTGGGAAAGGGTTAAGCACAAATATTTAGACTGTACCAATTTTAAAGCTGCAAAGGACAAGATACATTATAGAATATAGTAAAAAAATATTGAGACAAAAGGAGAAAATATAGGTCATCTGCATTTTCTTCTTTTGTCTCAATGTTTTCCCAAACATATTTAAACCAGGTCTTGCTTTGGAAAGGGTTCAGGCGTACATGGATAGCTATCCATTTATAAGATCGTCTGCTTCAAGTATGTTTTGTTTAACTTCTCAGCTTTTTCTCTGGATTTTGACGACCCAAGTCCACGAATTCTTTAAACATTCAAGCCAAAGAATTAATTTTGAATGTTCAAGAAACCATGGGAATTGGTGCAAAGTGAGTTAGAAATGGGAATGAATCTCTCAGACACGTATGGTGCACTTCACCTCGTCAAAGTGGGTAGAGCTTTAACTCAGAAATTAACCCATTACCGAACAGCAAATTTTTAGGGCATTTCACTTCAAAAACTGCCACAAATGACAAATGGAAGTTATTTAAGATAGAATTTGTGTAAAATATGACATAGTAAATATTGAGACAAAAGGAGAAAACTGCTGGTTATCAGCAGTTTCTTCTTTTGTCTCAATGTTTTCCCAATGCTTTTCTATTAATGACGTCAAAACCAGGTCTTGTTTGGAAAAGGGTTAAACAAAACATCTGTCATGATTTTTTGGTGTGAACGCTTCTCCAAAATCATGTAGGTTACCCACTGTGATGTATGTGATTGTTACTTCACACATGGATACCTACAGACAAGACCTTTCATTGGGGTCCATGACCTTGGAGTTTGACCTTTTCCAGTGACAAACTTCGTTGTAGGTGAGCTACACTGTCTGCATCTTGTTATTATACCCCCCACAACAAAGTTATGGGGGGGTATACTGGAATCAGGTTGTCCATCTGTCTGTCCGTCCGTCCCTGGACATAATTTTGTGTCCTCTTCATCTCCCACAGTTTTTGACCATTTTTGCTGAAATTTTATCAGGTTGTTTCCTATCATATGAAGTTGTGCACCTGCAATTTTCATCTTGATCCAGTCATTAGTTTTAGAGTTATGCCACTTTGAAATTTCTAAGGGGGGGGGGGGGGGGGGGGGAGTAGTCAAAATTTAAAATTTCGTTTCTGTGCTCTAACTCAAGAACCATTTGACCATGAAACTTTACACAGTTGTTGCCCATGACCCAAGGAGGTGCCCTATTGTTGTTGGGCCACCAAGGCCAAAGGTCAAGGTCACATTTGGACTTTGTTTAAAATCCGTTTCCAGGCTCTAAGTCAAGAACCATTTGACCTATAGCACTTTTTCAGTGACAATGCCGTAGTGGGGGGTATTTGTCCGCTTTGCGACAGTTCTAGTTTTTACATGCATTTTATTAGATTTTTCACTTTAGTTTTGTAATGGTAAATTATAGAAAGACAACAACATGAATTGTGATTCTTTCATTTATTTTTATAATAAAACTAATTTGCATAAATATGTGAATTTGCTTGTCATTAAAATCATGTCATGCATAATGTAAATGGGTACTTTTACATTCGTAAAGCAAGGAGTGAGTTCTAATGCCCTGAGAAAGTGTTCTTAAACATTGATGAAAAAGAAGCAAATCTTCAGTCACATTTGAAAATACCGTAACTACAGCTTGAATGAGCTGTAGTTATGACATTTTTGAACGTGGCAAACAAAATGCTTCTATTCCAGTAATGTTTTCTTATCAGCAGTTTTTTTCTTTTCAATACAGCTCAAAATTACCTTTATCCGATTTCCATCTTCCATATTAAACATTTCTCATACAATGGTTTTGAGAGGTTTAAAAGACATTGAGATAAACAGAGAAAACAAAATTTCCTTTTCCCCTCAATGTTATAAACCTTAAAATCTTCCATTTTAGTGACATTAATTATGGTGTATTCCCCTTTCCCAAACAAAACCTAGAGACATAGAAGAAATAGTTACAGAAAACATGTACAGAAAATGAAATTGCTGATAATCTTTTCCCCTCAATATTTTCTGTGCTATAACACACTTTCTCCTTTTGACATCAATTTTGTCATCTCCAAGTCACTTTAAGGGTTGGACTGGTGTAACATTTCTTTGTAAGGGAAAAGGGTTAAAGTTTCGCAAGTTCTGGGATCACTAGAACCCAAACACTTTGTGAAATCTTGGCAGCTTTCATCTTCACCATTTTCTGTCTGTGACAACAGAAATCAACTGGGGTATCCGGATTTTAAACATCAGAGCCCCGTTCTTTAGAGCGAAATTTTTTAAGATTTCTTAAGATGCTTTTGATACAGCGTTTTTAAGACCGAGATTATAAGCGAGGTGTTCCTAATGTTCCATACTTCATACAAATGACGTCATCATGACGTCATTTGTTTGAAGTACGGAGCATTCGAAACTCCAAGGTTTATGAATCATTGAGCATTCGGAACAACTCGGTCAATTTTCCCCCATATAGATTCTACAGAATTTACTGAGGTGTTCCGAAAGAAGTATAGAGCAATGGCGGCTCCCAGTGATCGTCTTAAAAATCTTGCTCAGAAGAACGCTTTATCCTAAAACATCTTAAGAAATCTCAAGATATCTCAAGAAATCTCGCTCTAAAGAACGCACCTCTGGATAACCTCCCCAATCTCAATTGCCGAAGACACATGAAGTGTCTGGTATCTAATGAGGGATGGAATACCTTAACCCTTTCCCAAACGGTAAACTTTTAGGGCGACCCACTTCAAAAACTGCCACAAAAGACAAAATGGATGTTATTAAACATAGAATTTGTGTAATATATGGCGTAGAAAATATTGAGACAAAAGGAGAAACTGCTGGTTATCAGCAGTTTCTTCTTTTGTTTTCAATATTTTCCCAAGCCCTTACTTTAAGGGACGTCAAAACCAGGTCTTGTTGGGAAAGGGTTAACTCAAAGGCGATAAGATAAAAAGTATTTGACAAACCAAATTTGCTTGTCATACCTTACATGATAACACAATGTTTCCAAGAATGACTCCTTGGTCAATGATCACAATAACTTTAACCCTTTCCCAGTCAATCATGAACTTTGACATCCCTGGTGGGAAAAGCTTTTGAAAACATTGAGAGAACAGACAAGCCATAGCATAAGTTTTCTTGGAGTAATAAATATGAACCAGGGGCCCGTATTACTAACGATCGTACGTTTGATTTTTCAATAATAACTTGTAACAACAGCCCTGATTGGCTCAGTCGTATTTCTCGTGCAATCAGATGTCTTGTTACGCAGTTTACACAAAAACTTGATCGTAAGATGTTTAGTAATACGGGGCTCAGGATCTGGAAATAGGTTTCTTATGACATTTCAAAATAAACATAGATCCAAATAAGCCTGTGCATATCGCTGCTTTTCAATGAAAACCTCGTAGCTGCAGCTTAACCCATTACCAAACAACAAAATTTAAGCCTAGTCCAAACTCATAGGTGTTGCAGACGACAATTTCCATTGAACAAAATTTAACATTTGTTGGTTTTTCTTGGTAGAAAACATTGTGGGAAATGAAGAAATTGCTTGTCACAAGCAATTTCTTCATTTTCCACAATGTTTTCCAATGCCTTTATTTTGTGGGGCGTCCAAAAGTGTCAATGTATGGGAAAGGGTTAAAACAAGCTGCAGTTAGGTTTTCATTGAAAAGCAACAATATGCAGTATGATCAAGATCCTGATTGTTCTGTTGTAGCTACATCATGACCTGTAGTAACTATAAGAGAACCGCATGAACCTTTTTCAGAATGCACTTGAGCCTAAGTCGAGCACAAACTGGATCTAGAAACATGGTATTCTAATGGGACCTTTTACCAGATCCTGGCTTTATTTAATTTTTAAGTCTGCAACCTGTTTTGATTTTGACCAATCTAGAATCATGATTTATGGGAAAGGGTTAATATTCAGGGTTACATGATAAAGATAACAATGAAAGACTTTTACTTCAAATACTTAACAAATATTGGTCAATACTGAATGAAAGCCAATATTTTAATGTTAAAATACAATTGAGATGAAATTGACACTTCTCATGCTGTTCATGTAAATTTGCTGTCTTTAACAAAGTTTTGGCAGGCAGTATATACTAAGATCAGCCTGCAAAGAATGTGCAGTCTGATCTTAGCATACACTGCCAGCTTTCTACTTCATTATTGTGGAAAAAACTTGAGTTAATCTTATAGCAGGACAAGGGTTAAGGCAGGGTCACCCATTACTGCACAGCCTTTTGACTCCCTCATAAGAAAATACTTGGGAAAACATTGTAGAAAATGAAGAAATTGCTTGTGACAAGCAATTTCTTCATTTTCCACAATGTTTTCTAACCCAAAATGGTAAGATTTATGAAATTTCATCATCTTGAAATTGTCGTCTGCATCACCTTTCAAATTGGAACGGTCCAAAATTTTGTCGTTTGGTAATGGGTCAACTCATCTGGACCCATCCTAGACTATCCTGCTTTCTTACAGTTGTTCTATCCACCCATCATTAGACGCTAAACACTTCATGCAACACCGAGCATCATGCATGGAAACGAAAATTAACTATGGTATACCCCTTTCCCAAACGGCAAAATCTTAGGGTGGTCCACTTCAGAAACTGCCACAAATGGCAAATTGGAAGTTATTAAAGATAGAATTTGTGTAAAATGTGGCATAGAAAATATTGAGACAAAAGGAGAAGCTGCTGGTTATCAGCAGTTTCTCCTTTTATCTCAATGTTTTCCAGAGCCTTTTCCATTAGGGACGTCAAAACCCGGTCTTGTTTGGGAAAGGGATACCCTCATCAATTTCTTGGCATCATTGGTGGCAACAGAATTTACGAGGGATACCCTCATCAGTTTTTGTTGCCATGGATGTAGCTCGCAGTTCCATGATGAAGTGTTTGGTATCTGATGATGAATGGAATACCTAAGGACCTTAGCCTAAATTTAGACTTGTAAAATTCCAAGATGATGCAGATGACCCCTTCCCACCTGTAGGGGCATAACAATACTAAATTCTGTATTTCTATTTTAACCCATTACTGCACAGTGACACTTTTTGACTCCATCACAAGGAAAAGCTTTGGAAAACATTGTGGAAAATGAAGAAATTGCTTGTGACCAAAAGTGTAAAAAATTTATTCACTTGAAATTGTTGTCTGCAACATCTTTAAATTTGGACCAATCCAAAATTTTGCCATCTGGTGATGGGTTAACAACATGGATGTGAATTTAGACTAGTCTTGGTTGTCATCAGGTTAAATTGAACATCAGTTCTCTTCAATCTAAATTCAGTCTGGAAAAGTCCATCCTTTCTCCTAAAACCCATTGTCATGGAAAAAAAACTGGCAAAATAACAGCAGTTGCCAGTACTACCAGATCACCACTTCCCAACTAATTTCAGTCAAATCTTTCCCAAATGACAAATTTCAGACAGGTCCTTTTGGAAAGCAGATGCAGGGTACAATCTTATTGATGT
This sequence comes from Fragum sueziense, assembly GCA_963680895.1. Classification (NCBI taxonomy): domain Eukaryota; kingdom Metazoa; phylum Mollusca; class Bivalvia; order Cardiida; family Cardiidae; genus Fragum; species Fragum sueziense. The sequence goes on from OY804598.1 coordinate 11,566,435, forward strand.
CAAAGGCATAAAAGTTGAATTTCTTAGCAAAGAAATATTGAGGAAAAAGAAGAAATTGCTGATTATCAGCAATTTCTGCCTTTGCCTCAATGTTTTCCAAAGCCTTTTTGTTCTGGGACTTCAGAAAGCTGATCTTGTTTGGGAAACTTTTTCTTAGACTGGATCCCTGTATCACAGCACTTGAGCAAGCTTCATAAATAAATAGCACTAAACCAGTCTAGATGACTGGTTCCTGGTTCTGCTAGGTTTTGTCTATCTCTTCCATACACTTTTTCATGTAAGTCTGGGAATCAGCCATATCTGACAAAGCTGAATAAACCATTTCATAGAAGATTTGAGGCCATATTTTGTTCAGTTCATTGCGTTTTCTGTCCGTAAATACTGCCTCTTTAGTCATTTCATTCACATAACTTCTTGCAAAACCTTTCTTGCCTGTGGTTTCCTGAAATGAAAATAAATACGGATGCTTGTAAAAATGAAAGCCCCTAAAAACCCATTTGGAACACCACGGACAATTCTGTCGAATCATACCTTGGATGTAAGTTGTGGATCTACTTTCAGATTATGAATAGAATAGAATAGAACAACAACAGAAAAAGTTTGTCCGTAACTAATGTCAACATTAAAGCGACTATGATACTGAAAAGCTTTGTATGCAGTTGCAGTGTCCTGTCTTTTTAGAATGATTTCACCCTGCAAGTCCCGTAAGTTGCCATGGTTGTTCATATGGATGACTTCGAAAACTACTTTATGAAGCGTAATAACTTCCGACTAAGAAATGTTTTTTTTTTAACATTTCTTCATACACACAATTCCGAGTGGATGATTCTATCTTTGATGGAATTATCCGAGGTAGTCCAAAACCCTAAAAACCAACCTTTGATGTAGCCATCTAACACTTGAAGCAGTTCAATGGTAGTATTTATTATGCTCCCCGAAGGGAGAGCATATAGTCGCCGCTTTGTCTGTCCGTCCTTCATTCCGAAGTGGTTTCTCCATAACCCTTGGGCCAAATCAAATGAAACTTACCATGTGAACTCCCAATGACATAATGCCAATGTACTTTTCCCAGTTTTTGGATTTGAGGCCGCGTCATGGGAAAAGGGGACTTAAGGAAAAATATACTTTTTCTCCAGTTTCTCCAAGTCTAATGGTCACAATTTGATGAAATTTCATATTTAAGAAGCAAATCAGATGCCCTTGACAATAAACTATTTGAAATTTGTGTATAAAAAATATGCCATGGAAAAAGGGGGCTTAACATTTGTTAGCTTTATGAAAGCTCTGCATGGCATACATTTATTGTGACAATGCCTTATTCGGGGAGCATTGTCCGTCTCCGTGCTCTTGTCTTGTCTGAAAGTCACCCAAGGGAAGTGCCTCAACAAATTTGTTTGGAGGAGTTCTGATTATTATGCAATACACTTGTCCATAATGAAATCTATCCACCTATGAAATTTCGTGACTGTATCTAGCATACCTTTTGTATTATGCTTCAGACAAAATTTAGTATGAAAAACAACAAATGGCAACAACTCCATGAACATGATTTGCAGAATTATCGTTTTTATGCACTGCACTTCTCCTTGATAAGATCTATCCGTCTATGAAGTTTCATGATTTTAACTTGCATATTTTTTTGACATTATGGTCTGGACAAAAGTGGTCTACAGATAAACCATATAACAGACCAAATGACAAGGATCTACACAGCAATTTTCAAGCTAGAACAGACTAAATATACCTTTTCCCAAACAAGACCGGAATTTCACCCCTCGATTAGAAATGGCTTGGGAAAACATTGAGACAAAAGAAGAAACTGCTGATAATCAGCAGTTTTTACTTTTGTCTCAATATTTTCTGTGCTTTCTTATTCTATCTTTAACAACATCCCTTTCGTCATCTGCAGTAGCTTTTGAAATGGACCACCCTAAAACTTTGCCATTTGGGAAAGAATTAAGTAGTTTTGCATTTAGACTTAAATATCATACCTGTCTACTTGTATGTTCTGGTTGATATGTTAGACCCGCTCTTCCAACAAACTCCCCCTGTGACTTGTGTATACGTAACGTACCATCGAGTATTTTACGTACCTGTCTACTTGTATGTTCTGGTTGATATGTTAGACCCGCTCTTCCAACAAACTCCCCCTGTGACTTGTGTATACGCAGCGTACCATCCAGAATTTTACATACCTGTCTACTTGTATGTTCTGGTTGATATGTTAGACCCGCTCTTCCAACAAACTCCCCCTGTGACTTGTGTATACGCAGCGTACCATCGAGAATTTTACATACCTGTCTACTTGTATGTTCTGGTTGATATGTTAGACCCGCTCTTCCAACAAACTCCCCCTGTGACTTGTGTATACGCAGCGTACCATCCAGAATTTTACATACCTGTCTACTTGTATGTTCTGGTTGATATGTTAGACCCGCTCTTCCAACAAACTCCCCCTGTGACTTGTCTATACGTAACGTACCATCGAGTATTTTACGTACCTGTCTACTTGTATGTTCTGGTTGATATGTTAGACCCGCTCTTCCAACAAACTCCCCCTGTGACTTGTGTATATGTAGCGTACCATCGAGAATTTTACATACCTGTCTACTTGTATGTTCTGGTTGATATGTTAGACCCACTCTTCCAACAAACTCCCCCTGTGACTTGTCTATATGTAGCGTACCATCGAGAATTTTACATACCTGTCTACTTGTATGTTCTGGTTGATATGTTAGACCCGCTCTTCCAACAAACTCCCCCTGTGACTTGTCTATACGTAACGTACCATCGAGTATTTTACGTACCTGTCTACTAGTATGTTCTGGTTGATATGTTAGACCTGCTCTTCCAACAAACTCCCCCTGTGACTTGTCTATTCTTAACGTACCATCGAGTATTTTACGAGACTTTTCTTCGCTCATAGTCAGTAACTGCTTCCTCCTGAAAGTATAACAAGAGGACCATGATGGTCCTATATCGCTCACCTGAACCAAAATGATATAAGCAACACTTTTCTTCAATTCAAAAAATATTTATGACTTTTAGACTGAAAACGAACTTATGGTCAATAACATTGTGAAAATCGAACTCATCCAAGATTTCATCTTGCCCAACATTGTGCCCAAGATTTGTCTTGTTTGATAAATAATTGTAGATTCTGGAGTATAAACAAGGACGAAAACAGCCGAAAACAGCAATTTTGTCAAATTCAAGGGCACATTACTCTTGACTTCCTAGTCATATCAGGCTGAAAATCAAACTCAACCGAGATCTTATGATATCCAACATTGTGTCCAAGATTTGTCTTGATTGGTCAATAATTGTAGATTCTAGAGTGTAAACAAGGTCTAAAGCAGCCGAAAACGGCAATTTGATCAAATTCAAGGGCACATAACTCTCCACTTTTTGTCAGATTGGACTGAAAATCAAACTTATCTAAGATCTTATGGTCTCAAACATTGTGTTCAAGTTTTGTCTTAATTGATAAATAATAGTAGATTATAGAGTGTAAACAATGTCAAAAACAGCCGAAATCGGCAATTTTATCAAATTCAAGGGCACAAAACTCTCATCTTTCTGGTCAGATCAGACTGAAAATCAAACTCATCTGAGATCTTATGGTCTCCAACCTTGTGTCCAAGATTTGTCATAACTTGTAGATTCTAGAGTGTAAAATAAGGTCGAAAACAGTCAAAAACAGCAATTTTGTCAAATTCAAGGGCTCATACTTCTCAACTTTCTGGTGATCAGATAAGACTGAAAATCAAACTCATTTCAGATCTTATGATCTCCAATATTGTGTCCAAGTTTTGGATTGATTGATCAATAATTGTAGATTCTAGAGTGTAAACATCGTCGAAAACAGCCAAAAATGACAATTTTGTCAAATTCAAGGGCAAGTAACTCTCGACTTTCTGATCAGATCAGACTGAAAATTACACTCATCCGAGATCTCATAGTCCCAAACATTGTGTCAAAGTTTTGTCTTGATTGATGAATAATTGTAGATTCTAGAGTGTAAACAAGGTCAAAAACAGCCGAAAATGGCAATTTTGTTAAAAAGTTAAAAAGTTTCCAGTTAAAGTCTATTTTCACTTGCGTGTTCAACCGACTTTAACCCACGATCACTGAGTCTCAAGTCGGCTGTTAACAGTCGGCGCCTTCGGCAGCCACAGCTCTTTGACTTTCAACTCTCCCGTGTACCCATTTATACACCTGGGTGAAGAGGAGCAACGTGGGGTAAGTATTTTGCTCAGAAAAATTCCCGTGGCGCTTGCGGGATTTGAACCCAGGATCCCTCGATCCCAAAGCCCGCGTCCTACCATTAGACCACAGCACCCCACAATCAAATTCAAGGGCACATAACTCTCGTCTTTCCAGTCAGATCAGACTGAAAATCGAACTCATCCGAGATCTTATTGTCTGCAATGTTATGTCCAAGATTTGTCTTGATTGATCAATAATTGTAGATGCTAGAGTGTAAACAATGTCAAAACTAAGTATTTTTCGCATTCAAGGGCAGATAATTCCTGCATTTCTAGTTCGATCTGACCCATAATCGAACTCATCCGAGATCTTCTGGCCATACCTGTTTTGACCAAGTTTGGTCAAGATTGGCTTATATTTGTAGATGCTAGAGTGTAAACACGAAATTGTGGACGGACGGACGGACAGACAGACAGACGGACGACGGACAAAAAGTGACCACAATAGCTCACCTTGAGCACTTCGTGCTCAGGTGAGCTAACAAGGTTTGATTGAGCCGGATCCGGAACAAGGGCAAGCTCTTTCATGGTGTATAATCATGTGACTCGGAATTTCTGATAATCTTCAATATCTTTTTTTAATACTTGACCAATTTGAATTCGGTTTGAAGCAGAGATCGTGGGAAAATGCCAGGAATAAGCTGGATGTGTTGGATTTTTGAAAAATCAACTGATGTAAAAGTTATTGAAGATAAACCAAAATTTTGGTTTATCTCCAATAACATCTTTATAAGTTGATTTTTCAAAAATCTAACACATCCATCTAGTGTGTGACATCTGTCCACATTCTCTGCTTCAAACCGAATTCAGATCAGTCACATATTAACAAAATTATTGAAGGTTTTCTGAAATTGGTGTATCACATGATTATCCACCGTGTCTTTTAGCTTTGTCCCATTACAGCACATTGACACCTTCCAACACTCCAAATAGAAAAGACTTGGGAAAACATTTTGTAAAATGAAGAAATTTCTTCATTTCTCACAATATTTTCTACCCAGAAAAACCAACAAGAGCTGTCGGAACTATCAAGTGCAAGATAGTGAAAAAATTCACTGTCTTAAAGGAGTATAATTCCACTAGTTAATTGTCAGTGTAATGGATCTTTGTATATATAGACGGATATTATTGTCAAAGAAGCATGTGCTAAGTTAAATTTAGTTTCAAAGCAATAGCATCAGTTGAAACAGAGATACCACAGATATGAGTTACGATTCTAAGTCTTAACCATTTCCCAAACAAGACCGGGTTTTGACGTCTCTATTAGAAAAAAGCTTGAGAAAACTTTGAGACAAAAGAAGAAACTGCTGATAACCAGCAGTTTCTCCTTTTGTCTCAATATTTTCTATGCCATATTTTACACAAATTCTATCTTTAATACCTTCCATTTTGTCATTTGTGGCAGTTTTTGAAGTGGCTCATTCTAAAATTTTGTTGTTTGGGAACGGGTTAAGATTCTAAGTCTTAAAAGGGTAAAAAGTCCTCTTGATCAATTATTAATAGTAATGAATCTTGCCTATAGGCAGTTATTACAGTCACAGAAACATAATTATGCTTAAGTTTCAGAGCAATAGCATTGGTAGAAAAGGAGATATGCCAATTGCACATAAAAACTTTACCAAAGCCATACAAGGACATCAACACTCAGGTGACCAGAATTCAGCCCCTGTGATTTTATGAATGCATTTTATTAAAACTTGGAGAACATGGATCTTGATCAGACTGTGCAAATGCAAAGGCTGATCTGAATCCATGTTGGTCTCCAATGCTGTAATACAATGCATTTGTAAAATCACATTTTTACCTTTAGTCTACATATTTCATTATCACAACATTGTTAGAATCCTTTTTTAGCATGAAAAATATGCGCTACAACTCTTCTCAAATTGAAGTCGTCTAAAGTTTTGCCGTTTGGAAAAATATTGACAAAATCCAAAGATCACTTATGATTCAGTTAAAATGTCCATCACTTTACTAGAAATTTGTTGCAAATCATCTACAATAACTTTCTGCTCAGAATTTATATATGAATTTCTTTGTTCTGATGGTTTTTTGGGATTCATGGTTGCAGTTTGATGGGGTACTATGTCACGGTGAAGATTGTGCATGATGGGATGGATAACGAATACGGACAAATTTGCCTCACTTCAGGTAAGAAATTGTGCAATAATTTTCTTATTTCTTACCAGAATTGAGATTATTTTGTCCGTATTCGTTATCCATCCCATGATGCACAATCTCCACCATGTATACATGTACAATTATCTTCCATATTAACTTTCTGCTATGACTTTGGAAATTTGTTGATTCTGGATAATTTGTTGCATTCATGGTTGCAACAAGATGGGGTATTATGTATCTACATGTAGTTATTTAGGGTGATCAAAATATCTTTAGGGAATCTCTGTTAGCTCTCATTAATTTTACTATCAGAGTTGGAACTATGTAACTATGTAGAGATAGAGACCATGGCGCAGTTGGTAGCGCATCTGCCTCTCATTCGAGAGGTCCCGGGTTCGATACCCGGCCGCAGCGAATACCCTTACTGACAAAAATGTAATCCATCAATGGTTTGATTTTGTGAACCTATGTGGGGGAGCAGCTGGAGGCTCGGTAAGGGTGTTGTTGTAGTACTGGTATGAGAAACGACAGTAATCTATGGTTAGGTGCTCCAGCCACCGTGATATGACCTTAGTAGTTGAAAACAGGGTAAAACCCCAATAAACCAAATGTAACTATGTATATGTACATATATCTTGAACAATTTGACCCATACAATCTGGTTTTGTTTCAGAATTAAAGATTAAGGTTAAGTTAGATTAATCCTATAATAATTTCACATATTAAACAATTCATTGATAACTGCTTTATTAAAACCTACTTTTAACATCCATAGTAGTGGCAGTTTTCTCTTTTCTCTAAAAATATTTTTCATTGTTTGTTTTTTCATTGTTATACATTTTATGAAGTTAGAAGCATAAACACTTTCCCAAAAGGCAAAATTTTATGAAGGTCCAATTCGAAAACTGCTGTAGACTACAAAATGGATATTGTTAAAGACAAACTTGGTTATGATAAACAACAGAAATTTTGAGACAAAAAGAGAAACTGCTGATCTTTTGTTTCAATGTTTTCCCAGACATTTTCTAATGGAATGTCAAAACTTGGTCTTGTTTGGGATAGCTTTAATTTTGTCTATTAAACTGCCTGCTAAAAATTGAAACAAAATTCAATGAAGAACATGTAATTATATGAATAGATTTACATACGCATCAGCCATCACTGCCTTTGAAGCAGGGACAGTGACAAACTTAAATCCCGCTCTACTCCGTGGGTTTCCCATTTTCCGTGACTTAATATCGTTCACAACAGAGGGGGGTCGCTCCATGTATGAGCTGTGAATCTCCTCCAGTCCGTGCTTCCCATGGACTGACCCCATGCATTGTTTATATTACCCCACCCACTCACATATCACACAGCCTGATCATGTGAACACTAGAACATAGTCTCCATATTTCTGTTACAAACATCACTTTTTGTGTTAAAACTGTCATTGTTTATAACAATCTGAGATTTAAACTGTTATTCCACCAAAGATTTATTTCCTTTGTTCAATTATTTTCCCAATCCTGTTTCAAATATTGAACACATGGCTGATACTAATCATTTTGATAAGAAAGGTTTAATAATTGTAAGAAACATGCTGCTGGTAAGGCCTAAAATTAGACATTTTATTGTGTGCAAGTTACTATTCCCTGCTTTTCAACGAAAACCACGTAACTGCAGCTTAAAACAAGCTGCAGTTATGACATTTTCATTGAAAAGCAACATATTATTGCACAATTCTGTTGTTTGGTAAACGGATAAAACCAAGTGATTTTTCCATAAGCTTCTAACCATAATTAACCCTTTCCCAAACAAGACCGGGTTTGGACGTCCCTAATAGAAAATGCTTGGGAAAACAATGAAACAAAAGAAGAAACTGCTGATAACCAGCAGTTTCTCCTTTTGTCTCAAAATTTTCTACGCCATATTTTACACAAATCTTATCTTAGATAACATCCATTTTGTCATTTGTAGCTGTTTTCGAAGTGGATAACCGTAAAATTTTGTCGTTTGGGAAAGGGTTAACCACTATACAGGTCCAAACTATATAGCCTAATATAGAATGAGGTTTGTTACTTAGATCAAATAGAACAGATTTGTAACAAATTGTTTGCCAGCACTTTCAAATTGTTGCACAGTATTTGCATAGTACACTCACTCTTTCTACTTCAATTAATTGTGGGTTATTTTAAATAAGAATTTTTGTATATAACACTTTTAGAAGAAGAAAATTGCTAAGTTGGTGAAAATTATAATCAGTTATTTGTAAAACTGTAAAACACAGCTATTTCTCATTTTCTCACAAGGGTTTCTATGCTATGAATTGTAGAATTGCATCATCAAATTCTGTTGTCTGCAACCACTTTCAATTTGGACTCAGGTATCAAAGTAATGGCACTAAAGGAAACTGTTTACTATGCATAAAAGCATTCTCTAGCATATTGCCTAAACTGTAGCCCTGACCATGTGTTCCAGGAATATCTCACACCAGTACAAATACAACATTCAACACTTTATTGCAAAAACACAATTTGACCATATTGACGATTGTGAAAAATTAAATCCATTTGTTCATGAAATTAAGACACTAATTTAAACTTCCCTAATTTAAATATTTAACTACTATTTTCCCACATAATCGCATACATAATCCAAGTCTTAATCACCACACAATAATTCTGTAATCAATTTACTCATTGGTATTGGTTAACAGATAAAATATCTTTTTTTTTTCAACCCTTTACCAAACAAAACCTGTTTTAGACATCACCAATAAAAGGGCTTTGAAAAACATTGAGGCAATAGAAGAAAATGCTGTCAGCAGCATTTTCTTCTTTTGCCTCAATATTTTTGTCTATATGTACACAAGTTCCATCTTAACTAACCCAAATTTGGATGCTCACTGCACCTTTATTATTGGAGCAGTCTTTTTTTTCATTTGAGAAAGCGTAAAAATATAAAATATCTTTTTTTTTCTGAAGATCATGACAGTCCACAAACATTGTGTCAAAGTGTCTGTTTGAATAGAATAAAATGTCTGTGCTGTGAAATGATCCCTGATTAAGCTGCATTTAACCCTTGCTTTGGTATTTTAATTGTAGACCATCCAAATTCAAAGACAATGCATATAATAAAATCAATGTTGTGAAAGCATATTGACAAAAGTAGAAATCGCAGTTCATTAAATAGAACTAAATTGTTGTGCATTTTTTGTGGTCTGATTAGCCTATCAATTCTGACCAGTCTTAAACGTGGTCTCATGTGAAAGGGTTCAAGTATAAACCCTTTTCCAAACAAGATCTTCATGACCCTAATTTAAAAGGTTTGGGAAAACATTGAGACAAAAGAAGAAAATGCTGATAACCAGCATTTTCTCCTTTTGCCTCAATTTTTCTGAGCTAACTTGTACACCAATACTTCGTGTATCAACACCTAAGTTGTCATCTCAGGCAGTCTTGAATTTGAATCACACTAAAATTTTGTTGTTTAGGAAAGGGTTCACTATGATCGTAATCTACTTTGAACAGATTTAAGCTGTAATACACATTACTCAAACTATGAGCTATTCTTAACCATTCAATAGTTTAAACTGTTTTTTTTTTTCGGTTTAAATTTGCTGATTGAATTTTGAAACAAACAATAGAATAATTTAGCTCTTTCCAAAAATGGATAACATTAGAGCGTTCTAAAATGAAAGTTACTGCAGACAACAAAATTAAAGTTAATAGAGATAGATTTTTTATATAGTAAAGAAAATATTGGTACAAAAGGAGAAAATGCTGGTTAATGGCATTTCCTTTTGTCCTCTCAACACTTTTCCTAAGTATCGGTATTCCCTGTTAGAAACATCAAAAACCCACTCTTTTCACGGGGTAAGGGTTAAAATGGCATTTTTGTCTTTAAATTTTGAGATTGAACTTTGAAACAAACAATAGGAACATTTTAAAGATTTAGATTTTTATCATAAACTATTTTGCCCCTAACTAATTTTATTACTTTAGAGGTACTCTAATAGGGTTCCCCTCTAATGGTATCTCAAACCATGAAATAAGACTTATAAATGTCCTATAGCCCTTTCCCAGACAAGTTCTGATAACCAGTATTTTTATGCTCCCTGAAAAAATTTTGAGGGAGCATATAGTCACCACGCTGTCCAACCGTCTGTGTGTCCATCCATCCGTCCACGGCCAGATCTCAGCAACCCTAGGACCAAATTCAATGAAATTTCACAGGTAAACTCCCTGGATTAATACCTAGGGACCCTTTTCTCCATTTGTAAATTTAAGGCTGCATCATGGAAAAAGGGGCCTTAGTGTAAAAATTAGTTTTTCTCTTACTTCTCTTCATCTAATGGGCAGAATTTAATGAAATTATGTACTCATGTAATAAATAGGATGTTCTAGACCAAATTCTATAAATAATGTGTGTACAAAAAAGCTGTCATGGGAAAAGGGGGCTTAATGTATGATAGTTTTTATTTTGTGACAAACACTTATTCGGGGAGCATAATCTGTCTATGACGGCTCGTCTCTTGTTGCTTTCCATAATGATTTCAAATGTTTGTGAAATGTGAGCAGAGCTACATAAAAGGGTAGTAAAGGCAATTCAAAATTCAAATATAAACTATCAGAGTTCATCTAACCCTTTCCAAAACAAGACCTGGATTTGACGTCCCTAATAGAACAGGCTTGGGAAAACATTGACGCAAAAGAAGAAACTGCTGATAACCAGCAGTAACTGTTTCTCCTTTTGCCTCAATATTTTCTTGGCCATATCACACACAATTTAAATCTTTATTAACATCCATTTTGTCATTTGTAGCAGTTTTTGAAGTGGATCGACCTAAAATTTTGCCGTTTGGGGAAGGGTTATACCAAAATTGGGAATGATCCTCAAGACAATTCAAATGAGTACGGACAACCTAATTTTTAACACTGAAATAACTCTATAAGAATTCCTTTACCCCCATCATCAATATGTAGTTCTGGCACGATGGATAATCATGTCACTCAGAGTTTCAGATAATCATCAATATTTTTGTTAACACTTGACCAATTTGAATTCGGTTTGAAGCAGAGAAGGTGGGAAAATGCCAAGAATAAACTGGATGTGGAGAATATTTGAAAAATTTACTGATAAAAAAAGTTATCGGAGATCAACAAATATTTTGGTTGTTCTTCAATAACTTTTTTATCAGCTGATTTTTCAAAAATCCACCACATGTATCTTATGTGTGATGCCTGTCCACCTTGTCTGCTTCAAACCGAATTCAAATCAGTCCCATGTTAAGAAAATTATTAAAGATTTTCTGAAATTGTTGTATCACATGGTTATCCACAGTGTTTGGATAGCCTAACAGTAGGCCATCAATACCACTCATTATGGGATATTCTGTAGGGCAATATATAAGCTGCTTACATTGCATTCAGGTCAACCTAAATTGATTTTGTTTCCCTTTTCAAGACTACAAATTTATAGGGTGGTTATATTTTAAAGTTTCTGCAAACAACAAAATGGATATTGGTAAAGGATGAAAATTATGTATAACATAGCAAAGAAAATATTGAGGCTGAAGGAGAAAATGCTGGCAATCCAAGTATTTGTTTTGGAAAACCTTTCATGCTGGCAATCCAAGTATTTGTTTTGGAAGACCTTTCAGAGGTAAAAATGACATTTAACTCATCATGTTTGACAGATTGGTCTACAACCCTACGTTGTGGTCCAATAAACACGAGCAAACATTCAAAGCAGTTAAGCATCTTTGTATGAGCAGATATGGAAACAAGCACAAAAACATTAACCCTTTCGAAAACAACAAAAGGAGAAGTTTTGAAGTTTTTTTTGCGGTACATAAATTTTTAAATATTTTCATCGACATGTTTCTTAGCAAGGATTCAACTTTGTTCTCTAGACCATTTGTTGTCACATGATATAGGAATACATTAGGTCTACAAATCTAGATTCCTTTTTTTGCACAGAAGAAAGGCATGGTATATTTGTTTAAGCCTTTCCCAAACAGTGAATTTTTACTTGTTCAATTTGAAAGGAGTGGCAGACGACAAAAATCTTATTGGTAAAGATAGGATTTGTGTATAAGACAGCACAGAAAATACTGAGACAAAAAGGAGAAACTGATGGTTATCAGCAGTTTCTTCTTTTTTCTCAATGTTTTCCCAAGCCAGTTATTTTAGGCACGTCAAAACCAGGTCTCATTTGGGAGAGGGTTAAACGAAAATTGTTGAAAATCAAATCAATCATGGTTGATCCAGTTCCTGAAAATTTCAGGGCAATTTCAGGGCAAGGATAGATCTGGGCCAGTTAACCCATTATCAGACGACGAAATTTCAAACTAGTCCAAATTCAAAGATGTTGCAGACAACATAATCAAGTGAATAAAATTTTACATTTTTGGTCATTTTGTAAATAAAACATTGTGGGAAATGAAGAAATTACTTGTCACAAGCAATTTCTTCATTTTCCACAATGTTTTCTAAAGCCTTTATCTTGTGGGGAAACAAAAGGCGTCACTGTGTGGTAATGGGTCAAAGGACAGTTTAGCTCAACAAATATGTTTTCGAACTTGACAAAGTGGGTGGAAAAAAAGTAGACTATATACAGAATCATATAGGAACAAATATGAGTGACATGCCACAATAAAATTTATGGCAAGGTAGGTAACTCTATTTGAGTATTTGTGGAATCAAGCTAGTTATCTCCCTTTCAGTCAGAAAATTCACACATAGTCTCTGTGCAGCATAACTTTTCATTATCTATACTGAACAAAAGTTAAAATGCTACCCGTAAATTGCTTGTCATATTTCTTTGAAATAAAACAAGTAAAAACATGAAATGAAGGTGCTTTGCATTGTTCATTGACTTGGTTGTGCCTAGCACTAAGCGTTTTGTTGATCTTACTTAATACAGGGAAGAAATACTGACCCTTTAAATGTGACAGGGGTCCGTTTTTTTCAGGTGTACAATTTGAATGGAAATTTTACACAATTTAAAACTTAAGAAATCAAAGCAGAAGAGTGCAAACCATACCAGACTGCACAGAATGGTAATCTTACAACTTATCAGTCAGGAAATGTGAAGGGACTTGCACAACTTTGTTTGATTGGTCAGAAAATGATTCCATTCCAACTTGGATATTCTACAGTTCTACTATATGCCCCAGTGAAACTTAAAAGGATGGACAGATGCATACAACATAGCTATTTCATTTAGACTATACCCAGATGACCAATAGTAATTATTATAGTTTTAAAATGAAAGAAGCTACACTGTTTTCACCAAGGAGTCAAGCCAATATTGCAGGGGTATAATAATAGCATCAAATCTAATTACTTACCTAGTTTCACCTAGCAGAGACAACAACCTTGACTGTGGTAGTTGAGATGTTGTTATAGTTGATATTGTTATATCTGTATAGTAATGAGTTAAGTAAAACTTTACCTAGTTTCACCTAGAAGTGACAACAACCTTGACTGTGGTAATTGAGATGTTGTTATAGTTGATATTGTCATATCTGTATAGTAATGAGTTAAGTAAGACTTTACCTAGTTTCACCTAGAAGTGACAACAACCTTGACTGTGGTAGTTGAGATGTTGTGATAGTTGATATTGTTATATCTGTATAGTAATGAGTTAAGTAAGACTTTACCTAGTTTCACCTAGAAGTGACAACAGCCTTGACTGTGGTAGTTGAGAAGTTGTTATAGTTGATATTGTTATATCTGTATAGTAATGAGTTAAGTAAGACTTTACCTAGTTTCACCTAGAAGTGACAACAACCTTGACTGTGGTAATTGAGATGTTGTTATAGTTGATATTGTTATATCTGTATAGTAATGAGTTAAGTAAGACTTTACCTAGTTTCACCTAGAAGTGACAACAACCTAGACTGTGGTAACTGAGATGTTGTTATAGTTGATATTGTTATATCTGTATAGTAATGAGTTAAGTAAGACTTTACCTAGTTTCACCTAGAAGTGACAACAACCTTGACTGTGGTAGTTGAGATGTTGTTATAGTTGATATTGTTATATCTGTATAGTAATGAGTTAAGTAAGACTTTACCTAGTTTCACCTAGAAGTGACAACAACCTTGACTGTGGTAGTTGAGATGTTGTTATAGTTGATATTGTTATATCTGTATAGTAATGAGTTAAGTAAGACTTTACCTAGTTTCACCTAGAAGTGACAACAACCTTGACTGTGGTAGTTGTGATGTTGTTATAGTTGATATTGTTATATCTGTATAGTAATGAGTTAAGTAAGACTTTACCTAGTTTCACCTAGAAGTGACAACAACCTTGACTGTGGTAGTTGAGAAGTTGTTATAGTTGATATTGTTATATCTGTATAGTAATGAGTTAAGTAAGACTTTACCTAGTTTCACCTAGAAGTGACAACAACCTTGACTGTGGTAGTTGAGAAGTTGTTATAGTTGATATTGTTATATCTGTATAGTAATGAGTTAAGTAAGACCTACCTAGTTTCACCTAGAAGTGACAACAACCTTGACTGTGGTAGTTGTGATGTTGTTATAGTTGATATTGTTATATCTGTATAGTAATGAGTTAAGTAAGACTTTACCTAGTTTCACCTAGAAGTGACAACAACCTTGACTGTGGTAACTGAGATGTTGTTATAGTTGATATTGTTATATCTGTATAGTAATGAGTTAAGTAAGACCTACCTAGTTTCACCTAGAAGTGACAACAACCTTGACTGTGGTAGTTGTGATGTTGTTATAGTTGATATTGTTATATCTGTATAGTAATGAGTTAAGTAAGACTTTACCTAGTTTCACCTAGAAGTGACAACAACCTAGACTGTGGTAACTGAGATGTTGTTATAGTTGATATTGTTATATCTGTATAGTAATGAGTTAAGTAAGACTTTACCTAGTTTCACCTAGAAGTGACAACAACCTAGACTGTGGTAGTTGAGATGTTGTGATAGTTGATATTGTTATATCTGTATAGTAATGAGTTAAGTAAGACTTTACCTAGTTTCACCTAGCAGAGACAACAACCTTGACTGTGGTAACTGAGATGTTGTTATAGTTGATATTGTTATATCTGTATAGTAATGAGTTAAGTAAGACTTTACCTAGTTTCACCTAGCAGTGACAACAACCTTGACTGTGGTAACTGAGATGTTGTGATAGTTGATATGGCACCAAATAACTTCTCTGCTGTTAAAACATCACCCGCCGTTACCTGTAGATATTAAACAAATAATGGCTTGTTTTGTAGAAGATGTCAGCTATAGAAGTGTTTACAATTACTGTAAGGAATTATGCCTCCTTGTAGGACATGACATAATGGAAATTCTTGAGTCGTAATTTTATCATGACAACACCAAGATTTCAAGGGAAGATTGAAACAAATTTGCGACTGTAAATAAAAAAAGAATTAATCTTAAGGCTACTCTTCACATGTGTTTCAATGAAATGTAGATCTAACAAAATTGGGTATGCATGCTCCTTATGTTCAGAAAGTACTTTATTAGAACAATTTCGAAAAAGATTAAAACATGTGGTTTGCCTTAATAACTTACTCACCACAGTAAAAATATTTTTTTTGATTGAATATTGCAGTGATAGCCCACCATGACATTCCAGGCGAAACAAATATTAACAACAAGGACACAGGAAGGGTAATGACAGGGTTACTACTAGTCAGAGTAAATAAAATTCCCTGACACTTACCTGACAAAATTGGAAAATTCCCCGACATGTTTCGTCATGGTAATTTGCAATATTTTGAGACAATTTTGAAAGGCCTTGTTGAAATCTTTAATTATATGGTACAGCATCTTATCTTTAAAAAATTCCCTGACAATTCCATGACATTTGTCTGTGTTTTCAAATTTCCCTGACAGTTCATGAAATTTCCTGACAATTCCCTGACCTTGAATAAATTTAACCCTTTCCCAAACAAGACCTGGTTTTGATGCCCCTAACAGAAAAGGCTTAGGAAAACATTGAAACAAAAGAAGAAACTGCTGATAACCAGCAGTTTCTCCTTTTGTCTCAATATTTTCTATCCCATGTTTTACACAAATTCTATCTTCAATAACTTCAATTTTGTGATTTGTGGCAGCTTTTGAAGTGGATCACCCTGAAATATTTCCCGTTTGGGAAAGGGTTAAATTTCCATGACTTTTCCCTGAATCGAGGCAGTCCTGAACGAAGACCAGTGATAAGTTGCATGGAAAAACATGCATCACCAAGGCCATTGCCATTTTCCACCCGAAACTACTTGAAATAAAATCCCAGTGATGCTTGGAAAAAGGAAAAATAACTAAGCAATCTGTACAGTATATAACATGGTTTCAGAGGGATCTACTACAAATTTCATCTGAGACAAGAGCCGTCAGAGACGGACAATGCTCCCCGAATAAGGCATTGTCACAATAAATGTATGCCATGCAGAGCTAACATAAAGCTAACAAATGTTAAGCCCCCTTTTTGCATGACATAATTCTTATACCCAAATTTCATGAAGTTTATTGTCAAGGGGATCTGATTTACTACTCAAATATGAAATTTCATCAAATTCTGACCATTAGACTAGGAGAAATTAGAGAAAAACTGTATTTTACCTTAAGTCCCCTTTTCCCATGACGAGGCCTCAAATCCAAAAACCGGGAAAATTACATCGGCATTATGTCATAGGGAGTTCACATGGTAAGTTTCATTTGATTTGGCCCAAGGGTTATGGAGAAATCGCTCCAGACGGACGGACAGGACGGATGGATAGACAAAGCGGCGACTATAATGCTCTCCCTTCGGGGAGTATAATTAAATAGCAATGATGCATTGGAATAGGCAAAAAAAAAACAAGCAAGTTGTACTGTAAATAACATGGTTTCAGAGGGATTTACTACAAATTTCATCTGAGAAAGGGTCAAGTATACATATCACTTACCTCAATATTATTAATTTTTTTCAGTGCAAAATGAGCAAGTCTAAATAACACATAATATCTCCACAATGTGAACTTTGTAATGGGATTCCCGTCTAAATCTACCACTAAATTATCCAGTCTACGAACACTTGTTAGTCCATTTAATTGATGAAGACTTTTGATGTTGGTGGAATTAAACACTAGAGTCTGGAAATGGAGAAAACGAAATAAATTAACTTATTACCACATGACAAAATTCTGAAATGGTCCAATTGAAAGGTGTTGCAGACGACAAATACAAGCCATTTTTGGGGTTATAAAACATAGTGGTAAATGAATTACATCCAAAGTATATAAAGTGCAAATTATAGCATGGAAAATTTTAAAGGGAAAGGGAAATTGTTAAATATTGGCAAATTCTTCTTTTCTCTCAATATTTTCCCTCATTATTCAAAACCTACTTTAGACGAAAAAACATAGTCTCACTCGGGAAAGGGTAAACAGAACATATGACTTTTTTTTTAACATTGTGTATTGTGTATAGATATATCGTAGGTGGGATGTCAAAATCTCGTATCTTCAGCTTTTCCAATCTGTAGTTACGAGGTTTTGACCCCCCATCAGCAATATGTACTAGTATTTAATCATTTTGTAAAACACCATTGAAAATGGACTGTCGTAAAAATAGGCGTTTAATCAAATATAAACAGTTTAAGTTTAAGTTTAATGAAGAACTTGCTTGTCACAAGCAATTTCTTCATTTACCACTATGTTTTCCCAAGCCTTTTCTTGTGATGGTGTCAAAAGGCGTCACTATGCAGTGATGATTTAATCACTTATCAAATGACAAAAATTAAACCTTTTCCCAACACCTGCTTTCCGTGGTTACATCCTCAATGTATATAGTTTTTGAAAATATTGAAATGAATCAAATGCTGTTGAGCAATAGTCCTTCCTTTTACCATAACTCTACCTCATTTTTTCAACACTAGCAAAATGCCTTGATAGTTTCCACAGTGTATAATCATGTGATGCAATAATTACTGAATATCTTCAATAACTTTGTTGATAAGGGACCGATTTGAATTTGGTTTGAAGCAGAGAATGTGAACAGACGTCACACATTAGATGGACATGGTTGATTTTTGAAAAATCAACTGATAAAAAAGTTATTGAAGATAAACCAAAATTTTGGTTTATCTTCAATAACTTTTTTATCAGTTGATTTTTTTTAAAAATCTACCACAACCATGTTATTTCTGACGACATTTTTCCACCTTCTCTGCTTCAAACCGAATTCAAATTGGTCAAGTATTGAAAAAGTTATTGAAGATTATCGGAAATTCTAAGTCACATGATTATACACCATGGTTTCATTCTATCAACCCTTTCCCAAACAAGACCTGGTTTTGACGTCCTTAATAGAAAAGACTTAGGAAAACATTGAAACAAAAGAAGAAACTGCTGATAACCAGCAGTTTCTCCTTTTATCTCAATATTTACTGTGCTATATTTTACACAAATCCCATCTTAAATAGCTTCAATTTAATCATTTTTGGCATTTTTTGAAGTGGATCACCGTAAAATTTTGTCGTTTGGGAAAGGGTTAATACCCACAACACAGCGGTTTCAAAACGTCCCCCTGTTTTTCTACTTACAAATCTGTTTAAACTAAAGCTTGATATAAAATGTGACTTAACCCTTTCCCAAACAAGACCTGGTTTTGACGTCCCTAATAGAAAAGTCTTGGGAAAACATTGAAACAAAAGAAGAAACTGCTGATAACCAGCAGTTTCTCCTTCTGTCTCAATATTTTCTATCCTTTTGTCTCAATATTTTCTATGTCATATTTTACACAAATCCTATCTTTGATAACATCCATTTTGTCATTTGTGGCAGTTTTTGAAGTGGATCACCCCAAAATTTTGTCGTTTGGGAATGGGTTAACCCTATGTCCAAACATGGACACTTTTTGACGCCCTACAAGAGGAAGGCTTTGGAAACCAATGTGAAATATGAAGCTATTGCTTTTGACAAGCAATTTCTTTCTTTCCAACAATGATTTCCATCCAAAGACGAAAAAATAATGTAAAATTTATTCTTTGAATTTGGTACAGTAGAGTTAAAAAGGAATTTACGACACAAAATTGTTACTATTTTTTAAACAGACAAATAGACAGATGCACTAACAAGCAGATTCCAGAACACCCCCAGACAATGTTCAGGTTTTTTTTTGTATGATTACAAACCAAATCTCACCTGTGTGGCTGGGAATCTTGTGCGTACTTTATGTAAATGTTTCACAATTTCATCAAAGTCTATAAACTTAAACACTATAGTAGCCACTGCTCCGGCAGCCTGCATGCCCCAGTTTCTATCCAGGGCCTCCAGGGACTGAGCCCCGTACATGGTCAATGTGTCCCCTTCAAGATCAGCCAAATTGTTCAGATTACTTCCCTTAGTGTCCGTCCTGGAAAAATAAATGGTTGGATTAAAGCAACACTACAGAATATTAGTTAGTTAATAAAATTTGTGATTTTGTGAATTTCCGAAACCAATAACAGGAAAAAATGGAGAACAGAAGTTAAATCTGCCATGCATACAGCCAGTCAGACATCTGGACGGGATCCCGCTGACGGTGGAACAGTCCCTACACAAACTGCACAATAAACAAAAACACTGATGATGATGATGATGGTGATGATGAAGATTTTAGTTATTGACATGCTTTATTAAAAGACAATCTGCAGTTTTACTCTATTTATTCTCTATTTAGTATCCTACTAATCTTTATGTGTTTGTTCAAATACTCTATAATTATTCTGCAACACTTTTAAACTTGGACAAGTCAGGTGAACTTGAAAAAGTTTATTCTTATTTTGTATGAGAAAGTCTTATGTGAGAAATATGGAGGTTAGAGGTAAAACAAAACTTCTATGTACCCAAACATCATGGTTTCCTTGTATATGCCTGGTTTAGTTTCTGTACGTTTAGACTGTAGACTAGCCGTTCTGGGTCTCTCCCGCGTATCTCCCCCATCTAGATATACACTGTGTGCACTGCTGGGGCGACTGTTGGCTCGACTACTCTGTTTACTATAGAGAACATTATACATGTATAAAGAAACATTTTATTGTTGCTTTTCAACGAAAACCTCATAGCTGCAGCTTAAAACAAGCTGCAGTAACGAGGTTTTCGGTGAGAAGCAATGTTATGTATAAATGTCCGAGATAGTAAACGCTATTGTTTCAAATATTTGTTTGATTATTATTCTTATATTTCTTTCTGTTATAAATAACAGGCAACAGTAACCAAATTCTTTTCACAAAAGCAACGAATAGACTGAAGTCAGATTATTACACCATTAAATAATAGAAAGTGTACATAAATCATACTTTTTTTTAAGATTTTGTCTAGAAAAGTTAGAAACATTTGTCAAAAGTAAAAGTCTAGACACTGATCCTGGATGTTTTATACAAGTATTTACATGTTTAACCCATTACCAGATGGCATAATTAAAAATGGTCAAAATTCAAAGATGTTGCAAATGACAATTTCAAGTTAAGAAAATTAAAAATCTTTTGGTGTTTTTTGGTAGAAAACATTGTGGGAAATAAAGAAATTGCTTGTCACAAGCAATTTCTTCATTTTTCACAATGTTTCCCCTAGTCCTGTGCTTTAGGGGAGTCAAAAAGAGTCACTGTGTGGTAATGGGTTAATGATTCCGACTCATCTTTACTTTCCTCTCCATCATTATCTGGTGACACAAGCTCCAAGTTAGGTACAGACGCTACATGGTTGGTGTATATAGATGACTAATCCTGGATGTTTTATACAAATATTTACCTATTCAATGATTCTGACTCATCTTTACTTTCCTCTCCATCATTATCTGGTGATACAAGCTCCGAGTTAGGTACAGACGCTACATGGTTGGTGTATACAGATGATCCTGGATGTTTTATACAAGTAGTTACCTGTTTAATGATTCCGACTCATCTTTACTCTCCTCTCCATCATTATCTGGTGACACAAGCTCCAAGTTAGGTACAGACACTACATGGTTGGTGTATACAGATGATCCTGGATGTTTTATACAAGTATTTACCTGTTTAATGATTCCGACTCATCTTTACTCTCCTCTCCATCATTATCTGGTGACACAAGCTCCAAGTTAGGTACAGACACTACATGGTTGGTGTATACAGATGATCCTGGATGTTTTATACAAGTATTTACCTGTTTAATGATTCTGACTCATCTTTACTTTCCTCTCCATCATTATCTGGTGACACAAGCTCCGAGTTAGGTACAGACACTACATGGTTGGTGTATACAGATGATCCTGGATGTTTTATACAAGTATTTACCTGTTTAATGATTCTGACTCATCTTTACTCTCCTCCCCATCATTATCTGGTGACACAAGCTCCGAGTTAGGTACAGAAGCTACATGGTTGGCGTACAGATCAGTCGGTGGGTGACTGATCTTGGACGTCTTCTGTATCAGGGATCCCTGCATTACCTCCCACTGTCTCTTCGCATTGTTGATGGCTAGACGACGCTTCTCCTGTAAATAAAGTGATAAACTGTTATCTAATTAACACCACCTTCAACAATATTTCAGATATATCATAGTGACTTAAGTACTTAAGAATGGATTCATGACATTTCTCTAGCCGGTGGAAGTACAAATTTCTTTCCAAGCCAGTTGTTTCTCTTAGATTTACAAGTGGCTGCCTTGAGAGTCAAGTACATTTTGTATCTTAAAGAATATTAATTGTAGCCACAGATCAAACCTGGAACTCCTAAGACTAAGAGTCAAACCTACTACCAACTGTGCTATAGACACAGCTTCTACTAATGTATAAGTAAAGAATGTTTTGTGTTTGTGTTTTTATAATCCCTTTTCCTGATGCCAAAGATTTAGTCTAATTTGAATGCTGCTAAAGATTTGAGACTAAATAGATGTTGATAACGGCATGATTTGTGTACAATAAAGATGGGAATATATTGAGGCAAAACTAAACAAGATGTGTTTGTGAAACACTTATGCCCCCGGAATGACCCATGTTAAGTTTCAAGACAGCCAGACGGACACAAGTAAAACAATATGCCCTAATTTTTCGATATGAGGGCATACAAATGCTTGTTACAAGGATTTTCTTATTTTGCCTCAGCATTTTCAAACGCCTTTTCTATTGATGTTTATAATGACATTTTTCACCACTTTTTGCCATTACGGTATAGGATTAGTTTCATGCCTCAAAATTTGTCATTTATCACATGTCTACCATTACAATTTCTACAAGTAAAATGTAGTAACATGCATCTAAAGGGTTAACAGATAAGCTGGAATATAGGAAAAAGGGCCCCTATGGCATATGATACCAATATACAGTCGACACTTGTTGTGTCGAAATCGAAGGGGTTGTCAAAACACCTCGACATATCCGGAGTTCGACTCATCCGATTTTGTTCGGTTTCGATAAAGTTGATATTTGACCGTTTTTGAAATTAATCAAGTAGATTATTATTGAAATATAGTAGGAAAAGGAAAGAAATTGCTCGTTTCGAGCAATTTCTATCCTTTTCCTACTATATTTCAATAGCTATATTCAGTTCGAAATCATTTTGTTTGAAAAAGTTATGTCCATTGATGAGGACGGGACCAGATTTGAACTTCGACTTAAGCGAAAATTCGACTTATCCGAAGTCGACATAACGAGTGTCGACTGTAGATTCAGGACGTCCATGCTGTTCTCCTACAGCTTCTTCGGGTCCTAAAGAAACTGTAATAGAGTAGAATGAATCTCATCCCATCAAAATAGTGACACATCTAGACACCACTCAAGAAAGATGCGTGGGGAAACACTGTGGAAAATGAAGAAATTGCTTGTGATAGGCAATTTCTTCATTATCTATGATGTTTTCAAACCCAAAATGCTGCAAAGTTTTTCGAAATTTCATCAACTTCAAATTGTTATCTGCAACACTTTTCAAATTAGAACAGTCCAGCTAATTTTTTTCATTCTGGTAAGGTCATCTGATTTCATGGAAGTCTCAAATCTTATTATAAGTATCCTTTTTTCCATATGCCAGCTCAACTTTGAACTAGCTATTAGACAACATAACTCTACAAGAGGACCATGATGGTCCTAAATCGCTCACCTGAATCAAGATGACAAGAGTGATAATGGCAATTTTGTCAAATCTAAAGGCATGAAACTTATAAGGACTTTCTGTTTGGAAACAATTAAGAAATAATTTTGTTCCAATCGATCCTGTAAGGTTGGGTATGAATTAGCACAATTGTTGAGTTAGTTAATTTTCAACAATTATTTCATGATTTCGCAATATACAACATAGGGCTAATTTTCAAAACATACTGATCTGTTAGAGATTGATCATTTATGATAGGCTCAATTAACAAGATTTTGTCTGTGATTGATAGAATTTAGTGAAAGATTACCATCTGATAAGCTAAAGCTAATCCCTTATTTGTTTACATAAGATAAACATGGGGCCAGCCTGAGAGCAACAGATAAGGGAAATAGAAAATTGGCCCAAAGGTTTATTTTTAAAGAATTTTCTTATGATTTCTCTAAGTCTGATAAGCCCTTCCTCCCTGCCATGCCCACATTTTTTGACCAATGGAAAAATTTGTGAACACATTTTGAAAAGAGTAACTCAAGGAACATTCCAGTAAAGTCTGGTTCAATTGGGCACAATGGTTGATTTTTAAAGAATTTTCTTATGATTTCTTTAAGTCCGATAAGCCCCTTCCTCCCTGCCACACCCACATTTTTTGACGAATCAAAAATCCGCGAAAATTTTTTGAGAAGGGTCACTCAAGGAACCTTCCAGCAAAGTCTGCTTCAATTGGGCACAATGGTTGATTTTTAAAGAATTTTCTTATGATTTCTTTAAGTCCGATAAGCCCCTTCCTCCCTGCCACACCCACATTTTTTGACGAATCAAAAATCCGTGAAAAAGTTTTGAGAAGGGTCACTCAAGGAACCTTCCAGCAAAGTCTGCTTCAATTGGGCACAATGGTTGATTTTTAAAGAAATTTCTTATGATTTCTCTAAGTCTAATAAACCCCTTTCTCCCTGCCACAGTCACAGTTTTTTACAAATGAAAAAAACTGTGAACAAATTTTGAAAAGAGAGACTCAAAGAACATTCCTGCAAAGTCTGCTTAAAATTGGCCCATTGGTTGATTTTTAAAGAATTTTCTTATGATTTCTCCAAGTCTGATAAGCCCCTTTCTCCCTGCCAAGGCCACAATTTTTTACAAATAAAAAGATTTGTGGTCAAATTTTGAAAAGAATGACTCAAGGCACATTCCTGCAAGGTCTGGTTCAAATTGGCCCAATGGTTGATTTTTAAAGAATTTTCTTATGATTTCTCTAAGTCTAATAAGCCCCTTTATCCCTGCCACGGCCATGTTTTTTTTTTCAAATGTAAAATTTCTGAACAAATTTTGAAAAGAATGACTTAAGGCACATTCCTGCCAAGTATGGTTCAAATTGGCCCAATTGTTGATTTTTAAAGAATTTTCTTCTGATTTCTCCAAGTCTAATAAGCCCCTTTTTCCCTGCCACGGCCACAATTTTTGACAAATGAAAAAATTTGTGAACAAATTTTGACAAGAATGACTCAAGGCACATTCCTGCAAAGTATGGTTCAAATTGACCCAATGGTTGATTTTTAAAGAATTTTCTAATGATTTCTCTAAGTCTAATAAGCCCCTTTCTCTCTGCCACGGCCACATTTTTTGACAAATATAAAAAATTGTGAACAAATTTTGAAAAGAGTGACTCAAGGAATATTCCTGCCGAGTTTGGTTCAATTGGGCCCAATGGTTGATTTTTAAAGAATTTTCTTATGATTTCTAGTCTGATAAGCCCCTTTCAGCCTGCCACGCCCACATTTTTTGACAAATCAAAAATTCACGAACAAGTTTTGAAAAGTATCACACGAGGAACATTCCTGCCAAGTTTGGTCAAAATTGGTCCAATGGTTTAGGAGGAGAAGATGTTGAAAGAAATTGTGAACGGACGGACGGACAGACGGACGGACGGACAGATGGACGGACAGACGGACGGACGACGGACAAAAAGCGACCACAATAGCTCACCTTGAGCACTTCGTGCTCAGGTGAGCTAATAAAATAGGGCTCAATTAACTGTCATACACTAAGTGTGAACATAGAAAAGACATCTTTATAACATGTACATTTGTATTTCAAGTTTAAAATGCAGTTCTAGACCTTTTCTTTTGTTTCATACAGAATCTTAAAATCAGTTGGTCTATGGAAAGTATCCAATCATTTTACATCTAGATTGTCTATAGGCTTTTATAACAAAATATTAGATATCCATATTTTTTGATTAAGGGGAACAACTCTTATTTAAATGAAGGCAAGACAGTAAGAGTTCTTTCCCTTACATTATCAATATCCTATGGTAGTCACCCCCCCCCCCCCCATGAGATTCACAGAATGTCAGAATTTTTTCATGTGACAATGTCAACATTTGTAATGCATCCTACCTCTACGGACTCATTCCGGTAACAGTAAAACAAGATTTGTTCGTGAAACACCAATGGCCCCATAATGGCCAGTGTTAAGTTTTAGGACAGACAGACATAAGTAAAACAATATGCCCTAGATCTTTTGATACAGGGCATAAAAATTAGCTCTTTCCATCGCTGAATATTAACAACATAGCTCGAAAAATTTAGACATGTGAATGTCTTTAGGGGTTGACTACCCTAACTACCAAAGTCCACAACATAAGGATCTAAAAAAATTCAATTAATTTTCTTATATCTACCAAACATGCCTTTCTACTTTTGAGTAAATAAACAATGGTCAATAACATGCAATCTACTGGTCAATAGTTATATAGTATCACTAGTATAATTGTGGCCATGTATCTAGCCCTTTACTAGATGACAAAATATTTGGGTAGGTCCAAAGTTAAAGATGATGCAGACGACAATTTCATATGAATACATTTTAATATTCTTTTGTCTTTTGGGGTAGAAAACATTGTGGGAAAGGAAGAAATTGCTTGACACAAGCAATTTCTTCATTTCCCACAATGTTTTACCAGGCCTATATCTTGTTGGGCGTCATAAGTCGTCACTGTGTGGGAATGGGCTAGACCATTAAAGAAGACCTTGATATATGAAAGTCCTGTTGCTCTCAGTCTGACCATTATCCAAACAACAGAGTTTTAGACTGCTCATATGTTGTACAGAATCTGTATATTATTAAAGTATGGAAAGTATTGTAAGAAAAAGAGTAAATGACTTTCTTCTTTTCTCAAAATGCTTTCCAAAGCAATTTTACTAAGAGATGTCAAAATAAAGGCAAATAAGAATATCTATAACCTAATTTTTTTGGCAATTGGACAAAATAATATACACATAGGCATGAAAAACAAATTAAATATTGTCTCTAAAGTATTATGTGGGAGTTAAAACATTCATGGTTGAACATACCCATGGAAATGGATTCTGTAAAATACAATAAATACACAATAACTAATGTAACTAATAAGCAATGTGCACTGTTAGATTTGACAAGGATGCCTAAATAAAGGTGCATCCATTTGATATTCTATATAATTATGCTTCTCTACCAAGTCCCCCTTTTTCTGTGACACAGCCTAACATAGCAAAACTGCAAAAGGTCAAGTGACCTAGAATTGATTGATTCATTGGATTTGACGCCTCTTTCAACTACTATGATCATATCATAGGTTAATGATAATCAAAACAATGCTGGGAGACAATTTTGCCTGAAAGAATATTTGACAAGACTGGGGATCAAACCTGGGACCCAAACAGGCATCATCTGGATGTAACATTTGGAAAACAAACTTACATTAAGATAGGAAAAACATTCTAGATTCAGACAAGAGCTGTCACTGTAAGATGACAATGCCCCCGACACCGCTTTGATTTTAAATTATGGCCAATCTATGTTCAAGGTCAAGGTCATCCAGGGGTCAAGGTCACCAAAGTATGTGCCTACAGAAAGGTAATGTAACAAGGAATGTTGTGGTAAAGTATGAAGCGAATATGTTAAGTAATAAGGAAGTTATGGCCAATGTTAAAGTTTTTGGACGGAATGACGGACGGACAGACAGACGGACAGACAGACGGATGGACAAGTCAAATTTATAATGCCTCCCTATCGGGGGCATAAAAATTACATTAGAAAGAAAAGTGTTGACACAAGTCAGTGTGCGCAGTCTGGGCAGACGAACTATGGTTGGTACCTTGCACACTTGAATTTCCCAAAAGATCCCTTTTAGCATGATGGGTGACATGATGAACGGAGAAGATAATATCAATATACTGTTTGGTAGCTTATAAAAGCCTGTGTTGTTTAGGTCTGCAATTATAGATTCAGATGTCAGATCATTTTCTGTACAAATTACAAAATCAATTATTATGATTTTTCATTTAGGCATGTCACTAGAATATTGTATATAATCATGTTGTCTTTTTTACAGGAAAAGTGTTTGTTACAGACTGCCCTCTACTGCTGCTACTACTACTACCACTATGATCCATACCAAATGTAGAGTTATTGTGGCTGGGTAATAAAGATCCTTAAAGCAAAATTATAAACACTCAACAACCAAACATTCATATAAATTGGAGAAAAAAATATTAGAACAAGAGGACCATGATGGTCCTAACTCGCTCACCTGAACCAAGATGACATGAGCGAAAATGGCAATTTTGTCACAAGTTTAGGCATATAACTAGGGACTTTCTGTTCCGATCAGGCTAAACACAAGAAACTGCAACATAGGGATAACAAGATGTGTTTGTGAAACACAAATGCCCCAAAAATGGCCATTTTTCTAAAATGTTAAGTTTTCGTGTAAAGGGTTGATAAGGGTAAACGCATGACCTTGAGGAAAGTCATATTGCATGGAACAGATATATATCATTGAAAGAAAGCTACATACCAATGTCAAATACTTTTGGAAAAAAGGCCAATGTTAAGTGTTCATTTTCAGTTTTCGGACAGACGGACGGACAGACAGGCCTTATAATTTGCGAAAAGATTGTCAAACATTGCCCTCTTTATCATTTTGATATGTAACCTATAAATCAACCCACAACATAGGGAAAATATGATATTCATTGAACAAAATTAGGATTTGATTTTGGTTAAATTTTTTCCTAACAACATAACATCAGAGCAGCAGATTTCAATGCTGCTGTAAATGACAAACCAAAATTTTGAGTAAAACTGCATTCATGTACAAAATTGGAAAGAAAATAATGAGGCAAAAGTAGAAAATGCAGGCTATCAGCATTTTCTTCTTTCGCCAGGCCAATAACATTTTCCCAGGCAAAACCTGTGTATGGTTGGGAAAGGGCTTAATCCTTTCCCAAACAGAAAAGGAACAGACAACCCCAATTTGAAAAGAGTTGCAGAAGACAAAATTGATATTGAAAAAGGAAGGATTCATGTACAATATAGCACATAAAATATTGATGCAAAGGGAGAACATTGCTGATTATCAATATTTTCTTCATTTGACTCAATAAATTATTTCCCAAGCCTATTCTAATAATAATAATAAGGTGTCAAAACCAGGCCTTTTCAGGAAAGGGTTAAAGCATTGAGATAATCCTTAAGTAAATTGAGAAACAAATAAAAGAGGTTACTGGCTTTCCAAATTGTAAAATATCTTTCAATGTTTATCAAACCCAGTGCTGTTGGTATTCATTTGAATGATCTCATCAAGATTATTCAAATGAGTACCAACAACATAGGCATTAAAGCTTCAATAACAAATAGATTGTATTTGCCCACTTTTAGATGCAGGTCCATTCTGGAGGTCTTGTTTATCTTTCGCCGGTCTTGTTTATCTTTCACCGGTCTTTTATAAACATCACCCGGTCTTTGCTTACATTACATGAAACCTGATACATCATGGCTGATAATGTGATTTTAATAAATTTTCTTGAGGATTTCTCGAAAAGTCTGATTAACCCCGCCCTGCCACGCCCACATTTTTTGACAAATCAAAAATTCACGAACAAGTTTTGAAAAGTGTCACTCAAGGAACATTCCTGCCAAGTTTGGTGAAAATTGGCCAAAGGGTATAGGAGGAGAAGACGTTTAAAGAAATTGTGAACGGACGGACGGACAGACGGACGGACAGACGGACGGACGACGGACGGTGAGCGACCACAATAGCTCACCTTGAGCACTTTGTGCTCAGGTGAGCTAAAAAATTATATACATGGCCAATAGAGTTAGGATGTAAAATTCAATTTTCAGCTTTAACCCCTTCGCTGCCAGGGTACGGCATATGCCGTCCAGCAAAAATGTCGCTATAGTGCCAGGGTACAGCATATGCCGTTCGCTCGCGTGGCTGAGAAAACCCCTCGATATTTTGTTCTATCTTTAGACCGAGTCATAACGTGACTAAAAATTTGACCAATGATAATTTATCTTCGATTTATTTTACCTAAAAATAGAAAAATCGTCATAGAATAACATAAAAATAGCATAAATCTTGGGATTTTGACTTTGAAAATTGAAAGTCAAACAAGATGGCGGACGGCAAAACACATGTGGTGCAAAAAAGTGAAAAATGTGTCTTGAAAGCTCAAATTATGTACAATGGATGAGGTTGTATTAATATTATAACAAGACAATGTACCAGCTGATTATTCTACTAACTTGTAAAGGGAATGTTTGTTGGAGTTAGACGAGGAAAGTGAAAATAATGTTCGAGCTGATGGTAAGCTTTTCGGCATTTCGTCATTTTTTCAGTTGTCAAAGTTCAAGATTGCAAAATGTAACATTGTGTGACTCAAAATCGACTAAAATATATTCACGGGATAGCATTTTTAATTATCTTTCGGAAAATAAAAGGTTTTATATAGTCTTATTGAAAATTCTTTTAGTTATAAGTTGATTTATTACACTGCCGTCATTTTCCTAATTTCTTGGAAAATGGCCTGGCAAATACGAACCAATTTTCCAATATTTCTCTGGCATCGAAAGGGTTAAAGATACCAGGTTTTAGACATTTTATTTGTCCCAACTCCATGATAATCAATTGTGGCTTGGGTAAGACACAAGCTCAACTATTCCATGTTGTTGACAAGTGTACATGTAAAACAATATACTGCTGGTTTTCATCACGATCCTAATATGTATCTACAGCTTGTTTAAACATTATGCTGACATAGTTATTGAACCTGGTCTATGAACATATATTTTGGTTTAACAAGAAAGCAGATTTAAAAACAAGAGGACCATGATGGTCCTAAATCGCTCACCTGAATCAAGATGGCAAGAGTGATAATGGCAATTTTGTCAAATTCAAAGGCATGAAACTTATAAGGACTTTCTGTTTGGAAACAATTAAGAAATAATTTTGTCCAATCGATCCTGTAAGGTTGGGTATGCAGGGTTTTCATTAAGAGGCGGCAGGCGGCCAAAATGACCGCCTCAAATCAAATTTTGGCCGGCTAGAATCGTTTGACATGGGGTGCTGCCCCTATTAACCTTGCAGGGTTGAGGATACCAAATGCCGCCTGCAGTTCTTTTTCAGCCTCCTAACTCAAATCTTATTGAAAACCCTGGGTATGAATTAGCACAATTGTTGACGTTTTTTTTTTTTCAATAATTATTTAATGATTTCGCAATATACAACATAGGACTAATTTTCAAAGCATTCTGATCTGTTAGAGATTGATCATTTATGATAGGCTCAATTAACAAGATTTGGTCTGTGATTGAAAGAATATACCACAGGATTACCATCTGATAAGCTAAGGCTAATCCCATATTTGTTTACATAAGATAAACATGGGGCCAGCCAGAGCAACAGATAAGAGAAATAGATAAGAGAAATAGGAAAGATTTCTCTGAGTCCGATAAGCCCCTTCCTCCCTGCCACAGCCTGATTTTTTATCAATTGTAAGAATTTGAGAACAAATTTTGAAAAGAGTGATTCAAAGAACATTCCTGCAAAGTCTGGTTCATTTGGGCCCAATGGTTGATTTTTTAAGAATTTTCTTATAATTTCTCGAAGTCCAATAAGCCCCTTCCTCCCTGCCAAGGCCACATTTTTTGTCAATTGTAAGAATTTGAAAACAAATTTTGAAAAGAGTGACTCATGGAACATTCCTGTAAAGTCTGGTTCAAATTGGCCCAATGGCTGATCTTAAAGAATTTTCTTACAATTTCTCCGAGTCTGATAAGCCCCCTTCCTCCCTGCCACGGCCACATTTTTTGACAAATGTAAAAATTTGTGAATAAACTTTGAAAAGAGTGACTAAAGGAACATTTCTGCAAAGTCTGGTCCAAATTGGCCCAATGGTTGATTTTTAAAGAATTTTCTTATGATTTCTCCAAGTCCGATAAGCCCCTTCCTCCCTGCCACGGTCATAATTTTTTGACAAAGGTAAAAATTTGTGAATAAACTTTGAAAAGAGTGACTAAAGGAACATTTCTGCAAAGTCTGGTCCAAATTGGCCCAATGGTTGATTTTTAAAGAATTTTCTTATGATTTTTCCAAGTCCGATAAGCCCCTTCCTCCCTGCCACGGCCACATTTTTTGTAAATTGCAAGAATTTGAAAACAAATTTTGAAAAGAGTGACTCAAGGAACTTTTCTGCAAAGTCTGGTTCAGTTTGGCCTAATGGTTGATTTTCAAAGAATTTTCTTATGATTTCTCTAAGTCCAATAAGCCCCTTCCTCCCTGCCACGGCCACATTTTTTGACAAATGTAAAAATTTGTGGATGAATTTTGCAAAGAGTGACTCAATGCACATTCCTGCCAACTTTGGTTCAAATTGGCCCAATGGTTGATTTTTAAAGAATTTTCTTAAGATTTCTGTAAAATCTGATAAGCCCCGCCCTGCCACGCCCACATTTTTTGACAAATCAAAAATTCACGAACAACTTTTGAAAAGGGTCACACAAGGAACATTTCTGCCAAGTTTGGTTAAAATTGGTCCAGTGGTTTAGGAGGAGAAGATGTTTGAAGAAATTGTGGACGGACAGACGGACGGACAGACGGACGGACGGACGGACGACGGACAAAAAGCGATCACAATAGCTCACTTTGAGCACTTCGTGCTCAGGTGAGCTAATAATAGCATCTCTAGCGGTAAATATGTACCAACTTTTTTTAAAAATGTCCTACAAACTAATTTTTAAGTCAAGAAAGGGACATGATTGAGAAATGTTCATGCCCATGTATCTAGAGAGAATGTTTTAGCAGTTTGATTGAAATATAGTTACTAAGAATTAAACAGGCGTCAGTCATTCTGAATTTAACAGTATCAAATTTTACAAAAAAGTCTAATACAGTTATTCAGGAAAAGTCTGTTTTCCCAGATTGCTATTAACAATAATGTAGTTAGAAAACATCACTCACACAAAAACATTCAAACAACCTGTTCGCTAAAGCTTTTTTTACAACAAAAATGATAGATGAAAGGAATACCTATTACCAAAAAAAACCCTCTTAAAGCCTTTCCGAAAAATATTTTATTAGACCTGTCATTATTAAATGCCCCCAAACCTGTTCTATTAGAGACATGAAACCAATGGGTTCTTTAGAAAAGATGTAAAGAAGACCATTATGTATCAC
The DNA here is from genome assembly GCA_963680895.1 of Fragum sueziense. Lineage (NCBI taxonomy): Eukaryota > Metazoa > Mollusca > Bivalvia > Cardiida > Cardiidae > Fragum > Fragum sueziense. The sequence goes on from OY804598.1 coordinate 11,599,386, forward strand.
TGCAGACTCACATTATTTTGATTTATACCATTTTAACTAACAACAAAAATACCCTAATAAAATACAGTATGAAAATGATGCTATGAAATAAAAGCTAACAAATGCAGCGGCAGTAGTAGCAGCAGCATTAGTAAGGTACCTGTTGACCCAGTGTTTTACCCAGAAAGGGCTGCATGTACACCTTTAGTGAAAGAATAACAAATTAGCATATACATGGAATTTACAGCTTTTTATAAAGGGTGCAAGAGGTGGCTGTGAAACAAAAATATGGTAAGCAGCAATTTTTGATGATTAAAGCCTAAAAATTCTTATCTAAACATCCAAATTTCATACTGTTCACAATTAAAAGATGTTCCAGATTACAAAACAAATGGTACTTAAATAATTGAAATCCGTGAGCAAAAAGATGAAAATGATGGTAATCAGAAGTTGTGTCCAAGTTTTTTTTAACTTAAGGATAATTCCATAATAGTCTCTGACAATGGCCTTCAAAATTGAACAGTCAAAGATTTCCAAAGGTGGTGAGAATAGAAGATGCTTGTAATCATGGTGGATAATCACTTGATAAAACAATGTCAGAAACTCTTCAATAATTTTGTTAATACAGGACTGATTTGAATTTGGTTTGAAGAAGAGAAGGTGGACAGACGTCACGTCTTATGCTGATATAAAAAAGTTATTGAAGATCAACCAAAATTTTGGTTGATCTTCAATAACTTTTTGTATCAGTAGATTTTTCAAAAAATCATCATATATCCAGCTTATTCATGGCATTTTCCCACTTTCTCTGCTTGAAACCAAATTCAAATTGATCAAGTATTAACAACAATATCAATGATTTTCTGAAATTCTTTGTCACATAATTATCCACTGGCCTGTGGTAATGTTGAGTAAAACCTCACCTTCATGACCGACATCTTGTTCATCTCTTTTTTCTTCTCCTCTTCCTTGCGCGCCATGACGAGCGCAATCCTCCGCTCCTCCTCCTGATAATGTAAAACACAGTTCCAATACGAAAATGCCATCATTTATGCATATAGTTTACTTGACATACGTGACATTGACTCCTGCCTCAGAAAATGTCATTACAAAGTTTCAACTAATGAAGAAGGTCACACAATATATGCAAAGGCACCGCTATTCATACATATAACATATTATTATATAAATGCTTAAATCTAACCACTGAAATCCATTTTCAGTTGCTAATTCTGTCTTTACAATCCTTGCCATGTCTTTCAATGTATTTCCCACATGTTTGTGCAAATAGTTCAGCTATATTTCCGTAACAAAACATCTTAGTCATTCACATTTTACAATTTGTCTGAACTAGCTGCTTCAATCATCTCTTCAAATTCCACATTCATAATATTCCCATGATTAAATGTTTCAATTGTTTCATGAACATGATCCATGATTCAAATTAATTAAATATCAATTTTTAAAAATAATATTTCAATACTTGGCCTAATTGGCTTTATATTGCATGAACTACATGTCCTACATAACGCTGGTAGGGAGTCAAAACCTCGTATCTACAGCTTGAATAACCTGGAGTTACGAGGTTTTGACTCCCCACTGACGATAATTATGTTTGGGATCCCTTTAGGCTTATAGAGAGTTTTCTTGTGCCAATTTTCCAACCAAACATAAGTCCTCAGTGGCGGATCCAGGATTTCTGAAAGGGGGGTTCGAATTTACAATTAGGGGGTTTGTTTTCCGATTAACATACAATTTTGACTAAATTTCTGCATGAAAATGAAAGAATTAGGCTTCAGAGGGGGGTTCGTTTGAAACCCCCAACCCCCTCTGGATCCGCCACTGGGGCCCGTTTTACTAACAAACTTACGAACATTTTTAAAACAACAACAAATCTGATTGGCCGAATAATTACTGTTATTATTTCTCTTTCAATCAGATGTGTTGTTACAAGGTTTTTGCAAAAATCTATGTTAGTAAAACGCGGCACTGGTCCTTAGGCTTTCTTATGACATGCCCATTCTTCGACAGACGTTTAAAAACAGCATTTACATATTATTGCAAGGAGAATATTGAGGGAAAGGCACAATATGTGCATTAGCCTTTCCGTTACAGTGCAGGAGGTTTTGATGACCTATGTTAAAAGAATATTTAGAATATTCAGGGACAATGAAAAATGTTGTGCTTTCAGCATTTTTCCCATTTGCCCATTGATTTTCATCAAGTACTTTAAGATTTCATAATCTTTAAGATTTCATAATTTCAGTAGCACCAATTGTGTCAATTATTTGCAACAATTATCTCTTCATATAAATCTTATATTATATTCCCTGGTAAAGGGTTAAATCAATGCCTACAATAATGGGCAATTTAAACCATTGTTTAGTTGAGATATAATGATGAGAAGATGATAATATGGGCATGTGCCAGTACAAGTCATCTGTTAACCATTTCCCAATCGGCAAAATTTTAGGGTGGATCGAATCAGACCACAAAATGGATGTCAATAAAAGTCAGATTTATGTGCAACATAGCATGAAAATATGTGGGTAAAAGGAGAAAATATTAGCATCCAGCATTTTCTCATTTTGTCTCAATTTCTAGGCTCTTCCTAATAAGGTCCGGTCATGTTTGTGAAAGGGTTAAAAGGGGTTTACATGGAGTGTTTTTCCCATGTGCTAAAGCATAACATGTCAACCTCAAGATAAAGAATGTGGTGCTAACAATTGCAGGCTAAATATGAAGCTTGAGGCTAGAAAATCTGATTCTGGCGGAGTTTCCTATGGCACCATAGAGATTTGAACCCAGGCGCCTTCTGTCCAAAATCCTGTATCCTACCATAACACAACCTTGCCCCTGGAATACTATCTCTTTTACTGCTCCTGTGTCAGAAGAATCTCATTTATGGATATATGAGGGGTATATAGGGTATACTGACCGTGATAAAATTCATATCTAGCTGTTTTAGTTGTTGCATGTAGCGCAGAACTATCTGTAATACTGTTCCTATTTAACCCTTTCCCAAACGACAAAGGTTTAGGGCGATCTACTCTAAAAACTGCCACAAAAGACAAAATGGGTGTAAGTAAAGATAGGATTTGTGTAAAATATGGCACAGAAAATATTGAGATAAAAGGAGAAACTGCTGGTTATCAGCAGTTTCTTCTTTCGTTTCAATGTTTTCCCAAACCTATTCTGTTACGTACGTCAAAACCAGGTGGATATACAAGGGGAATATAGGGTATACTGACCATGATACATTTCATACCTAGCTGTCATGTGTTGCAGAACTATCTGTAATACTGTTCCTATTTAAAGTATTCCATCATTAATGACATACCAAACACTTCATGCAACTCTGGGCATCATCCATGGCAATGAAAATTGACGATGGTATCTAGATTTTCAAATCAAGACACCATAGTCAATTTCCAGGCATCATCCATGGCAACAGAAATTGACGAGGGATATCCTCGTCAATTTCTGTTGCCATAGACGATGCCCAAAGTTACGAAGTCTTTGGTATATCAAATGAATGGAATAATGCAAGGGGATTCAAATCTACCGTATTTAAGGAGGTACATAGGAGGGGGTATATGGGAGATAATACTGACCGTGATACGTTTCATGTCTAGCTGTTTGAGTTGTTGCATGTGGCGCAGGACTATCTGTTTGTAATACTGTTCCTGGGTTAGGGGATTCCCATCCAGGGATATCTCCGACAAGCTGGTTGAGTCCCCCAAACATGATATATCCTCAAAACTGAAAATAGAAAGCATATACAAGGAGTAATAAATGATTTAGATAATGAAAATTATTTCATGCTTTCCAAAATCATGTCAAAATTCAAGAACAGTCAAATCCCACAGCCCTGGTACATGGTAATGTAAAATCAATCAAATCCTGAAAATGTACAGTTTATTGTACATAAAATTAGAAAATGATACTTTTAAATGGGATCATAGGAGCCTATTTTTATTAAGACCCTACTCAATTTATTTTTTAGTAAAGTAAATGTTGAGAAAGAGTTAACAATTGATTGTTTACCTGTGGTAATCAGGTCTGATATTTCCTTGTAGAAGTTTGGAGAGAGGAAATACTCCAATACCAAATCTTATATCATCACTTGTATCCTCCATTATTAGTTTGTAAAGTAAAATTTTCACCTAATCTTTTGTTATATTCTAGCACAAAATCTTCTATTGCCAGTTTCTTCCATTTTTGATGAACATACATAAAAAAGGAACGTAAACTGAACATGCCATTTAAATGTTAGTGTCTTCACTGAATATTAAATCACCACTTGCAAATCCAATCACCATAGTAGTTCTTTAATTAAATGTTTCATTATGATTCATGAACTCTAAGTTACATTATAACAGTAGTTTATAGACTATAATTATGTAGTTCAAGAAGTAAAGCTTCCATTATTACAGTAGTAACTAAAACTTCCATTATTACAGTAGTAACTAAAACTTCCATTATTACAGTAGTAACTAAAGCTAAAACCTCCATTATTACATTAGTAACTAAATCTTCCATTATTACAGTAGTACAGGGCGTCAACTCAAAATTTTGAAAAAAATATAGTAATATAGGACATTTTGGAGCAAAAATATAGGACAAATATAGGACATTACTCACGGCCTCAACCCTCAAAAAGCAACTCAAAATACCTTGTTTATTTTGTTTCTTTATAGTACAGCTGCAAGATTTTAACATGGAATGGTGTGCGTGTAATAACATCTATCTTTTAGATGGGCTTTGAGACATGCTAAACACAAAAATTTAAATCTGGAAGGAGTCTGGTAATGGCCAATGGACGTTGGCAAACATGTTTCTAGGAAAGGGAATAATGTGAATTTGTCTATCATTTCCCTCTCTATTTCTCTCTGAAACCTTAAAAGCTATGAAACATGGCTAATTTCATTGCAAAAAAGATATTTTGGTGATGTAATCTTTGCAAAATCAGGGAATGCCAGGACCCTACATTATAGGACAAATTTTCAATGCATAGTGATAATTTGAGGCATCCCGTAGACAATGAGTTATACACACACAATTTCACAGCCCTGGGTTGGATGTTATGGGCAGTTTGGGAAAGTTTCCATGCCCTGTATGCTGCACTTGCAGTAACATCTTATGCAGTGGTTGCTGAAGGCGGGCCCAGTAGAAATGCTGAGGTATGAACAAGCTCAAAGAAGGTTCAAACTTCAGATGTGCCAGTTTGACGAAAGACCCCAGGCTGAAGTGTAGGTTGGACAAGAGAAGTTAAAGGTAGTTGCATCATTCTGCTATCTTGGAAACAGGCTTTCTGCAATCATTGGGTGTGACTAAGCTATCATAACTAGAGTCAAAGCTGCATTGAAGAAGTTTAAAGGCCTGATGCCAATCCTCACATAACCCTACCTCAATTACCAAACACCAGGCAAACTATCTTCAAACTCTGTCTGAAGCTTGACAATTTATGCAAGTGAGACAAGCTCCCTATCAAATCCAAAATAGCAATATCTGCAGCGTAATGATCCAGTGATGATCCGACAGATCTGTAACAAATCACCACAGGATATCTCCAATACCATATATATCAAGCAAGCTCCACTAGTAGCTTGGCCTCTAAGACCTGGAAAGGAGCTTACAGGAAAGGAAGCATGGTATGGAGATGTGGAGAGATCCAATTGGGCAATTAAAACAGATTTCCTCATTCAGGTCACTGGCATTTTGAGACCAGGATGGCCCAAGATGATGTGAAAGCAACTATGGGAAAGAGACTGCAGAGAAGGGAACTTACTGGACATCAACCCTCAAAAGAAAGACAGGAGAATGTGAAAGGACAGCAATAGCTACAGCAAGCTAGCTGGAAGGGATATCACAGATGTGGACAATAACTCTACCCCTTCATGTTAAATATGAAACCCAGGATAGAGTGAGAGTATGCGTTATGGTTTGGAAGATTATCCTCTTTATCTCTCTTAAAGCTAATATTTCCCAGATTTGGACCCAAAAATTGTCAAATACAAACGAAATGTACACTTTTTAAGCTTTATATGACCTGATTAAATGATTACCAGAAACTATTGAAGCAACGACTCATTTTTTCGCAATTTGATACCAAATTCATGAAGCGATGTCGAAAGTAGGTCAAAACAGTAGGACATGCGACTTTCTTAACCCATTACCACACAGTAACTCCTTTTGACTCCTCATAAGATAATGGCTTTGGAAAGCATTGTGGAAAATGAAGAAATTGCTTGTGACAAGCAATTTCTTCATTTTCCACAATGTTTTCTACCCTAAAACACCAAAAAATGTACAATTTCATTCAATCGAAACTGTCGTCTGCAACATTTTTGAATTTGGACCACCCTAAATTTTTGTCGTTTGGTAATGGGTTAAATGACGTCACAACATACATGATGACGTCATATTGAAATTTAAGTATGAATCTCGTTTGAATCATGGTCCGCGCTGTATGCGCATGCGCAACAATTTGAAAATAATTCTAACCCCATCAGTGATGGGGTTGAATTTAGGCTTGGATTCTCCCTAAATTCAGCTATCTGTCTTGTAATTTCAGCTCATTCTCTGTCTGAATCGCATATTATTAACCATCCCGAGGTGGTCAACACAAAAGTTTTGCATATTTTTTCAAAAAATTTCATTTTTTGCAATTAGACCATCTGTTACCGTCGCCCTTTAAATCAGGGAACCCACAACATAGGATTTTAATCAAAGCATAAATGAATTTGAAGTTTCATGGAGTTGCATGAGACAATGCTAGACATATTTCACAGCTCTTTGCCTTAAGGAGAGAAAATTGCCCTGTTCATAAAATTCACATAACATATAGGTAATTTTCATGATATATGCTTTAGTAATAATTTGAAGTATTTTGGTAAGAACCAATGAGTTGAAGCTACAACCAAAATTTGAAAGCCATTTGCATTGGATTTTGGAGAGGAAGAGTGTCAATGATTTCTCTATTTGTTTTCTTTTTAGAATCAGAGAATTCTCAACATAACCACTAATTCTCAATGCAAAGTGATGATTTGAATTGCGCCTTAATTCTGTTAGTATCCCCAATTCTTTATGATAACTATACTTACAAAGTTTCAAAGCTCTATATTAAATTGTAGAAGATAATAAGTGGTATCAAATTTCTCTCTTCATCAAATCTGGACACCATTTATACTTTGCTAAATTTCAATTCATGGATTTCAATATACTAAAATCCAAAAGGTGTTGTGTCATGCAACATTTTTACGTTAGTCATGGTTTGCGATTGAAAGTTTTTTGCAAGTGTGTACAGACATAGACTGGACAGACAGTTGGTGATCCAATACAATGCCTCAAACTTAGCAATTCATGCTTAGGTAAACTAAAAATCATCAGCTTATATTTTGAATCAAAATTAATGTTGCTGATACAGGTATTCATCTAGCAATTGCTTTACATTGGTTAACAGAAAAACATAGTTTCTATGATCTAAATATGGTACTAAATCATTTTACAGATACTTCAACACACATTACTTTAATCTGCATCTGTTTTAAGTCTATTACTATCTTTATTTCTTCAATTTCTTTTCAACACTATATTATCCCATGAAAATATAGTATTGGTGATGACTATATAGGACACCTTTTAAATATAGGACAATATAGGACAGCCATCAAAATATAGGACAAATATAGGATATAGGACAGAAGTTGACGCCCTGGTAGTAACTAAAGCTTCCAAAATAACAGTAGTAACTAAACTTCCATTATTACAGTAGTAACTTAAACTTACATTATTACAGTAGTAACTAAAACTTCCATTATTAGATTAGTAACTAAAACTTCCATTATTACAGTAGTAACTTAAACTTACATTATTACAGTAGTAACTAAAACTTCCATTATTAGATTAGTAACTAAAACTTCCATTATAACAGTAGTAACTAAAGCTTCCATCATTACAGTAGTAACTAAAACTTCCATAATTACAGTAGTAACTAAAACTTCCATTTTGCAGTAACTAAGACTTCCATTATTACAGTAGTAACAATGCTGCCAGCATGATAGTTATTACAGTAGTTACATTTTCTTCCATTATTGCAATAATTAATAATCTAAAAAAATCTATGTAATTGTTAAAGTACCTAGTTAAAAAATCCTAAATACAACCATGTCATCTGACATTTTTAGAACATTCTTATGACAAAAGTTAAATGCTCTTTTTATTGATTATCTAGTACAAAATTTATCTCCCACTTCCATTACAATGTTTATCATTCTGTTATACAGAATTACATCTGTTTTTTAATGTATAGACAAAGGAATCTAGCCAAATAAATCACTAATGGCACCTTCCATTGTAGTAACATTTGAACATCAAAAGGTGTGTTGTTTAAAAATGTCATAAGTACAGCTTGAACCAGGTTTTTGAATGCAATCAAGGCATAGGATGATATACCTCAAATGTCAGTCAGTTTGAATTAAATTCCTAGTAAAATTTTATGTACTTTCCATGAGATCTTTTTATACCAGGTAATCAGATCTTTCAAGAACTATTGCCTGACAAAAAACAATAAACTTGTCTGTATCAAAGTACACAGAGTCATTATACGATCAATGTCATCCATATTTAATGGTATCTAACAGAATCAAGATACATTTGTTAAGGTCTTACAGACCTTAAATACATCAAAATTTAATAAAATTTCATTCATTTCAAATGGATTTTTAACAAACAAAACCCCCACCAACCCATTGTTGTTGGGCAACTACAAAACATGAGTGTGTAAGCATCAATTTTACAATGATTTCAACATTTTTAGTCACATTACAACTTTTCACTTATCAACCTGCATTTCTTGGTATCGTTCATCTGTCAGGACTAGAATTGATTTTCAGTGTCTCCTTAAATTTAATTGAGCCTAAAAGTATCAAAATAACTCATAAAGATGCAGACATCCATACAATTATCTTTATCCAAACAGCAAAAGTCAAATATTTTCAATTTGAAAGTAGCTGAAGTATTTTAAGCATTTTCTTCTTTCGCATCAACGTTTCCTAAACCTTTCAGGAATGCTTAATCTCCGTCTTGTTTTGGAAAGGATTAAATCATACAGTTGTTGACTTTCAAAGAAATATCAATATCTGAAATTGATCCCTCAAATAGTTTTATTTGTTTTTCTTTTCAAATAAAGTTCAAGCCACAAGTTCAAAGCAACAGTACAATTCAAAGAGACATTTAGACTTTTAACACATTATTGATATATTTGTAAAATTAATCAAAAATTTATGTTCTTAAATATGTTCTAACAAAGGACACTTTAACCCATTACCACACAGTGACTCTTTTTGACTCCCCAAAAGAAAATGGCTTTGGAAAACATGGTGGAAAATGAAGAAATTGCTTGTGACAAGCAATTTCTTCATTTCCCACATTGTTTTCTTTGTAAAAAGACCAAAAAATGCAAAATTTCATTCACATGAAATTGTCGTCTGCATCATCTTTGAATTTGGTCTGACATAAAATTTTGTCGTTTGGTAATGGGTTAATATAAGCCATTGTTTGAAAATATCAAGTTCTGAATTTGAACAAAAAGCTGATGAAGATAAATGTTGATTAAACTATTTTCCTTTTATCTGGCTGTTTTACGAAATGTTCTCTTATAGAAAACATCTAAACCAGGTATTGTTTTGTAAATGCTTCATCTCTCAACAATTCTATAGGCACTGACAATCCGTAAGACTTAACTATTTTGTCTGCCATGAAACCTCAGAAAGAAGTAGGTAGCACTTTTTCCTTTTCAATTTCAAAGTACCGTAATTATTCTAATAAGCCCCGGTAAATATGGTTGATAGAAATGTTGGGTGGGTGTTTATTAGAGGTATCAAGATTTTGATACTGGCAACAAGAGGACCATGATGGTCCTAAATCGCTCACCTGAATCAAGATGACAAGAGTGAAAATGGCAATTAGGTCAAATTCAAAGGCATCAAACTTCAAACTTTCTCTTAGTCCGAAAAGCCGCTTCCTCCCTGCCACGGCCACATTTTTTGACAAATGTAAAAAATTGTGAACAAATTTTGAGAAGAGTCACTCAAGGAACTTTCCTGCTACGTTTGATTTAAATTGGCCAAACGGTTGATTTTTAAAGAATTTTCTTATGATTTCTCTAAGTCTGAAAAGCCCCTTCTTCCCTGCCATGCCCACATTTTTAAACAAATATAAAAATTTGTGAGCCAATATTGAAAAGAGAGACTCAAGGAATATTCCTGCAAAGTCTTGTTTAATTGGGCTCAATGGTTGATTTTTAAACAATTTTCTTATGATTTCTCTAAGTCCGATAAGCCCCTTTCTCCCTGCCATGCCCACATTTTTTGACAAATGTAAAAATTTATGAACAAATTTTGAAAAGAGTGATTGAAGGAACATTCCTGCCGAGTCTGGTTCAATTGGGCCCAATGGTTGATTTTTAAACAATTTTCTTGTGATTTCTCCAAGTCCAATAAGCCCCTTTCTCCCTGCCATGCCCACATTTTTTGACAAATGTAAAAATTTGTGAACAAATTTTGAAAACAGTGACTCAAGGAACATTCCTGCCCAGTTTGCTTCAAATTGGCCCAATGGTGGATTTTTAAAGAATTTTATTATGATTTCTCTAAGTCTGATAAAGCCCCGCCCGGCCACGCCCACATTTTTTGACAAATCAAAAATTCATGAACAAGTTTTGGAAAGTGTCATACTAGAAACATTCCTGCCAAGTTTGGTCAAAATTGGTCCAATGGTTTAGGAGGAGAAGATGTTGAAAGAAATTGTGAACGGACGGACGACGGACAGATGGACGGACGGACGGACGACGGACAAAAAGCGACCACAATAGCTCACCTTGAGCACTTAGTGCTCAGGTGAGCTAACAATGGTAAATCCAGTGTAAATTCAAGGACTCAAGATAAAGAAAGTCATATGGCAAATTGTTATAAGGACCGCAAATACAAATTCAAGATGAAATTTCTTGATTGAGAGCAGGACTGTAAATATTGCTTTTTATGCCTTTGAAAATGATCTTTTTCACCAATAATGACTCAAATAAGTTCTTCCAAGAATTAGGAGGTTGACTTTTATTAGAATCTATGATCTTTGTTGCCGAAACAGTGTTGAATTTACAGCAGAGATTTAGGGGGTGGCCATGTAGTAGAATATGGTTGCTTATCAGAATAATCACAGTAATTCAAACAGATCTATACATTTTATGGTAACCAAGACTCTGCCTTCCCTTCAAACTGTCCCCATTATTATTTATCTACATGGATTACTGAACACTTTCCCAAATTTCAAACATCTAGACCATCCTAATTTTACAACTACAAGTACTTAACATGACAAATGAAATGGATGTTGTACCATTATGGGTAAAGAAGATTTCGTCGCTGTAAATGCAAAACCTCGTATCTCGTTTTTGGAAAATTTTAAAGGGGAGGGAAAAAAGCGAAAAAACTTTTCCCAAACTGAAAAGTTTTACTTGAAATTTGAACATATTGTTCACAAATGATTTGTCATCAATACTGATCAGTAAAATATCTCAAAACCTGCAGGAAATGTCTGAAACTGGGCACACAAGTTAGTACTTTGAAAATCGCAAGAATAGACATACGAGGTTTTGCGTTTACACCGACGATTTAGAAAGTTCAGTGGATGTCACTGTCTTCTTTTCCCTCAATATTCTGTGGCAGATCCAGAAGGGCTTCGAGGGGGTTCAAATGAATCCCTCTCTGTTGCCTGATTATTTCATTTTCATAAATTTTAGTCAAAATTGTGTAATTATAGGAAAATGACCCCCTCTCCCATTTGTATGCTCGAGCCCCCCTCACAGAGATCCTGGATCCACCACAGACCTTTATAAAATTTTGAAACTCAGATAATCCAAATGAGGGATTTTTTGACAAGGTAAAGACAGGATAAATATTTGTGAAAATTGATTAAATCTGATAGTAACATCTTGGTCTCTCCAAAACTTATTAAGCATTTGTTGTAGTCTTATTCCAGCAATGCGGTGGAATTTATTTTTATTGTACGTACAGACATGGCAAAGAATTGAAAATTTTTCTCAGACATTCGGTCTGACAGCACTAGATTACCTGTCGGACCGCATTAAATTTTGACAGACAAAATTATCATTCATAATATTGCAGATCAAAGTAAGTGTCAGACAGTCTGACTGATAGACAGGTAATATTTGTCAGATCAAGGGATATTTCATCAGACATGTCCGACTGTCTTTGCCATGACTATGTATCCTGGGAGTCCAATGCATCCTAGGGGCGGAGGTGGTGCAGTGGTTACGCGCTGTACTTGAAAAACAGGGGTGGCTGGTTTGATCCCCTGCTTCTCCATTCTTTCGGATGAGACTTTAGACTGAGGTCCTGTCTCCATATTATATATAAATATAAAACTCCATAGAATACCCATGCATCCCAATTTCAACTTCTCAAATACAACCAATTTGAATGAATTTCACACAATAATATTACACTGAGAACAAGAGAACACAACACTTTGGTAAAACACTTTATCTCATCATTTTAAGCAACACTAGAAGTACCAAGGCCATTTCCCAAATACCCAATTTTAGGCCAGTCAAAAGTTACTGTGGGCAATGAAAAGAATCAATGTCATATTAAACAACAAAATTTGGATGTTATATAGCATAGAAAACTTAGAGGGAAAAGGAGACAATGCTACTTTTCAGCAATTTCTCCTTTTCTCTCTGTTTAACCCATTACCACACAGTGACTCTTTTTGACTCCCCTAACACATATGGCTTGGGAAAACATTGTGGAAAATGAAGAAATTGCTTGTGACAAGCAATTTCTTCATTTCCCACAATGTTTTCTACCAAAAAAGACCAAAAGATTTTAAATTTCTTTAACTTGAAATTGTCGTCTGCAACATCTTTGAATTTGGACCAGTCCAAAATTTGTTGTTTGGGAAAGGGTTAAAACAGGTTTTTCCCATAGGGAGAGGTGTATAAGTCCAAGCAATTGCCAACAAATCCAACTTGTCTTCAACTTATCAATAAATTTAAATTTTGTATGAGACCACTTCAACAACAATTTACTTTTCCAATAATCGTCCATGTTTTATCATTTATAACTAAGCTAATACTGAGAGACAACTTTTTGTCAAACCATTTCCCAAACAACACAATAATGATCTAACATCTTCTGTGAAAGACGTTTGGCGAAACACTGAGGCAACAGGAGAAAATACAATTATCTTTTTCAACAATATTCAATGTTTTATTACTGAGCTTATACAGATACACCATGCCCCGGTTTCTCGAAAAAAATTGAGTATATTCTCATGAGAACATGCTCAACTTCAAAGGAATACTCTCCAACGTTGAAGGGTATTCGATTGAACTTCATGTGGATTTCGTGCAATTTGAGCACGGTGGTCAGATTTGAGCATGAAAACGTATACTCATGAGAACATGCTCAACTTCAATCGACAACTCTCCAACGTTGAAGGGTAATCAATTGAAGTTCATGTGGATTTCGTGCGATTTGAGCAGGGTGCTCAGATTTGAGCATGAGAACATACTTTAGCTTTTTCGAGAAACAGGGGCCAGGAATTTGGCAAGTCTTGTTTATTAAGCCACTTCCCTGTTCAAGTCTCCTGTAATTAATTGAGACTTGGGAAAACATCGAGGCAAGAGGAAATGCTGATAAAGAACATTTTCTTCTTTTTCCTCAGTGTTTTTTTTCATGAAACACATTTTCCTTCTTTCTTTTTTTTGATATATTAACATTATCATCCTTTCAAAATGTAATAGTCCCATCACTTGTATTGCACTAAATTATTAACCCTTAATTTCCCAAACGGCAAAAAGTTAGACTGGTCCACAAGGAAACCTGCCACAGATTTCAAATGGATGTGAATGAATATGGAATTTATCTACATTATACCACAGAAAACACTGAAGGAAAAGGAGAAAATGCTGATTATCATCAGCATTTTCTTCTTTTCTTTCAATGTTTTTTTATATATCTCTCTGTCAGGGACATAAAAACATAAACAATTGAATAATTCCCAGACACTAGTAGTTATTAATGCACATATTGTTTTGAGTATGTTAATATTTATACTATTGGACTATTATTTTTGTCTTTTTTCCCACCAGAAATAATAAATAACACATTACTTAATGAGTTAGCATGATTTAAAGATAGGTCTTAACAAAAGGTGCTATACATTTATCACCCAATTAATTAACTCTGATATTATTATCCCTCCATGAGAAACTATTCTTAGTAACAATAGTTTGTACCTTGCAAGATCAATTAATTGATTCTATGATCGATTGAATGATTGATTGATTGATATAGTTTATGACTCCCACTGGAAACTTGTAGTTTAATCCCCAAGACTGGAATGGTGGGAGATCAAACCAGCAACCACTGTAGTGTAATGTTGTTCATAGTTCTAATTCTGTCCATTTCCTTGCTATAGAGATGCCAATTAGATGTTTTAACCTAAAGTAGAGTATATGAGACCCGTCGCGCTAAAAGGGACCTTATCCGAATTCCAAAATCCAAATTTTGACAAACTTGTCAGACTCGGCACAAGTCAACCAGATCCTGTACGCAAAAACTGAACATATAGTTAGATGGGGAAAACATTCCGGATTTAGAAAATTACATACAGTGAAAAGTGTCGGCCCTAGTCTGGCTGCGCGGACTGCGCAGACAGGCTAGGGCCGATATTTTTCACACACCCGATAAGGTCCCTTTTAGCGCGATGGGTCACATATATACATACATTATGTGCCATTTTGAAATTCCTATGTCGAAATTTTAGGGTATCATGATAAATGTCCTGTGAAAGAATATAAACAGACAGGTTATAATTGGTTTAGTTTATTCAGGTTTTACGCCATTTTCAACTACTAAGGTCATATCGCGGCGGCTGGAGACCTTACCATGGATTACTGGTATTTCTCTCACCAGTACTACCACAACACCCTAACCAAGCTTCCAGCTGCTCCACCTCATAGGTTCACGATATCAAACCATTGACGGGTGACATTTTGTCAGTAAGGGTATTTGCCGCGGCCGGGTATCGAACCCAGGACCTCTCGAATGTGACAAGATGCGCTACCAACTGCGCAATGGCCACAGCCAAGTTATAATTGAATTGAATAGAGTTTCATGTCCCACTCAACAGACATGGTCATGAAGACAGGACCTCAGTTTAAAGTTTCATCTGCAAGACATTTCGTCGGTGTAAATGCAAAACCTCGTATATCTATTGGTGCGATTTTCAAAGAACAAACTTGTGTGCCCTGTGTAGACATTACTCACAGGTTTTGAGTTATTTTTACTGATCAGTATTGTTGAAACATTATTTGTGAACAATGTGTCCTTTCAAGTAAAACATTTCAGTTTGGGAAAAGTTGCTGCACTTTTTTCACTCCCCTTTGAAATTTTCCAAAAACGAGATACGAGGTTTTGCATTTACAACAACGATTTGCAACATTTTTTTTTAATTTGAACCCACCTAGATCTTGATGTTTACACTGCAGGACCTTTCGGTATATGCGCAGCCAGAGAGAGATGTTGAGAAGAGTTCAATAATGCTTCTAAAGAGCTGATTCCCTGCAGTTCTAGAAGTGCCATTTAATGCTCTAGAATGTTCTAGAACAGTTCTTGAACTTTTTAATGAACTTTTCACAGTGGATTTGACCCTCATTACTGACATGCCCACACATCTTCACAGTCTAAGTTGTTCTTAGAAAGAATGATTGTCTAAAATTCTCAGCCTAACTAACACTTTGTTGACTGGGTTAAACAATAAACTGACCTACCATTGAGAATCTTTTGGGTTATAAGTACCCTCCTTCTGTTTGTTTCCTTGAACATCTACTAATTCAACTTTCCTTATAAACATTATGTCTGTATTATATTCATGCCCTACTTATAAATGACAGAAACACATGAAGTAAACAGTTTAAGGTGTTACAATGTGTTCACTGTTCCTGTTAATAATGACTTTTAACAGATTATCTACAACCCTAGTTCATGGATTAGCAGGTAATCCTAAGTAAGCTTGACCAGGCTAACTGTAACAATACAAATGAAAACATGACTTATGTTTTCGTGAAACACAAATTCCCCCTGAATTACCCCCCCCCCCCACATCACTCCGAAAATTCAGATGATCTGCATTTTCTCCTTTTGCCTCGATGTTTTCTGAAGCATTTTCAATTTGGGATATCAAGCCATAGATATTGGTTGGTAAAGGGATAAAATCCCTGACTATAAATGCATCAAAAAGAGATTACTGTTACAAATCAAAATATGCTGTTCAATGCAAGACAACTCCAGAACATATACTAGATAATACATTTCAGTTGCTTCCCTTGAATAGTTGAAAATAATGGTACTATCATATCGTTATTAATCACTTAAAGTAACATTGCAAGACAACTCCAGAACATATACTAGATAATACATTTCAGTTGCTTCCCTTGAATAGTTGAAAATAATGGTACTATCATATCGTTATTAATCACTTAAAGTAACATTTATCCTTGCACTTAACCTATATAATTAATACTCGTCAGTCTGCATATCATCACATTTCTTCAAAAACTTTGTAACTGCAGCTTATTCTAAGCTGCAGTTACAAGGTTTTTGAAGAAAGGTGACAATGTATTACAGTGGACTATTTCCTTAACAAGAAATATTTTAACTGGTCAAAATTCGATGGAGTTGAAGGTGACAAAATAACCGTTAATGGGACGTCATGAAAAGCATTCAACAGAAAATGGCAAATTTCTGTAACCTTTTAACAGGATTTTTTTTCTATTTTTTGCAGTGCTTTCCCAAAGCCTTTTTGACCAGCAACAACAAATCCAGAATCTTGAATTATCAACAATCTTACAACCATCTTGCCCGAGAAAACCATAATGATGAACTAGAAGTACAATTGTTGATAACATGTGCACTAGGCCTTTAACTGAAGGATGGTTAGGTTTATTGGGGTTTTACTCCGTTTTCAACTACTTTGGTCATATCGTGGCGGCTGGAGCGCCTAACCATGGATTCCTGGTATTTCTCCAACCAGTATTACCACAACACCCTAACCAAGCTTCCAGCTGCTCCCCACATAGGTTCACGATATCAAACCATTGATGGGTGACATTTTTGTCAGAAAGGGCATTTGCCGCGGCCGGGTATCGAACCCGGGACCTCTCGAATGAGAGGACAGGTAGATGCGCTCTCAACTGCGCCATAGCCGCGACCTTCTTCTGAAGGAGGTCATTTTTTTAACCCTTTCCTAAACGACAAAATTTTAGGGTGGTCCAATTCAATAGTTGCTGCAGACGACAAAACAAATGCTGTGGAAGACGAAATCTATGTGTAATAAAGCAAGGAAAATATTGAGACAAAAGGAGAAACTGCTGTTATCAGCAGTTTCTTCTTTTGTTTCAATGTTTTCTCAAGCCTATTCTATCAGGGGCGTCAAAACCAGATCTTGTTTGGGAAAGGGTTAAAGTCTGTCATTGAAATGACAATGATATAAACAAATGCCTTACCCAACAAGAATCGTGGCAGCTCTAGTTATTGGTAGATGTGTTTTGGGTCTTCTTGGTCTATGTCTGGATCCAGATTTTTTATCCCGTTCTTTTTTTAGATCATTTTGAACAACTTTTGGTCTTTTACTATCTTCGTCCTCCTTTTCTTTACCGTTATTTCCATTCAGACAAAAGTCCACTTCAGTTTTACATCTGTACATATTCATCTTGTTGCTGTTTGATGGTACAGCACATATTTAAGTAACAAATTTATCTTCAGTCTTCAATTGAAAATTCTCTTCATCTTTTCATAACATTTACATGAATTATATTCCATTTTTCTGTGACACACCATTATCACGCATGTTAGATATCAAGAATATGAAAACATTACATGTTCACTTTGAGGCACTAAAGGTCCCATTATATAACAAGAGTGCCATGGTCACAATATACGCCGCCACTTATAAAACTTGAGACAAAAAAATGACATTGACAAGGATTTATAAATATTCACACAAAAACATGTAAAAAGTTGTGTTCACAAAGAAGGTTTTATAAATATCCAGTCAAAAACCTGGAAGGAATTGCGTTCATGAGGCTGAAATATCATTAAGCCCCAGAGACTAAGGTTGAAGGGGGCATAACTCTGGCAAAAATCAATGTACCATAAAATCCTTAATTCATGCACATCTACCAATTAAGGTAATGACATCCACCAAGTTTCATTAGGATTCAGTCAGAATCTTAGAAGAAGTTGTGTTGTCAAGGCTGCAATTTCAATCAGCCCCAGAGACTAAGTTTTAAGGGGGCATAACTCTGGAAAAAATCAATGAACCATAAAATTCTTCCTACATGCACATCTACTAATTGAGGTGATAACATTGACCAATTGTCATTAATATCCAGCCATAAACTTAGGAGAAATTGCGTTGACAAGGCTGCAATTTCAATAAGCCCCAGAGACTAAGTTTTAAGGGGGCATAACTCTGGCAAAAATCAATGAACCATAAAATCCTTCCTTCATGCACATCTACCAATTGAGGTGATAACATTGACCAAGTTTCATTAAGATCTAGCCAGAAACTTAGGAGGAGTTGCGTTGACAAGGCTGCAATTTCAATAAGCCCCAGAGACTAAGTTTTAATCCTTCCTTCATGCACATCTACCAATTGAGGTGATAACATTGACCAAGTTTCATTAAGATCTAGCCAGAAACCTTTATTTTGTGGGGCGTCCAAAAGTGTCAATGTGTGGGAAAGGGTTAATCAAAAAGATCTGAACAATAATTCTCAGCTGAGAATGCTATTAATTTCTGTCAGATATTTCCGTATACAGTTATGTTACAAAAGCAAATTCATTAGAGCCACACGTCATCAAGCCAAGGTTTCAGTCCGCTAAACTGACTAATTCCACATCATTGCAGAACCATCCAAATAAAGAGTTGTTTCTAATGACTGATGAATATAAAGACAAAAAGTTAACCAGGTACTAGTATTTTCATCTTTTACCATTAATATTTGTGAAATTAATATTGTTGGAGCTGTCAGAGCAAAACAGACAGATTCAAGTTTTATTATTCACTGAATCTTGTACAGTATCTACTCATTTGGAAACAAATTGTAAACCCTTGTAAAGAAGATTATGCAATAAAAACAAGATTTTAAATCCACTTCCATTTATCACTCTGATCAAACAAATTCCACAGCAGATTATCTAGCTTGTAATGTCCTCACACAATTATCAACCATTACAAATTACATTAAAGACCATTTCCCAAACGACAGAAGTTACTCCAAATGAAATTTGTGTGTCGTCTTTTTCTCTGGCGGTGTTGACATTTGTTAGATATCTGAACCTATTCAGACGACGTCGAAAACGTTTGGTAGTGGAATGTTCAACTGCTAATTATTTATAAATTGGTTTGTTTTATTTGGGTTTTCGCCGTTTTCGTGCCTGCTGGAGCACCTACTCATTGATTCCTGTCATTTCTTATACCAGTACTACCACAACACCCTAACCTAGCCTCCAGCTTCTCCCCCACATAGGTTCACGATATCATACCATTGATGGGTGACATTTTTGTCAGAAAGGGTATTTGCCACAGCCGGGTATCGAACCCGGGACCTCTTGAAAGAGAGGCAGATGTGTTACCAACTGTGCAATGCAATGGCCAGGTCTAATTTAATTGTTTATGATGTGTCCAAAATAATTCCAATGTTGCATGAATCTCATTAGGGGTGGCTTTCTTCAAAGGCTTTGCTGATGATGAAAAATGTTAGGATTTAGAAAAAAAACACTCTTATTTCATTTAAGTTTGAGTTTGAGTTTATTGGGGTTTTACACCGTTTTCAACTACCAGGGTCATATCGCAGCGGCTGGAGCACCTACCCATGGATTCCTGTTGTTTCCCATACCATGCAGTACTACCCGTCAAAAGCACGCTATTCTGCAAAATGATGTAACGTCATTTAAACATTTTTCCAACGTTATGTAGATGCATGATGTTACATGTAAACAAAATATGTTTACTCAAAATTTGTTCATGCTTGTCAACACCAGTCCAATGTATACAGACAATTTTTAAATCGGGATATTAATGAAAATCCCTTATGGGAAAAGTTTGTGAAAATATTGAGGATTTGAAAACAAGAATTTTTAAATTTTGACACGAATTTTTTTCACTGTATAGATAAATCCAATTTATCAACATCAGTTCTGTTTTGTTGTATGAGAATTAAAAGAACAATACAATTATAAATAAGAAAATCCATCTCTTTCCTTGCAGAAATAACTACTTTATGTTTGGTTTTAGATCTATAAATAATTTTGGTATTACAATAATTTTAATTACACACAAAATGATGCGTGTCTATGATAAAACGTTACAATTTTCAACGACGTTGCGCGTCGGGTAGAAAAAATGTAATTTTGAAATTATAATTGAATTTATTCGAAGTTTACATTAATCATATTGTATTATATACCGCTTTAAAGTTTATTAATTGTACTTTTTGTCAGTAGTTATAACATGTGCTGATTTTTGTGTGTCGATCTAAACGGAAAAGTTTAAGAGATACACCCCATGTAGATAAACACAATTTTCTAGCAAGGTAGAATATTTGTAATTTGTCTACGTTTTCATTTCAAACATTAATATTCAACCTTTCAAATGTAATTTTATCATTCCCTTTTGTTGAAAAAATGTACTTTTATATGAAATGAAAATCACTATAGGGATGTAGCGAAAATTTTATAAAAACATTTTTACACACCGTAGCCAACCTGTGATGAAAAACGTTACATGGGTATGTGCTGCCGTTGTTTTCTTTGTTTTGACGCAAACAACTTTTGTGATGTCGCTCATACAAATTCCATATTTACGCGCAAAATAAGGATTCCGACGTTGAAAGAATTCTGAAAATCGACCAAAGATTAGTAATTCTATTGCATTTAATATCTGATTTATGTTTGAATTTCGTTACGCGTTACATGAAAATGTAAGCATTTTTACGGGTTACTGTAAGTTATTTTTTTCTTCATATGAAAGTAAATCACAAATAACATACTGAAAATGCTGGGAAATTGTATCATTTTCTATGATTGACTTTTAATTGTGTACTTAATTAAGGAATATTGATAATTTTAAGAGAATATGGTGAAAACTTTACAAATTGCAGAATAGCGTGCGATTGACGTACCACAATACCCTTAAAGAGCCTCCAGCTGCTCGCCCACTTAGGTTAACGATTTCAAACCCATTGGTGGGTGACAATTTTGTCAGAAAGGGTATTAGCCACGGCCAGGTATCGAACCCGGCACCTCTCGCATGTTATTTCATTTAAGACCAATATCCAAATAAGTTTGTATTTAAGTGCAGTATGATTGTGATCTATACATCTCTATGAGTTTCTACAGCAATCCAGAAGCTATCTACTACCAGCATGGATGTTGATCAGACTGTACATATGCACAAGCTAATCTGGATCCATGTTGCTCTCAAATGTCATAAAGGTCAATTTGCCAGATCCCTGCTTAATAACAGCTTGCAAAGAAATTGTATGTTATTTCATATAAATATGAGAATTTAAAGAATTGCTGACATTCTGCATTTTCTTTTCTTCTATGTTTTTATTTTCATTATGCTTTTTCTTATGAATGTCCAAACCAGGATTGTTGAGGGAAGGGTTAAAGATTATACCAATCTTCACAATGAAATCATCCAGGGCATAAAATTATTGATATGTATCAAATTTAATTTGTTCAGATAAGATTCAAAAAGATCAAATGGAAGAATCATAATATGAATATGTATTCAACTTGCAGAAATTTACATGTAATTTCAAAACCTCAAGCTCACATCAAGATGGTAAGAATGGTCTTATAAAATAGCTTAATTTAAGCTTGGTGACCTCAGATTTTCAAAGAAAAGTTAAAGGCTACTAAGCTAGGCAGTTGATTTCACCGTACAGTCAATCTTGCTCATGCGACCACGTGCATTAAGCGACTTTTTGTTTGAAGCGACCACTCTCAGGTCCTCCCGATGAAATTCCTTCTTTAAATTGTTGCATTAAGCGTTTTTCCCCTAACGCGACCAGCGACCGGCATTTTTGGGGCCCTCAAACAATGGAATGTTATTTTAAGCGACCGTCCCACATTACTGATCATTTAGGAAAGGTGTCAAACGTATGTAATCGATATGAAAGCTGTGAAATTGCCCTAATTAACAGCAATTTAGTCACCTGTGAAGTCAATCAAAACTGTTTAATGAAATGACAGATTGCGTTTTGTTTGTTATGCAATCTGGATTACCGTAATTGATTTGGAATAATGTTCCCCATATAATCTAATTTATACTTTGATCAGAATTTAAGAATAATATTGGATGGCAAAACACGGGGAGATCATGTCTTATCGGTAATAGTAAAGTCTGGCCTATTGAATATGCGTTATTTAACCATATAAAGAGGAAGATCTAAAGTGAAAATATTTTTTGTTCGATTAAATTTAAGAACAAAATAAATCAAGTCACCTTTGAAATAAATAAACAAAAGAAAATAGAACTGTAATATTTACCAAAAATCGGGAAAATGAAACTGAAATTAATCACCCAGAGATGGTGAAATAATATCTTGTATGTCATTAATTCTTTCATTTCTTTTCACAAGTTGACTAAATCAACTATTTTCCCCTAAATCAGAGATATATTTCCTTTAACTTAACAATAAATTGATCTTTCATACCGTTGGTCGTTATTCAATAGCCCTCTTTTCCAGAAGTAGAAATGTTGGATAAACATTGTGTGCAAGGAAGAACTCGCATGAAAAGTTAGACATTGTATTCAGAGACCGTTTTGTTAAGCGACCGCTTTTGGAATTCCCCAAGGGTGGTCTCTTAATACAAGATTGACTGTATATTGGAAGAAAATCATCAAATTAACGTGTTTTATAAAAGATCCGCCAAACTCGGTCGTTTTAAAAGTTTTGTTTGCTTTTCTTTACTTTGTTACTTGGATAATTTTCAAGAAAATAAAAATCGGCAATATCCGTAAAATCGCCACGGATTGACGTCATACAATGGCTTGACTCCGCCCCCAATCTAGAGCACGAGGTGTCTGGCAAAGATAAAGTGTGCGTCTCTTCTGTCATATAGCGAAGTCTCAGTTTTTATCCATTTCACGATCGTAAGAGTAATTCAGACAAACTTAAACCATTCTTTGGCACATTTCTTCACTCACTAACAACATATTCTTTGACTGTTTTAACATTTTTTCTGACATTTACAAAGGATGATTTCCGTGTTTTGAGTATCGTTTGGGGAAGTCACTTTATGACAGAAAAGTCGGATATCTAACTTTTTCAGAAATCTCAGGCTTTCCTGGAAATGACCCATGACATCCCGTTTTTCCTGCCATGACGGCATTAAGTGGCTGGTATGACGTCATAACTTCAAGTCGAAAGTTCAGCGTTTTTCTTCGGTAAAGATCAGAAAAGACCAAAATATCCAATTTAAAAGACGAAATAAAAACATTTCTAACGTTTGAAAATTATAGAAACTTTTCCTGCTTTTCCCTCACCATATTTTACATCGCATCATACTTGTTTTCTGTTCTTATAGTCATTTTGGTTGTCTGCGACTATCTTAAATTCGAGCAATATATTGTCATTTAGGAAAGGTTAAAGTATAATTTATTATGTTGCCTTTATAGAAGTAATAATGACCATACCATCAAGGCAAGTAGAAAACTGGGATACCACAGGCCTACTCAGGTATGCTATGGTATCATAGATCTAGTGAGATATCCAAACAAAACACAATATATACAACCCTCTGCTGTTGGTATCAGGCCAGAATGAACAAAATGAGAGAGAATCCTTACAAGCGGCATCTGTAAAACATCCGCAGTGATCATGCATCTAAGGAAAGCTATGAATTTAATTCCCCCTTTTCATGCATAACTCTTTTGCCTTTGTCGTAAGTTAACCCTTTTGCGAACAATGCCTGCTTTTGACGTCCCTAATAGGTTGGGGGTTGGGAAAACATTGAGGTGAAAGTAGAGTGCTAATAATCAGCACTTTCTCCTTTTGCCTCCATATTTTCTTAGTTATATTTTTACATACCTAAATCCCACAATGATTAGCATTCATTTTGTCATCTGCAGCAGCTTTTGAATTAGACCATCCATTAATTTTGTTGTTTGGTAATGAGTAAAATTCTTATTCCTATTCCACATCATTTGAATTCACAAATTAAAATTCCATCCAGTGGATGATTCATTAATCCATTGATTTCATCAATTTCCTTTTTATCAAATAAAAGATGATACACTGAAATAGCGCAAAGTATCGGTAATAAAATCCAATTTAAATAGAATTTAAAGCCACCAAATAAACTTAGAGCAAATTATATACAAATGTATTCATTTTTATCCATGTTGTTAAAACCAATTCGATTCCTAAATTCAATTACAGTTCAAATTGCCGCCAACAAATCAATTTTGCTCAATTAAAAACATATCATATTGACCGATCATTTCAACCTTTACCCTACCGATGCTGATACAAAATCTATTTTAACCCTTTCCCTAATGAAAACCAGTGAGCAATTTCTCCTTTTCCCTTTATGTTTTCTTTGGTACAATCTCCTTTTTTTTCAATTCAAAAAATCATTTATTTTGTTGTAGGCATCAGCTTTGATTTTAGACCAGTTCATCAATTTGTCATATTTTCTTCTTTTTCCTCAGTATTTTCCATGCCTACATTAGGCAGGAACGTCAGAATGCTTCCTGGTATGTGGGAAGGCTTAATTTGATTTTGCCTTTGCTTGCTCAAGATACAAAACTTCTTTTCTTATAACACCTTTAATTAATACATGCAGATTACTCATGTGGATACAGTCTTTAATTAAGTAATATAGGCAAAGAGTTGAAAGATCAATAACTGATTGATTTGGACAGAAACTAATATTGATCAAAGATAAACCCTTATTAATATCAGCATTTATTAATGATTTGATTACATCAAGTCTTTTGTTTTTTATAACCATTTAAACTGTAGCTTATCTATCTGTCTATACAAACAAACTAAATACAATATACTTCTGTAGTTTGTAATAGTATTATAACTACAGGTTAACCCTTTCCCAAACGGCAAAATTTTTGGGTGTTCAAATTCAAAACCTGCCACAAATGACAAAATGGAATGTATTAAAGATAGAATTTGCGTTAAATATGCACAGAAAATATTGAGACAAAAGGAGAAACTGCTGGTTATCAGCAGTTTCTTCTTTTGTTTCAATGTTTTCCCAAGCCTTTTCTATCAGGGACGTCAAAACCAGGTCTTGTTTGGGAAAGGGTTAAGGTAGTTTGTCCCTAATGAAATTCACCCCACATGGAAATTTTTCAGCGGATGTTATAAACATTTGACAGTGGAAAGTGCCAATTTTTTCTAATTCATAACGTGTCCATTATAGATCTTAAATTTTTGCTTATGCTGAGGACATTGCATGAAAAATTCTGATGTCACATGAATCTAATAACTTGGGGGTGGACTGTAACCTTTACATCAATAACATTTCAGTTACTTTGAGTGGCTGGTGCACCAAACCATTGTGTTCCTGGTGTTTCTATCACAAGTACAAACACAAGAGCCAAGCTGGGGCTCATTGCATATGGAAATATTTCATAATTATATCCTTGCTTTTCAACAAAAACCTTGTAACTGCAGCTTAAAACAAGCTGCAGTTACGAGGTTTTCGTTGAAAAGCATTGATATAATTTCATGACTATATCCATTAGAGAAAGATAAAGAGTTATGTCAATAAACAGAAACATACTGGCTATGCAGGAATTAGTACCAAGGCACATTGAAAGCCTGAACATGGTATCTCAAGATTCAGAGCTAAATCATTCTTGTAGAGAAGTTAAGAACCTTTGAAGTTCGTTATTTTACTCTTATTAGCAGATATGACTACTTTCAATAACTACATGGCTTGCCAATGTAACCAAAAAAAAGGCTTAACCAATTACTAGATGGCAAAATTTTAGACTGGTCAAAATGCTAAGACATTGCAGACAATGATTTCATGTGAATGAAATCTAAGATTTGTTTGGTCTTTTTGTGTAGAACACATTGCAGGAAATGAAGAAATTGCTTGTTACAAGCAATTTCTTCATTTTCCACAATGTTTTCCACAGCCTTTATCCTTTGAGAGTCAAAAAAGTCATTGTGTGGGAATGGGTTGAGAATAAGTTAGACCCTATGAAAAAAAGGCTCTCTTTAGACATGCATGTATGTAATATGACAGGAGTAAAGAGAAGATCAATTACAGATCAGACTAGAGTTATTCAAGTCATGATTCTGCCTTTATCTTGATTAAACCCAACTAACCCAGTCTGTAATTTGGAATCAATTTGAACAAATTAATGTAATTCAATATCAAAATTTGTCCTGGAGAGGGGTGGGGGAAGGGGTTGCAACAAACCTATACTCAGGTTTGAATCCTAGTCAAGTTGTATTCAATCACAAAATTCATGTACCTGAGGTGCGTTCTTTAGAGCGAGATTTCTTGAGACATCTTGAGATTTCTTAAGATGTTTTAGGATAAAGCGTTCCTCTGAGCAAGACTTTTAAGACAATCACTGGGAGCCGCCATTGCTCTATACTTCTTTCGGAATACCTCGGTAAATTCTGAAGAATCTATATGGGAAAGAATTGACCGAGTTGTTCTGAATGCTCCATGATTCATAAACCGTGGAGTTCCGAATGCTTCGTACTTCAAACAAATGACGTCATAATGACGTCATTTGTATGAAGTATGGAACATTCGGAATACCTCGCTTATGATCTCGGTCTCAAAGATGCTGTATCAAAAACATCTTAAGAAATCTTAAAAAATCTCGCTCTAAAGAACGCGCCTCCGGCTATATTTCTTTTAAAAGGACATTAAAACATTGTTTTGTTTATGAAAGTACCAAAATACAAAATTACGCTCTGTTTTCTAGAGCTCAATTTATCGATTTTTTGTTTTGTCCGCATTTATAAAGACTAATATGTAGCTTTCATTCAGAAACCTTGTAACTGCAGCTTGTTTTAATAGCTATTACAATGTTTCAAATGACAAGCAACAAATTCTAATATTGTAACATTTTCTTTATAAAGTGACAATAAAATTCAGTAAATCTACTTCACAAAACAAATATCTTTTGATACATGAATAGCTTTACATTCTTTACAATTCTTGTTTGTATTGTTGAACCAATATTGTCAAACAAAATTGGGATCTTTTCACATATTTAATGTATTTACGAATAAAAATACAATAAACATTCATATCATGAAAATTAAGAGTTGATTTATAAACTTAGTAAGTACTATACACATAGTTTTTGGTTAAATACAGAATCTTAAAAGAATTTGAAATATTTTCCTTTTCCTAAAAAAAGAACAAGGAACTGATCATGAAAACCTACTTTATTCCTTTCCGAAACATGACCTGGTTTTGACATCTGCAGAAAAAGAAGTTTGGGAAAACATTGAGTCAAAAGAAGAAAATGCTTGTAATCAGCATTTTCTCCTTTTGCCTCAATATTTTCTGAGCCATTTTTTTTAAAAAAATCCTGTATTTAATAGCATCTATTTGATAACCTGCAGCAGGTCTAACTTTGGAACCAACTATATTTTTTTATGTTAAACGTTAACTTAACAAGAGAATTATAGACTGGTCCAAATTTATAGAACAAAAAATTATAACACATGGATTTAATGGCATGCAAAGTGCAACTTTCAATTGCTTGAAACTGTTGAAGCATGATATATTTTGAATTTAGATAAAACAATGGATTATCTTTCTATCACTTAAGGATAAAAACTGTCCAAAAACAAGATAAATTTTTCAATAACTTTCCCCATAAAAGATTTTTTTAAGTCTTTAAAACATTAAAATTGATAAATATGATATTCAACAAAACCATGCAGATTACAACTGTATGATAAAAAGTCTGAAACTTCATTCAACCATTCCAAAACAATATTTGAAATGCCTGATCTAAATAATTGTGGGAAACATTGAATTAAAAGAACAAAATGTGGATCTCCTTTTCTCTAAATGATTTCCATCCTACATTATCTGAATTTTGAACCATTTGGAACATTTGTTGTGAACGTCTGCAACACCTTTGAATATGGGCCAGTCTTACATTTTGTCTTCTTTCCTAAACAAAAGCTGGTTTTGAAATCCATAAAAGAGATAACTTGTGAAAACATTAACCAACTTTTTTTCTTTTTGTCTCAATATTTTTTGTGTTTTCATGTTCACAAAACCTTTTTTCATCAACATAAGTTTTCAAGTTGAAGGAGTACTCCAAAATAATGCTTATCTCCATTATAGTGCACTAAACAAGAAGGACAACTTATTCTTATCCACATCATGTACATAAGCAACAGTTACCTCCCTTGTATTCTTCTTGTGCACTTTTAAAATTTCTTCAGCCTTTCTCAAACTAAACCCGCTTTTAACCATTACAAGACCACACCATTTTATACTGGTCAACATTCAAAGATGTTGCAGACAGCAATTCAAAGTGAATTAGAATTTAAGAGGTGTTCTCTGTAAGGACCAGAAAAGTTCGGCACGCATAGTCATGGATTTTTTTCATATTGCCATATTTCAAAGAGTATCATGAATGATGAAGAAAAATGACCTTAGTTTTGATTAATTCTCTTTCGTTTCCATAGCAACGCGATAAAAGGAATGAAAAAAGTGGCAATTTCAATATTTGACCCCTTGCTCTTTCGACCACATATTATTTCTACAATATAACAAGTATTATTAAAAGTTGTATACCACTGTAAAGGTAAATGGTTATAGATTCCAAAATTTACCAAATATTAGTAACTTTTGAATTGTGTGTCAATCATCAGGGTTTATAACACAAAAAAGGGAGTAAAATAGTGGTCTTGTTTAAACTCATTATTCTGACGAGTCAACAGTCTTTCAATAAAATAGCTGATATTTTTCTGTAGAGGACTTAAAAAGTAATTCATATAAAGCAAAATCTTCGTGGGGAAACTCGTGACTTTTTTCTGATGAGGGATTGAATTCCAACAAAAGTGCAATTTTGACCTTCCTTTGTTAACCCCCCCTTAAAAATCCTGTCGGTTCATCGATTTATACCCAACCTACAGCTGAACAACAACAACTGTCATGGCTGCCTCCGTCGATTTGGGTCATGTTTTCAAGGTGAAAATATTCGTTTTAGTGCAAATGGAATGGCTTTAGGCCAAGGCAACCAGAAAATCAACATGATTCAACTAGATAGAGGTTTGTTGCATCCTATATTTATGGGGGAAACTGGATTTTCCCTTAATTCTCACTGTAAAATAAGAAAAATTCCCCCCCCCCCTCTCCCTCCTTCGGGCCGCGGCCTTAGCGCAGTTGGTAGCGCATCTGACCCTCGTTCGAGAGGTCCCGGGTTCGATACCCGGCCGCGGCTAATACCCTTTCTGACAAAATTGTCACCCACCAATGGGTTTGAAATCGTTAACCTAAGTGGGCGAGCAGCTGGAGGCTCGGTAAGGGTGTTGTGGTAGTACTGGTTTGAGAAACAACAGGAATCCATGGGTAGGTGCTCCAGCCGCCGCGATATGACCCTGGTAGTTGAAAACGGCGTTAAACCCCAATAAACTCAAACCCTCTCCCTCCTTCATGCCTGGTAACAGCACAACTATATCAAGAGCCGATGTAGCGGGGTGGCGATCCAGAACATCCCCCTCCTGCATTAGCTGCAAATTAAATTTTGACTAGAAATAATGTTAGAAATATGAAAAAAAGGCAAAGCCTCTGACCGGGGTCAAAAGCCGTTATTGATTTTTTTCTTTAAAAAAAATAGCAAAGCATGAGAATTAGGGCCTACGCTTTTGAATTTGTAAGACATTGTTTAGTGATTTAAGTCCAACGTTAGAAGTGCCGAGCCCAGATAGCCCAGTCGGTGACGGCGGAGTCTTTCCATCCATTGGCCGCGATTTCGAGCCCCGAGTCGGCTAATATACTCGCTGACAACTTACAAAAGTCATAAATCTTTAACCAATGGATGTGAATCATCTTAGAAGTGAGAGAAGCTGGATGATCGGAATTGATATTGTGGCTCTACTGGTGAGAAAATATCGATAGGAGCCTAATCTACGGTTAGGAGCTCCAGCCTCAGCGATATTACCTGTAACCATATCAGTTGAAAGGGGCATAGGCCTACTGTACACAATTAAATCACATCTGTATAGGTCCTAAACAAGTATTTCGTCATCAACGGCAACTTTCAAATAGGACAACCATAAAATTTGTCGTTCGGGAAAGGGTAAAATTGGACCAGTCTATACTCCAGCCACTTTGCAAAGATTTAACCCTCACAAATCAAATTTTGAAGACCCTAGCGAAGTAAGCTTAAGAAAACGTGGAGACAAAATGAATTGCCAAAAAACAAACATCTCCCTTTGTCAGTACTTTCTTTTCTATTTAGTAATTATACAGGTCCTATCTTTATCAACAGCTTCTTTGTAATCTATATAGGACCTGTAGAAAATCTATGTATAGTTTGCTTTTAGACATTCTTTCATCAACTGTTCTAAAATAAGTAGATCTAGTTTTGCTTACGTTTCCCCCCAAATGTTTCCTTCTAAAAGGTTTTGTTTTTAACAGTACCATTGCTTTGCAAAAGGACCCGCAAAATAACGTCGCTTGACGTTCTGATAATGCGCGGGAACGTCAACGTCGTGGGAACGCAGAAACAATGACGTGACGTCATATTGGCTATGACGTCACAAATAAAAGAGTTGACTGGTTCACTAAACTGGTATAGTTTGTTGATACGGAGATTCAGATAACGGATGTAATTTTACACTAAACCAATTCACAATCTCAACATCTTGGATAAAGCCCGGCAAAAAGACTACCGAGAAATCCGATTGCCGGAAGGAGCTCAAAACGAGGCTAAGACAGCTTGAGCCAAATTCACAAAGTAACAAAATCGCTAAAAACTATACGCCCACAATACCGTAAGCCGTGGTCAATTCCATTGACCCCGGTATAACATTTTATATTTTATTTTAACCCAATGGGGGCCATTTAAAGTCATCAATTGGGCTTGGACTCCTCTTTAAAAAAAATCCTGGATCCGGTCTTGCTGTGTCTCTGATGTTACCGACTGAGCTATCCATCGAGATCAGGCTGTGTCTAATTAATTTAATTCGGATCCATTCCTTTAGTACTGATGACAAGCAATTTGAAATTGAATCAGCTTTAACCCATTACCACACAGTGACTCTTTTTGACTCCTCAAAATTAAATGGCTTTGGTAAACAATGTGGAAAATGAAGAAATTGCTTGTGACAAGCAATTTCTTCATTTCCCACAATGTTTTCCACCCAAAAAGGCCTGAAAATTTATTTTTCCACTCACTTGAAATTGTCGTCTGCTGGACCCTAAAATTTTGTCGTTTGGTAATGGGTTAAGAATGTTTGTGGTCCAGTAGAAAAAAAAAATGATTTTGAAACAATGTGACTATAGTATTGAAAAAAATCAATTATTAGTAAAATGATTTTCTAATGACTTTATGAATTGATAAATTTCAGTTGAGCTGCAGATGAAAGTTATATTCTGTTTGTCTTGCTAAAATGGTCCATCCTAATAGTCATCATCATCAACAACATCATCATCATCCAACTGATCTGTAGGGTTGAAATGTAATGCTGGAATGTTGAAAAATGTGCTGTCATGTAAAAGTCTGGTAAGTTGATACCATTTTTTGTTGCCCAAATTTTATACAAGAAAAACAAAACTATATTATACTAATTTTCACTTTTTACAGCTTAAGTAATGACTTTGTCTATAAATTTTGCATGCAGATTTCAATGCTTTCACTAAATATGTAGGACAAGTTAAAGAATACAAATTCTAAATATATTGACCAATGACATATTTGATGTTAAAATAAATTGTTATGCAAATTAAGTGATTTTACAAGTAGTTGTAAAAGCAGTTTGATATATATAGGCTTTGAAAACATTAGGGAGAGTGGAAAAAATTGCTTGTAATAAGAAATTTCTTCATTACCAACAATGTTTTCTTCCAAGAAATACCAAAACTGTAGAATTTCATTCACTTGAAATTGTCATCTGCAACATGTTTTGAATTTGGCCAATCAAAAATTTTGCTGTTTGCTTCTGGTTTTGACATCCCTAATTTAGGAGACCTGAGAAAACATTGATGCAAAAGAAGGAAATGACGGCTTGAGAAAAGATTGATGTTCAAGACAAAAAAGTTGATTTCCTGCCTTTACTGCTTTTGTCTCAATATTTTCTTTCTTAAATTGAACATGAATTCTATAATTGTCAACATACACTCTGAGGTCTTCAGCACTGAATAGTGTTAAAAAATGAAAAACAATAGGTAAACAGTGAAAATTCCTGTTGTTCATGATTGAACAAAAAGAACAAAAAGATTGCTGTTTTAATTTCAGGCGATTTTTGGGGAACTGTGGCTACATATAAATGTGGAAATTGGAGATGGTACAATGCATGCACCATTGGTTAACAAACTGGTATGTTTTTCAGGTCTAAATCTTTATACTTTTTATTTTGTAAATATTATTAATAACATCAAAACCGGGTCTAAATTGTGAAATGAATAATAGAGAAACTTTTTTTGAAACATTGAGACAAAAAAAGAAAATGTTTACTTTATAACCATGCAGCATTTTTTCCTTTTGTCTGCCGAGCCCAAATAGCTCAGTCGCTTACGTCTGAGTCTGCCAATCCAGAGGTCGCATGTTCGAATCCCAGCTTGGCCAGTATCTATTCTGACATTTGACAAAAATCATTTGTCTCTCACCAATGGGTGAGAATCATATATGTGGGAGAGCAGCTGGAGGCTCTGTTTGGATATTGTGGTGGTACTGGTGAAAGAAATACCAGGAACCCAAGGTTTGGTGCTCCAGCTGCCATGTAGTAGCTGAAAACAGCGTAAAACCCTAATAAATCAAATTTTCCTTCTGTCTCAATATTTTGTGTGCTATAATGTACATAAATTTCATTTTTAATTAAACCATCCATTTTTGTCATCTATGGCTGTTTCCAAAGTGGAACAAAAAAATTGAGTCAAAGTTTCTGCTCTTTGAGAAAATAGAGAAATGGTTAAAACATTTTAAGGGAATTTACATTGTACCTGCATTTTTTAAGTCCAACTGAAGAATGGGAAACCATTCTAAGAATGTTCACATATTTCTAACTTTGAAAAGCTTTTAAAAGGGGATATAAAGACTGCGCTTCAGGAGTTTTGTGTACACAAAAAATGGCAAATATGTCTTCATTTCACTCATCTTATATTCTCTCTTTTTCGTCTACCCTCTTGTCTAAACCCTTTGCCAAATGACACAACTTCAGACTGGTCCAAATTCAAAGTTACTTCTGATGCTTATTTCAAGCGAATGAAATTACATATTTTTGGCCTTTTTGAGTAGAAAACATTGTGGGAAATGAAGAAATTGCATGTCACAAGAAATTTCATTTTCGTTAATGTTTTCCAAACCTTTTATCTTACATGTATATGGCACCTAGAGGTGTCAATGTGTCACAGTGTGGGAATTGGTTAAAGTTGGGTAAAGTTTTTAGTTCTTGCATTTCAGATTTGGCTGGACAAAAAATGAATATATTCACACAGAAACTGAGAAAACACAGTCTACTTACAGATATGTAGATGACCAGACAATGGTTTGAAAAATGTGTTATGCTGAATGTGATTTGATCTTTTATCCTTAGTTTTAATCATCCTAAAAACTTTGAACTTGGTATGGATGATTTTGAACAAAGAAAAAATGAAAAAAAAAGTTTAACAACTCCGAGTTGCTCCCAAAAAACATTTAAATAGTGTTATGTGTCTACTATTTAGTATTTAAATGTACAAAGTAATTGCATAATGATTTATAAAACTGATGAATACATCACTGTCATCTTTATTTACACCTTTCTCAAACAAATATCAACATTTCAGCCTTGTAACATAAATATTATGAAAGCTTTTGCTGTAAAAATAAATAAGAGATTATAATTTGTGTACATTCAAACCATAGATTTTGAGACAAAGAGAGAAAATGATGGTAATCTTGATTTCCTTCTTTTGGCACAATGTTTTCCCAAGCATTTATTTTATGTATAAGGGAAAGTCTAAACCAGATCATCTTTGGGAAAGGGTTTTGGAAAAATATCATGCAGCATGCTTGTTATGATATGAAACACTGAGAAAATAGTAGAAAATGCTTGTAACCTTCTTTTCCCCAATGCTTTCAGAGACTTTATTTGAAAACAATAATCAAATAATTGAATCAGAGCTTGCCATTTACCCTCAGTAAAATATTCTAGTGCAATGTACATGTAGAGTTAAACAATATACAAAGAATGAGCCATAAGCTGTGTCCAAGAGATTTGTTTTGTTAGCTCCACAGAATGTCAGGCCAGTGGGCTATTGTCATGGCGGTGTGTCCATCATGTGTCTGTCCATCCCCATCTATGTGTGTGTCTGTCTGTCTGTATTTCCAGTTTGTTTTACAGGACTTCTAACTCATATTCCACCATTGACATCTAAATAAGTTCAACATTTCGATCTAAGATTAGCTATTTGGTCTTTACTGAACCATTAAGTGGGATGGGGGGGGGGGGGGGGGGGTTTCTAAAATTGCCTAATATTGACATTTTATCAGTAAATTTTGAAATATATTAACAGTTTGTGCTATAAAATACTCTATTTTATCAATCTACATGAAAAGAATAAAAATAGAAAAATTGTCATTTTTCTGTGCTTACTTACCCCACCCACTTTTTTAGCCTTGTATCAGTTTTAATCACCACAACTCTATGTTAGTTTTGCCTTTCAATAATTTGTATTGGTATTACAATGGAATTTAGTGAGAAATATCCACAAGTTTATGTTGTAATTGATAAAAAGCATTTGGAAAACAATGATTTGAATGGTTGAAAATGCATACAAATGCAACTTTTCGTGGTAAAACTTATGAAATTTTCCAACAAATGATTATTTTGAGGATAAAGGGTTGAAATACAAGTTTTGTTAGTGGGTTTGCAATGATTTTAAGGTGTTTTGATAAAGAAAATCATTAAATAGGCTAAATTTTATGCTCTGAGGTGATTTTTGTCTTTTTTGGCACTGTGCCAACTTTGCCCCACATTTTTCATTACTTAAAATATTTTCCCCACTCAAATTTTTGCATATATCAATTCTACTATGGCGCATGTTTCAACTCTAGTAGACAATTAGTTGTAAAAAGTGTTGACTCATTTGGAGTATTTCTCTAAAAATAACCAATTTTGACCTTTTTCCAAATTATGCAAAAGGAGTCATTTTGTGATGACGAATGCGGGTTCTGTGAAAGGTGTACAGATATCAGAGTAGCAGCAAAGAAACTTTGAATAACAGACCTTTCATACATTTGTAACAAAATAAAAGTCTTATGGCTATAGTTGGTGCATTGTAAGCTCAAAAATGTGCCATTTTTTCCCAAAAAATGAGAAAAATATGCAAAAAATGAAATTTCCTCGTTTCCATGGCAACCATGCACAATTTTCAAAATCTAAGTGTCAATTGTGCATTAGGGGGTTAAAATGGGTTCACATACAAAATTTAAGAAAAATCCATGAGGTGCCGTGCCGGACCCCTATGTAAAATTTCTGGTCCTTACAGAGAATTCCTCTTAAAAACTCTCGTCTCTCTTGGTAGAAAACATTGTGGGAAATAAAGAAATTACTTGTCATTATATTTTCATGTACCATTACCTAGTGGAGAGCCAAATAGAGTCTTTGTATGGAAATGGTTTAAGGTATCTAAGACAAACAATCCCAAACAGCATTGAGAGTGAATGAAAATAGGAATATACTTATAAGGAGCATCTTCTCGTTTTTCCTCCAGGTTTCCTTTGTTAATATGTACTTATTAACATCTATTTTGAAGTCTTATCTGCAGCAGCCTTCAAATTTGACCAATTAATCCATTCTCACACAATGACGATTTTTGACACCAATAACGTAAAGGCTTTAGAAAACATTGTGGAAAAAAATGAAGAAATTGCTTGTGACAAACAGTTTCTTCATTTCCCACAATGTTTTCTACCCCAAAAGACCAAATAATTCAAAATTCCATTCACTTAAAATTGTCGTCTGCAACTTCTTTGAATTTGGAAGAGCCCAAAATATTGTCCTTTGGTAATGGGTTGAGAATTTTGAAGTTTGATAAAAGTATAAGAATCTACCATTAACCTAGTAATCTTATTGTACCCGAGGAAGAGTCTCTGTTAACTTGGTAAGACATCTATCAGCAATCAGCAATTATTTCTTTTCTCTATATAGACGAAATCCAGGGCTTGGTAGGAAAAGGTTTTAACCCATTACAAGACGATAAACTTTTGGATGATGCAGATGATAATTTCAAGTAAATATACATGTAATTTAAATTTTTTTGGTCTTTAAGGGTAGAAAACATTGTGGGAAATAAAGAAATTGCTTGTCACAAGCCATTTCTTCATTTTCCACAATGTTTTCCAAAGTCATTATCTTGTGGGGAGTCAAAGAGTCACTGTGTGGTAATGGGTTTATACCACACCACACCCACAAACATCCAAACACTCACCTTGAAATCTCGTTATAACTGAGGAAGAGTCTCTGCAGGCTGGGTAGGGTATCTACTTCCATCACGGTTCGAATCTTGTTGCGGCGTAAATTCAGCTCCGCCAGTGAGTCCATGCCGGAGAGGCCGCTGACGTGTGAGATCTGGTTGCCCGCCAGATTCAGGACCCGTAACTCTGTCAGGTGATTCAGGTTCTCTATACATAATATCTGTAATAGGAGGTAACTTATCAAGTAACCCTTTCTACCACACAAAACTCCAAAGTTTTGATGTCTAAATGGAGTTCTTACAAAACTTGTTTCGTGCACATTTACAAGTTAAAAGCAAATCAAACAGAAATTGTAATTGTTGTTTAAGTT
The DNA here is from genome assembly GCA_963680895.1 of Fragum sueziense. Lineage (NCBI taxonomy): Eukaryota > Metazoa > Mollusca > Bivalvia > Cardiida > Cardiidae > Fragum > Fragum sueziense. The sequence goes on from OY804598.1 coordinate 11,636,478, forward strand.
TATTGGGGTTTTTACCCCGTTTTCAACTGCCAGGGTCATATCACGGCCGCTGGAGCACCCACTCATGGATTCCTGTTGTTTCTCAAACCAGTACTACCACAAAATACGTACCCAGCCTCTGGCTGCTCGCCCACTAAGGTTAACGATTTCAAACCCATTGGTGGATGACAATTTTGTCAGAAAGGGTATCAAACCTGGGACCTCTCGAATGAGAGACAGGTGAGCTACCAACTGTGCTAAGGCCGCAGCCTGTAGTTGTTGTTCTGACATGTATTTAAGCCATATCTGGTGCAATGACTCAGTAATTCTTTATGGCATTTTTTGGAAGCAAATTTTGCTTCTCTTTGCAGCCACCTGTCTCTGCACTTTACCATACTCTGCATACCACACAACATCTTCCAGTCCTCCTCACTATAAATAGTTCTATCAAAAGCAAAGATTAATGAGGTAACAGTCAATCAAATATTCAATATGTTAGTCTGAAGTTATGTGTAGATATTGAATTGTGAGACGGAAAATGAAACATTCAATTAATCATGTCTCTAAGAGAAGAAAAGATCGACGTAGTAATTTGGTTTGTTATGGTTCAAAGATCAGTCAAATGGCCTTCCTTTTAAATGGGTCAGTCGAGTTTGCTGAACTATGAAATATATTCAAAGCTTACACAAACGATTAATATGCATGAAGTTGTGCTAAAAATAGATACAGCTCCAGCATGGAATCAAAGTCTTCATGGTATTCTGGATAATCAAAGTACCTGATCAAAGTACTCTACGAATCAAAGTATTCAAGGTATTCAAATGGATAATCAAAGTACCTAATCAAAGTACTCTACTTCTGGACAGGCCTACATTATTGACAAATTTGCTTCCAAACAGTACTTTCAGTACTTTGATTATAGAATATGTTTCGCAAATCTGCAGATCCTACTGAACACTGTCAATAATCAAGCAAATAAGATCGAAAGTGTCAAGGATTTTTTGACACAATTTTGTGGGCAGACCTAACATCTTAGTCAATAGGCTGACCCCAGAAAATACCCAATTTCAATTGTATGAGTAAATGACAAGAGGACCATGATGGTCCTTAATCGCTCACCTGAACCTAGATAGAATGAAAGTCCCAATGTTGTCAAGTTCAAGAGCACATAATTTAAGATGCGAGATTATGATCCAGATGAAAACTGCTTTCATAATCTTAAATGATCAATATTTGTAGCTGTTACAGTAAAACAAAGTGGAAGAAAACAACAATTTTGTCACAGTCAAGGGCACATAACTCTGTTCTGATAAAGAAATTCTCATCAACATTCTGTCCAAGTTTTTTAATTGGTTAATATTTATTGCTGTTTGAGAGAAACAAAGTCGAAAACAACAATTTTGTAACCATCAAAGGCACACAACTCTGTTTTTTTTTAGTCCAATCAATCTGACAAATTAAAACATTAAAGATATTATGGTCAACAACATTGTGACCAAGTTGTGTCTTGATTGGTCCATATTTGTTTGTTAGAGACAAACTAAAGTCGAAAACAGTAAATTTATGAAATTAAAGGGCCAATAACATTTGTTTTTCTGGCCAAATCAAGCTGAAAATTTTCAAGGATCTTATAGTCACCAACATTGTGGCCAAGTTTTGTCTTGATTAGTCAATAAATGTAGATGCTACAGTGTAAACAAAGTCGAAAACAGCAATTTTGTCAAATTCAAGGGCACATAACTCCAGACTTCCTGCTCTTATCACACTGAAAATCGAACTCATCCAAGATCTTATAGTAACCAACATTGTGGCAAAGTTTTGTCTTGATTGGTCAATATTTGTAGATACTAGCGTGGTAACAAAGTCAAAACTAGCCATTTTTGACATTCAAGGGCACATAACTCTGGACTTCCTAGTCCAATCTGACTCAAAATCAAACTCATCCGTGGACTTATGGTCATACATGTTTTGATTAAGTTTGGTAAAGATTGGTCAATATTTGTGGATACTAGAGTGGTAACAAAGTCAAAACTAGCCATTTTTGACGTTCAAGGGCACATAACTCTGGACTTCCTAGTCCGATCTAACTCAAAATCGAACTCATCCGAGAACTTATGGTCATACATGTTTTGACCAAGTTTGGTCAAGATTGGTTAATATTTGTGGATGCTAGAGTGGTAACAACAAATTGTGGACAGACGGACGGACGGACGGACGGACAGACGGACGGACGGACAGACGGACGACGGACAAAAAGCGACCACAATAGCTCACCTTGAGCACTTCGTGCTCAGGTGAGCTAAAAAGCAATTCCAGTCTTTTTTCTAAATGTCTTCTTTGCTAATGCAACACAGAAAGTAGTCAAATGGAGATTATACTGATATCAGCATTGTTTCCTTTTCCATGTTTCCCCCCAAGCCTTTTCCAAACAAGACTTGGTTTCGACATCCCTGACCAGAAGTTTCTCATTTTGCCTCAATGTTTTCCCTGCTATTTCTTTTTACACAAATCCAGTCTTTTTCAACATCTACTATGGCTGCATTTGGTTTTGAAATGGATCACCCTAATATTTCGCTGTTTGGGAAAGGGTTTATTAAAGGGTCAATATACCTGATTTCCGTGAAGATCTAGGACATCTAACTTTACAAGGGAATCTAAATTCTCGATCTTTCTTAATCTGAAAACAGAAATAGTAGAAAACAACATATTTCCAGACAGCAAAATATTACATTACGTCGCTTTTTAACGAAAAACTCGTAACTGCAGCTTGATTTAAGCTGCAGTTACGAGGTTTTCAAGGAAAAGCAGCTATTGGTTCATACTCAAAACAGGAGATGTTTGTAAATCTATGTCTCACAAGGCACAACCTTTGTTGAGGCAGCCAAAGTTTATAATGGCATTAATGTTTTTTAACAATTTAGAGAGTTGCCTATCAAAGGATCATTCCTGCCAAGTTTAGAAAAAGCATGACACACTTGATTTAGAGAAGAATATTCTTTGTTATATGAAAACATATATATAACATATTGCCTCTTTTTAATGCTACAAAATTTTCTGCTGACAAAACAATTTCTTCTATTCCCTAAATGCTAAAACTAAAACTTGCTTTCTATTCTAATGGAATCAAAACTTGGATGCTTTCAGGAAACAGGAATATGGTTTAAATTTCCTAAACTTACTTGTTTTTGCCCAACATAAGGACCCTAAGTGACCTGAGTGAATTAAGGCCAGATATTTCCTCTATTTGGTTGTCATAAAGATCGAGAAATATGAGTCGTTTTAGACTGCCTAAATGTTGTATCTTGCTGATCAAGTTGTGCTGGTAGTTCAACAATCTCAACTGCTCTTCTCCTTCTAGAATAGGACATACTGAGAGTTTCCGTCTGTAAATAGAATAGATACAAGTATAAAGCAGGTATTAATCTTTAACAAAACAGAAAATTCAAAGATGTTGCTGAGTGATGCTGAATCCAATGACCAAGTGAATGAAATCTTACATTTTTGGTCTTTCTTCATAGAAAACATTGTGGAAAATGAAGAAATTGCTTGTCACAAGCAATTTCTTAATTTTCTACAAAGTTTTCCATAGCCTACATACTAATGGGGGTTTCACTAATCAGTATTTATGCTTGTAAGAGGAGTGACAACAAAGACTGTCAGAGGACAGCAAAGCAAAACTATCAAGTCTGAAAAGGTTAATTTTTTACTAAATTTATAAATGACAGAGTAATGAATCTTTGTCTAGAGGTTGATATTATGGTCAAAGAAACATGTGCAAACTTTTAAAGCAATAGCTGAGTTGCCAGTAAAAACTTAGCAAAGAATTTCCATGTCCAAAAAGGGTTAAATCATATGTCCATTTTTGTCCTGCCGAAGAAGAGCATGTTATGTACACGAAATGGTAAGGATTAGAAGGTCAAAAACTTTCACTGAAGTTTTGCTAGCTCACTATAAATCTGTGTAGTTTCTCCAGGCAGCTTTAAAAAACAAGAGGACCATGATGGTCCTATATCGCTCACCTGAACCAAAATGATATAAGCAACACTTTTCTTCAATTCAAAAAATACTTACGACTTTAAGACTGAAAACGAACTTATGGTCAACAACATTGTGAAAATCGAACTCATCCAAGTTTTCATCGTGCCCAACATTGTGTTCAAGATTTGTCTTGTTTGATAAATAATTGTAGATTCTGGAGTATAAACAAGGTCGAAAAACAGCTGAAAACAGCAATTTTGTCAAATTCAAGGGCACATAACTCTCGACTTTCTAGTCAGATCAGGCTGAAAATCAAACTCATCCGAGATCTTATGATATCCAACATTGTGTCCAAGAATTGTCTTGATTGGTCAATAATTGTAGATTCTAGAGTGTGAACAAGGTCTAAAGCAGCCGAAAACGGAAATTTGATCAAATTCAAGGGCACATAACTCTCCACTTTTTGATCAGATCGGACTGAAAATCAAACTTATCCAAGATCTTATGGTCTCAAACATTGTGTTCAAGTTTTGTCTTAATTGATAAATAATAGTAGATTATAGAGTGTAAACAATGTCAAAAACAGCCGAAATCGGCAATTTTATCAAATTCAAGGGCACATAACTCTGATATTTCTGGTAAGATCAAACTGAAAATCAAACTCATCTGAGATCTTATGGTCTCCAACCTTGTGTCCAAGATTTGTCATGATTGGTTAAAAATTATAGATTCTAGAGTGTAAATAAGGTCGAAAACAGTCAAAAACGGCAATTTTGTCAAATTCAAGGGCTTATAACTCTCAACTTTCTGATCAGATAAGACTGAAAATCAAAGTCATCCCAGATCTTATGATCCCCAATATTGTGTCCAAGTTTTGGATTGATTGATCAATAATTGTAGATTCTAGGGTGTAAACATCGTCGAAAACAACCAAAAATGACAATTTTGTCAAATTCAAGGGCGAGTAACTCTCAACTTTCTAATCAGATTAGACTGAAAAGCATACTCATCCAAGATCTCATGGTCCCAAATATTGTGTCAAAGTTTTGTCTTGATTGATGAATAATTGTAGATTCTAGAGTGTAAACAAGGTCAAAAACAGCCGAAAATAGCAATTTTGTCAAATTCAAGGGCGCATAACTCTCGTCTTTCTGGTCAGATCAGACTGAAAATCAAACTCATCCGAAATCTTATGGTCTGCAATGTTATGTCCAAGATTTGTCATGATTGATCAATAATTGTAGATGCTAGTGTAAACAATGTCAAAACTAAGTATTTTTCGCATTCAAGGGCAGATAACTCCTGCATTTCTAGTTCGATCTGACCGATAATCGAACTCATCCGAGATCTTATGGCCATACATGTTTTGATCAAGTTTGGTCAAGATTGGCTTATATTTGTAGATGCTAGAGTGTAAACACGAAATTGTGGACGGACGGACGGACGGACAGACGGACAGACGGACAGACGGACGACGGACAAAAAGTGACCACAATAGCTCACCTTGAGCACTTCGTGCTCAGGTGAGCTAATTACGGAGGTAATAGAATAAATGTCTATAATCATGTTAGTTTCCCTTTTTATCAAGAAACTCCCAAAATATGATTTTATGTACAAAGAAGCGACTGGAATTATGTTTTTTCTTATTTTGATACTAAAAAGCAACTAGAATTCATCCTTTTCTTACTTTCTCTCAATAGTTTCTAATTGAATAATGTTGAAAGTTACCTGTCCAAGTTAAGTCTGTCTGGGTTAGATGCGCGTTCTTCAGGTGTTCTATACACTACAGGTATACCAGGAGCTGACGGACTCTCAGCAAAGATCACCCTGTCACCTGAAACACATAAACATATTGCGTACCAAATGGGTCAAAAGTCTATTTAGAGTGTGCACGCATAAAATATATGTGTCGACGCGTAAATTTTAGGCGTCGACATGTATATTTATGCGTTGATGCATAAAATTTACACAAGCAGTTGAATATTTATGCGTCGACGCACCATTTTAGGGTGGTCTAATTTGAAGGCTGATGCAGATGGCAAAATGGATGTTGATAAAGAATAGATTTGTGTACAACAAAGCCTATAAAATATTGAGGCAAGAGTAGAAAATTCTGACTATCAGCATTTTCTTCTTTTGCCTCAATGTTTTCCAAAGCCAATTCCATAAGGGGCGTCAAAACCAGGTCTTTTTTGTGAAACGGTTAAGGGTTGCATCCAACTAGAACTGTCACATAGCAGACTTATACCCCTCCCAACTCCTAGTTGTTTCAGCAACAAAATCAGAGTCAAAGAATCTCTCTTAGATGACTTTGGAGAGCAAATAATATCATAATGCAGTACACCAGTAAACCACCACCTGAGGAGCATTTCTGCCAAGTTTTATCAAAATTGATCCACTGGTTTAAGAGAAGCAGATTTCTAAAGAAAAGTTTACGAACGTACAGATGCATGCACAGATGCACAATGGACACAACTCCTTAACAACCCCTGCAAAAAGTTCATTTTAGTTCAAGAACTGTTCTAGAAGGTTCTAGATCATTGAATAGCAGTTCTAGAACTGCCATTTAACGATCTAGAACATTCTAGAACTAGAAATGTGTTCTTGAACTTCTTTTGCCGGGGAATAGCTCACCAGCCTTCCGCCTCTGGAGCTAAAAAACACCATTAATGGATTTGGAAACCTTGTATATTTTTTAAACTTATTCAATTTTTGCTGAAATTTCTTCCTAAAATTTGAATACTGGCTACAATATCAGCTCAATCAATTCCTGAAAATTGCTGCTATAATAAATTGCACACTGTGGAAAGTTGTTAGTAAAGTAAAAGGCCTGTAATAATTCTCATAGTTAATGAAATATGAGTAATTGTAATACACTTGTGTTTTCCTGATAATTGATCCCATAACATTTTTTCTCTTTATTTTTTCCCTCCCACATAACAAAAAGTGTTTCTTTTACGAAATTATATAGATCTATAGACACGAAGCTGAAAGCGTACAATTTTGAGTATAAGTTCTAGTTCTTGAGTATATCATAGTTCATCTAGTCTAATGTTGCTTTCTAACATCAGCAATACTATTTCTTGGTATAAGGCTTCTGTATCATCTTACTCTATCTACTTCTAGTGCAGAGGGAGTGAAGACATTCTTACTTTTTTATTTCATATCCAAACGCCATGTTGTGGGTACTCATTAAAACTGTCCCAATGAGACATTCTAATGTGTACCCACACCATAAGGTTTGATGAACATTTAGTGAATTATCTTCACTATGAAGTCATCACTTGTCTTACCTGCATGGGGATCTAAATTGTCTAACTAGTGTCTATCTAAACAAGAGCTAACAAAGAGCATACTAATGTTTGTTGGCTTATTTTCCGTCATGGTTTTACATTGTCATATTTTTATAATCTTTTCAAAAAATGTTTTCAAAAAAACAAGAGGACCATGATGGTCCTATATCGCTTACCTGAACCAAAATGATATAAGCAACACTTTTCTTCAATTCAAAAAATATTTATGACTTTAAGACTGAAAACAAACTTATGGTCAATAACATTGTGAAAATTGAACTCATCCAAGATTTCATCGTGCCCAACATTGTGTCCAAGATTTGTCTTGTTTGATAAATAATTGTAGATTCTAGAGTATAAACAAGGTCAAAACAGCCGAAAACAGCAATTTTGTCAAATTCAAGGGCACACAACTCTCCACTTTCTAGTCAGATCAGGCTGAAAATCAAACTCATCCAAGATCTTATGATATCCAACATTGTGTCCAAGATTTGTCTTCATTGGTCAATAATTGTAGATTCTAGAGTGTAAACAAGGTCTAAAGCAGCCGAAAACAGCAATTTGATCAAGTTCAAGGGCACATAACTCTCCACTTTTTGATCAGATCAGACTGAAAATCAACCTTATCCAAGATCTTATGGTCTCAAACATTGTGTTCAAGTTTTGTCTTAATTGATAAATAATAGTAGATTATAGAGTGTAAACAATGTCAAAAACAGCCGAAATCGGCAATTCTATCAAATTCAAGGGCACATAACTCATCTTTCTGGTCAGATCAGACTGAAAATTAAACTCATCTGAGATCTTATGGCCTCCAACCTTGTGTCCAAGATTTGTCTTGATTGGTCAAAAATTGTAGATTCTAGAGTGTAAATAAGGTCTAAAACAGTCAACAAGAGGACCATGATGGTCCTATATCGCTCACCTGAACCAAGATGATATGAGCCAAAGTTATGTTTGAATCAATTAACATTTGTGACATCAAGACTGAAAACAAACTTATGGTCATCAACATTAATTCCCTGTTTCGTCTTTATAGGTCAATATATCTGGTTGTAAAGGGTGAAAACAAAGTCAAAAATGAGAATTTTGTCCATTTCAAGGACAGATAACTCAGCAACTGCTTGTCTAATTGTGCTGAAGTTCAAACTCATCCATGATCTTATGGTGATTGACCATTATATCCAAGATCAAAGTTTTGTCTTGATTGGTCACCAATAATTTTGTGGTTGTTAGAGTAAAAACAAAGTCGAAAACAGCAATTTTGTCAAATTCAAGGGCAGATAACTCAGGACATTCTGGTCCGATCAAACCAAAACAAAAACTCATCCGGAATCTTATATAAGGTCACCAACATTGTGTCCAATTTTTGTATAGATTGGTCAATATTTGTTGATCTATGCTAGAGTGTAAACAATGTCAAAAGTAGCTTTTTTTCATTCAAGGGCAGATAACTTCTGACTTTCTAGTCCGATCTCACCCAAAATCGAACTCATCCAAGATCTTATGGTCACTGATATTGTGTTAAAGTTTTGTCTTGATTGCTCAATAACTGTAGATGCTATAGTGCAAACAAAGTCGAAAACGGTCAAAAAAGACAATTTTGTCAAATTCAAGGGCAGATAACTCAAGACTTTCTGGTCCGATCAAACCAAAAATCAAGCTCATCCGAGATCTTATGGTCACCAACATTGTGTATAACTTTTGTATTGATTGGTCAATATTTGTAGATGCTAGAGCGTAAACAATGTCAAAAGTAGCTATTTTTTACATTCAAGGGCAGATAACTCGGGACTTTCTGGTCCGATCTGACCCAAATTCGAACTCATCCGAGAGCTTATGATTATACATGTTTTGACCAAGTTTGGTTAAGATTGGCTTATATTTGTAGATGCTAGAGTGTAAACACCAAATTGTTGACAGACGGACGGACATACGGACATACGGACGGACGACGGACAAAAAGCGATCACAATAGCTCACCTTGAGCACTTCGTGCTCAGGTGAGCTAAAAACAGCAATTTTGTCAAATTCAAGGGCTCATAACTCTCAACTTTCTAATCAGATAAGACTGAAAATCAAACTCATCCCAGATCTTATGATCCCCAATATTGTGTCCAAGTTTTGGATTGATTGATCAATAATTGTAGATTCTAGAGTGTAAACATCGTCGAAAACAGCTAAAAATGACAATTTTGTCAAATTCAAGGGCAAGTAACTCTCGACTTTCTGATCAGATGAGACTGAAAATAATACTCATCCGAGATCTCATGGTCCCAAACATTGTTTCAAAGTTTTGTCTTGATTGATGAATAATTGTAGATTCTAGAGTGTAAACAAGGTCAAAAACAGCCGAAAATGGCAATTTTGTCAAATTCAAGGGCACTAACTCTCATCTTTCTGGTCAGATCAGACTGAAAATCAAACTCATCCGAGATCTTATGGTCTGCAATGTTATGTCCAAGATTTGTCTTGATTGATCAATAATTGTAGATGCTAGAGTGTAAACAATGTCAAAACTAAGTATTTTTCGCATTCAAGGGCAGATAACTCCTGCATTTCTAGTTCGATCTGACCCATAATCGAACTCATCCGAGATCTTATGGCCATACATGTTTTGACCAACTTTGGTCAAGATTGGCTTATATTTGTAGATGCTAGAGTGTAAACACAAAATTGTGAACGGATGGACAGACAGACGGACGACGGACAAAAAGTGACCACAATAGCTCACCTTGAGCACTTCGTGCTCAGGTGAGCTAAAAAAGTACAGTGAAATGGTTATAAATACAAGAATTTGAATTTTCAATGAGAACATGAATAATTTATATTTGGATGGGAACCAATATTAAAGAACCCTGCAAAAGTTTGGTCCAGCGACTGGTACAGAACTCACTATTATATTATTTGTTCTAACATGCATCATCAGAACTAGTACTTCAAAAAGTATTTATTGTATGAAATTGGAATGATTCTAAAATGATTTTAATCAAACTAAATTCAAGGTAGAATGTCAATCCATATCCTGACCTTGTATAGAGTTATTAATTCATTAAATTGTTAACTAGAACTGTTCTTGTTCTTTTCTTGAAATAACAATTACCGTAATGTTGTTCTGAAACTGAACTTAGCAGTACATTTGTGATTTAATAGAAAAAATTCATTTATAACTATTGTTGAACTTTTCCACAATTCACAGCTTTAAAAACTTCTGTCACATATGTAGACCAGTTCTAATCAAAAGTTCTAGAAGTTTGCAGTAAATTTTCTACAAAATGACCTAACAGGGGACTGGCTCTAAACCCGTTCTCCAAGGAACATCAGCTAGATAAACTATAACTGGTATCATGTTATAGTTATTGTACATTCTGCATATCAATTTTATCCAACATCTATACCACGGTGGATAACCCACGTGACTTTTGGGAAACTTTCAAACTGAAAAATCCTGCACTTCAAGGTATGTTTCGTTTGATTCCTCTACTTATACTCTACAGATTTTGACAAGATAAAGTGCACTGTACACATTTTTTGTGCTTTAGCTTGTATGTTTGAAGAAACCAGGCCCTGGTTTCTCGAAAAAAAAAACTTAAGTATATTCTCATGAGTTCATGCTCAACTTTAAAGGGATACTGTCAAACGTTGAAGGGTATTCCATTGAAGTTCACTTGGATATCATGTGAATCGAGCATGTGCGAGTTAAACACAGGAATGGCTCTCTCAAAGGTGCATACAGTAAACTTTATCTCATCAAAATCCGTACAGCTGAGAAATTAAAAAAACATACCTTATAGAGGATAATTTTTCCACGTGAATGTTTCCCAAAAGTCATGTGGTTTAGCCACCATGTATACTAAATTACTAAGGGCCTACAATCTAGAGGTTGGTTTAGACTCGGATCTACAGGCCTATGCTAGCCTTACCAACATTGGCTCTTCCCTCGCACACTAAAAAAGCATGTCTATAAGACTTTTCTGCAATCACTGCCTTCTCTGTCAACAAAATAGGTAAGCACACATCACATAAAGCTCTCAAACTTGTTACAAGCATCAACATCAACACCATGCACACAACCATGCCTTTAAACAATGTCATCAAAGATGTTCTTAATTATCTTACAAGGCTTATTCTGGTTTTTGGTTCATTTTTTCTTAAAGTTCATATATTTTGAAAAAACAATACGATTTGAGAACATGGAATATTGAATAGTCGAGAACCTTAGATATTTTCATAAAAATTTCATAGACTAAAATTTGTTTATCCATTTTTCTTTTTCACATCATTATAATCAGCAAAATAAGCATTGTTATAAAAAATTGTCCAAAAGCAAAAGATGAATGTATAGTCTTAGACATTCAACTTTTGTCATTTCAATTCAAAAGCCTATGTTTTGGGTGCTCCATGGAATTGAGACAATTCAAATGAGTACCAAAACATGATATAAAATGGACAATAAATGGCCAATGAATGTTTTTTTTTTCATTTTTGATAAATGATTACCTCCTCTTATCTAAACTTACGTGGACAACTGTATTTGTTAATGAATCACTGCAACATGCACACATGATATACTAGTCTACCAAAATGTCAGTCAGAGAAATAAATAAAAGATGATCCCAGATTAGAGGTCCACACTTTAACCATTCTTCCTGTTGTTTTTTTAAATCAATATCTATGAGCTAGAATCAGGAAAAAAGGTCCTGTGTAATGGTATTTGACACCAACATGGATCTATTTCATCATGTGCAGTCTGATCAAGATCCATGCTGATCGACAATTCCAATAAGTTTTGACAGATTCACAATTGACCTTGGTCCATGACAGTCTAAACTATTACAAGGGCCCTATGATCTATTGTGTTCCAAAACACCATTTTTCCAGATCCTGGCCGATATCTTTTTTTTTATCTCCTATCAATCTGTGAAGAATGGTTAACAAATCTGGACAAGAAGTTAGAAGAAACACAGTTAGAAAACCCTTCACCGACCTGGTAGAAATGCAGGTGTTTTTTGTTGCTTTGGTGAAAAGAGAGAGTTGCGGGAATGTCGGCCATCTTGGCGGCCATCTTGGTCCTCGTCCCCCGTAATTAGGTCGGCCGGTACATGGGAGAGATCATGTACATTGGCAGCGGACACAGGTACAATTTGTTGTTGTTGTTTCTTTGAGCTACTTCGATAATGAATTGGAATTTTCTCTGCAAGTAAAACGTGACAGAACAACTGTGGTGCAGATCATGCAAGACAAACAGGCATCGGCTGCAGCAGCGGCGTGCATCTAACATCTTATCTAGAAAGCAAAGAGACTGGTCATGGTGCAAGAAATAAAGGCATATTCACCAGCTTTCCAAAATTGGTTGTCTCAGTTACTATAAAATACTTAACAATCCATCTGATTGGCCAAGACATATGTCTTGGCCAATCAGATTGATTGTTGTGTAATTTTAAAGGTATGTTTGGTTGGTGAATTCCATTACCCCTAATCTTTTGATTTCAATTCCGCCTATCCTACTTATATGCAAAAGCAAAATGATTATTTTTCCATGTTGCAGGTACAGTGAAATGTCTTCATTCTTTCTTCAGTGCAAAGTCAAAAATATTTTGCGATTAATCAGAAAAGAATGTATGTTGTTTCACAACCTCTTAATTTAAATCAAGATTGAAGAACCTTTTTAAAGTACACTTCCTGTAATATGACCTTTATATAACTTTGGAATTTCCAGTAACATAAGAAGTTTTTGGGCAACATTGTTAATATTGGGCATCGGAAAATGCAAATGTTTTCCATTTTTATGTAGGAGAAATAGCCACAATTGAGACTGACCTTTTCTGCCATTACCAAACAATCATCATGGTCTACCACTATATTAATAAAGGCATGTTGTTATAGGGGAAATTAATTTTTTCAACCTTAATCACTCTTTAATTCTGTCCACTTGTATTTATCCCTTTCCCAAACAAGACCTGATAAATTTGACATCCCTTGAAGGTAAAGGTTTGTGAAAATATTGATACTAAAGAGGAAAATGCTGATAACCAGCCTTTTCTACTTTTGCCTAAATATTTCCTGGACAATACTGTGGATGGATTCTTCATTTATTCCTACCAATCTTATCATCTGCAACATCTTCTAACTTGTCCAAACTACAATTTTGTCATCTGGGAAAGGGTTATGGTAAAAGAATGATTAATAAGTGCTGGATGACTATAATAAGGTGGTCTACTCTACATTTATGCTATGTTTCAGTGAAATAGGTGAAAAAAGACTGTGTAAACGCACCAACGCCTCGTAATCGTTCCATGCTGTGATCTACACTGTGCATCCTATACCATGCAAAATAGTGATAACAAAATCAAACAAAATATAAAGAAATCTTAATTCTACTAACAAAAACTAATAAAGTAAATAAAACCAAGATCTATTTGTGAAACACTAATGCACCTGAAACAGCTAATGTTAAATTTTTGGACAGATGGACCGACAGACGGACATGAGTAAACAACATGCCAACAATAGCTTTCAAAGTGGAACTGTCATAGATTTTGTCATTTGTGAAAGAGATATTGCAGTAATTACTATTCCCTACCAGATTTTCCTAATCCTTTCACCCAAATCACAAAGAATGGTGAAGAAGGTGAAATCTGATCTCTTCCAAGGGGGATAACTCTGCTTGGTGCTGTAGAGGGCCTGCGAGGCAGCTTCTTCACATTATCTCCCTTGGCTATCATTATTTATTACCACTTAACGCTACTTCATTGTAGTTCTTCAATATATTTTTTTTTTTGTTCTCCATTTAAATTCAAGAAAAAGTTCATTTGAACGTTATTATTGCACTGCTGGAATGATCATGACTTTATATAAAGTTTAATGTTTACATCGGTGTATGGAAATGGTCCATATTTTCTCTTTATTTCTTCAAATTATCCCTTTAAAATACGAAGGGAGTATGTGAGTAAGTGTTTTTTAATCCTTTCCCAAACAAGAACAGGTTTTGACGTCCTTTAAAGGAAAGGTTTGGGAAAACATTGAGACAAAAGAAGAAAATGCTGATGATCAGCATTTTCTTCTTTTGTCTCAATATTTTCTGTGCTACAATATACGTAAATCATGTCTTTATAACAGCTTTTTTGTCGTCAGCAGCAGCTTCCAAATTTGACCACCGTAAAATTTTGCCATTTGGGAAAAGGTTAAACTAAATTTCAACTGAAAAGTTGTAAAAATAGAATGATGGTTACAGACAACACTTCAGATTGTGAAATGTGCACTTATGTCTTACTTATGATGGATTTTTGGACATATATCCAAATTCAAAGAGGACAGATGATATGAAAAGTCTACATGTTATATTCTCCTATTCCTTCAATGTTTTCAGAGCCAATAATCAAAATCATTCCATGTACTTCATATGGTACAAACAAGACAGTTTACGAAACAACTAAAAGACCTGAAGGTCTTGAATCGCTCCACAGGCCTGAGATTCTTTTAATATTTAATCCAAGTGTTGATTAGATAGTGAAAACAAAGTCACAATTTAGCATTTTTTTCAAATGGAAAGGCATATAACTGAGGATTTATCTTCCTATCAAGCTAAGAATCACACTAATGCAAGATCTTAAACTTCGTTTAAGTTTTGAAGAGCTTGTTCAATATTTGTAGATATACAGAGAGTAAAAACAAAGTCGAAAATAGCAATTTTGTCAAATTCTAGGGCACATAAAACAGGATTTAAGATTCAGATGATGCTGAAAATTATATCCATGCAAGATCTTTTGGCCGGTAAGATTATGAGAAAGTTTCATATTGATTGGGAGATATTTATGGCTGTTTGAGTAAAAATAAGGTCAAAAATGGTAAGAAATTTTGTCAATTTCAAGGGGACATAACTCATGATGTAAAATTCAGATTAAGCTGAAAATTACACTCTGGCAAGAACTTATGTTCAAAAATATTGTGTCAATGTCCTGTCTTGATAGGTCAATATTTGTACTTCCTTGAGTGAAAACAAAGTCAAAACAAGCAAATTCGTTGAATTGATATCCCCCGCCGAACATATTTTCATTGTCAATAAAGCACGGAAACGAATATAACTCTGTATGTATATGGCTTCAACAGAACGAATATCACTCTGTATGTATATGGCTTCAACAAAACGAATATCACTCTGTATGTATATGACTTAAACAGTCAGGGGCAGTAACTCTAAATTTGACTGTCGAACCCGGTAACCCCGACGATGTGCACATGTCCTCATTGTAGTGAAGCTGTGAGCCAAGTTTCATTGAAATCCAGTCTATAGTTTTCAAGAAATAGCGCGGAAGCGAATATCACTCTGTATGTATATGGCTAAAACAGTCAGGGCCAGTAACTCTAAATTCGGCGGTCGAACCGGATAACCCCGACGATATGCGCATGTCCTCATTGTAGTAAAGCTGTGTGCCAAGTTTCATTGAAATCCGGTCTACAGTTTTCAAGAAATAGCGCGGAAACGAATATCACTCTGTATGTATATGGCTTAAACAGTCAGGGGCAGTAACTCTAAATTCGGCGGTCGAACCGGATAACCCTGACGATATGCGCATGTCCACTTTGTAGTGAAGCTGTGTGCCACGTTTCATTGAAATCCGGTCTACAGTTTTCAAGAAATAGCGCGGAAACGAATATCACTCTGTATGTATATGGCTTAAACAGTCAGGGGCAGTAACTCTGAATTCGACGGTCGAACCTGGTAACCCCGACGATATGCGCATGTCCTCATTGTAGTAAAGCTGTGTGCCAAGTTTCATTGAAATCCGGTCTACAGTTTTCAAGAAATAGCGCGGAAACGAATATCACTCTGTATGTATATGGCTTAAACAGTCAGGGGCAGTAACTCTAAATTCGACTGTCAAACCCGGTAACCCCGACAATGTGCGCATGTCCTCATTGTAGTGAAGCTGTGAGCCAAGTTTCATTGAAATCCAGTCTATAGTTTTCAAGAAATAGCGCGGAAGCGAATATCACTCTGTATGTATATGGCTAAAACAGTCAGGGCCAGTAACTCTAAATTCGGCAGTCGAACCGGATAACCCCGACGATATGTGCATGTCCTCATTGTAGTAAAGCTGTGTGCCAAGTTTCATTGAAATCCGGTCTACAGTTTTCAAGAAATAGCGCGGAAACGAATATCACTCTGTATGTATATGGCTAAAACAGTCAGGGGCAGTAACTCTAAATTCGGCGGTCGAACCGGATATCCCTGACGATATGCGCATGTCCACTTTGTAGTGAAGCTGTGTGCCAAGTTTCATTGAAATCCGGTCTACAGTTTTAAAGAAATAGCGCGGAAACGAATATCACTCTGTATGTATATGGCTTAAACAGTCAGGGGCAGTAACTCTGAATTCGACGGTCGAACCGGGTAACCCCGACGATATGCGCATGTCCACTTTGTAGTGAAGCTGTGTGCCAAGTTTCATCGAAATCCGTTCTACAGTTTTCAAGAAATAGCGCGGAAACGAATATCACTCTGTATGTATATGGCTTAAACAGTCAGGGGCAGTAACTCTGAATTCAATGGTCGAACCGGGTAACCCCGACGATATGCGCATGTCCTCATTGTAGTGAAGCTGTGTGCAAAGTTTCATCGAAATCCGGTCTATAGTTTCCAAGAAATAGCGCGGAAACGAATGTCAGACGGACGGACAGACGGACGGACAGACGGACGGACATGGCAAAAACAATATCCCCCCCGAAAAATCTTTTCGGCGGGGGATAATAAAGCCGAAAATGACAATTTTGTCAATTTCAAGGGCACATAACTAATGATATAAAATTCAGATCAAGCTGAAAATTATATCAAGGCAAGATCTTATTGTCATCAACATTCTTTTAAATTATTGTCTTGATTGGTAAATATTTGTAATTGCTAGAGTGAAACAAAGTAAAAATTGAGCCGAAAATGACAATTTTGTCAATTTCAAGGGCACATAACTCATGATATAAAATTCAGATCAAGCTGAAAATTATATCAAGGCAAGATCTTATTGTCATCAACATTCTTTTAAATTATTGTCTTGATTGGTAAATATTTGTAATTGCTAGAGTGAAACAAAGTAAAAATTGAGCCGAAAATAACAATTTTGTCAATTTCAAGGGCACATAACTCATGATATAAAATTAAGATCAAGCTGAAAATTGCACTCAGTCAAGATCTTATTGTCACTAACATTTTGGCCAAGTTTTGTCTTGATTGGTCATTATTTGTTAGTGCTAGAGTGAAAACAAAGTCAAAACAGCCATTTTTTAATTCAAGGGCATATAACTCCAGACTTTCTGGTTCAATCAGCATTAATTGAAGGAATCTGATAGAGGACCACCCAAGGATCATTCCTGTGAAGTTTGATTGAAATCCATCCAGTAGTTTCTGAGGAGAAGATTTTTAAAGAAAAAGTTGACGACCGGACGCACGGACGGACGCACGCACGCACGCACGACAGACACAGCGCCATGACAATAGCCCGCTGGCCTGAAGGCCAGTGGAGCTAAAAGTGCTTCCAGCAGTTTTTGAAAACATGACATTGATGTATGACCTTGTCCTGATATCAAAGAAAAGTTCGTGCTCAGGTGAGCTAAAAATCCCATTGAAAACATTGTACCTTGTCTCATTGCTCTATTATGTAGAGTTGATGTAGTGTGTTTTTGTGTCTATTTGAGTCAAGATTGGGAAAAAGGGCCCTTACATCATTATCAGCTAGATCAGCCTGCATAAAAGCTCTGATCAAGATCATAATTGCCTTACAGTTGGCATGGGTTATTGAAAAGCTTTAAGAGCAATAACATGGACCATGATCAGACTTTGTGTATATGTAGGCTGGTCTGGGTCCATGTTGATCACAAATGTCATAATGGCCCTTTTCTCAAAATCCTAGTCCATATCAATTCAGCTGTGATTTATTTACCTATTTCCATTGTAAAACTTTATGAATTTCAAAAGGAAAAGATGAGTCAAATTTGCTTTTTAAAGCTGAACATTTCAATAAGATTAGCATAACATGGCAATTAATAAATGCATGGCTTCAGATCAGCTAGCACCTAAGATCAGAAACCATAGTACAGTACTGTCTAACAGGATTATATAAACGAACAGCTTGATTTATCATAAGCTGATTAAAATGTTATGTGCACTGAAGTAATGTTATAACTTAATCTGTTTAATCCATACTCTTATTGAACGAGAAGCATCTTAACTCTTTCTCTAATGGCGAAAAGTTGCACTGCTTCATTTTGAAAGGTTGGCTGCAATTGACAAATTTTGAAGCAGACAAGGGAAGCATTTGTCTAAAATACACAAAGATAGGTAACATATTGTCGGTGTAAATGCAAAACCTCGTATGTCGATTGTCGCAATTTTCAAAGTAAAATCTTCTGTGTCCAGTTTAGAAGATTCTCGCAGGTTTTGAGGTAATTTTACTGATCAGTATTAATGAAACATTATCTGTGAACATTATGTCCAAGTTTCAAATAAAACCTTTCAGTTTGGGAAGAGTTATTACACTTTTTTCCTCCCCCTTTAAAAATTTTCGAAAACGAGATACGAGGTTTTGCATTTACAACGACGATATGAATTGCCTTTTGTCCTCAACATTTACCAGTAACATTGGTTAACCCTTTCCCAAACGTCAGAAATTTAGGGTGATCCACTTCAAAAACTGCCACAAATGACAAAATAGATGTTATTAAAGATAAGATTTGTGTAAAATATGGCACAAAAAATATTGAGACAAAAGGAGAAACTGCTGGTTATCAGCAGTTTCTTCTTTTGTTTCAATGTTTTCCCAAGCCATATGCAGTGTTTATTCTAGGATTTGAATAAAGTGGGGGATCTGCCCCCACCTCCCCAAAACATGTGGGGGATTTTGAAAAAATATGGGGGCATTACAATATAATAAATAGTTATGAAAAGTGACTTATTTGAAGTAAAATGTTTTTGTATGGTAGATCTATTTTAATCCTTCATTAATCAATTTTTAAATATTCAAATTACATTTCTAAACTTTCTTAGTTGATTCATAAAATATTTTCTTCAGGTTCAGGAACTGGGGAGTAAAAAAATTAAACTTAACTAGTGGTTGAACAATTTTGGGGACGAATGTAGAGTAACAATTCTGTTTCTTTCTCTCAAAACAAAGTGTTGGACCTTATTGTTAAACAAAAGGAAATTATATTTAGATCACAAATTCAGAATTTCTCATGAAGATTTACCTATTGTTCTTCTTTTATATTTTCTTCAGAAGAAATAGCATTTTTGACAGTTCTAGATTGCCGATGGCCGCCATTACTATAGACTGGCTTAGAATGATTTTTCTAAATACTGATCATTTTCTTAAAACAATGAATGGTGCAGTAGATTTGCTTTTCCAAGCAAAATTAGATACTTTGTAACCTATCTCTAGCGATATTCGAGACCTTAATATTAATTTTGCTTTGAATTTTGTTTTATTGATATTTACGGCAATATGTGATCAAAGTACCAAGAGTATTTCATTTGCGGGATTTGTCCCGCTCGGAGATGAAAAATGTGGGGGATTTATCAGAAAAGTGGGGGAATCCCGCGCCCTAGAATAAACACTGCATATGTACTAGGGACGTCAAAAGCCGGTCTTGTTTGGGAAAGGTTTAACAAAGTTGCTATAATTCTCAGCGTGCATGTGAAATTAAAAACAAATAAAAAATTATCTAATTTATCTTCTATAGACTTATAATATCCCATTTTGTGTCACACCATTTCACTCAATTAATCTATTGATTCATGTAATAATTATGAACCGACACTTTTACTTCCACATCGTTCAACTCAAATATACCATCATGTGGTAACCAGAATATTTATGAGTTAAATAAATATCCAAATGTTTAATCACACTATATTTTTTTATGTAAAACCCCTTCCCCTTATCAGATTCTGTAACCAATTATTGTCCATGCAAATTAATCCAGAACAACTTAATTTTTGTGCGCTAAGTCCGTTAGTTGAGCGTCTTAACAAAACATTGCCGAAGTGGGGTCATTACATATGCAGATGTCCCAGGTTAATCTTGCTGGACAATATATAACATTCTAGATGTATTTTGTGAAACAACAACAAAACCTACCGTAAACCTCTTCCCAAACAAACAAGAGCCGTCAGAGACGGACAATGCTCCCCGAATAAGGCTTTGTCACAATAAATGTATGCCATACAGAGCTAAGATTAAGCTAACAAACGATAAGCCCCCTTTTTCCATGACATACTTTTTATACGCAAATTTCAAGTAGTTTATTGTCAAGGGCATCTGATTTGCTACTCAAATATGAAATTTCATCAAATTCTGACCATTAGACTATGAGAAATTAGAGAAAAAGTGTATTTGACCTTAAGTCCCCTTTTCCCATGACAAGGCCTCAAATCCAAAAACTGGGAAAAGTACATCGGCATTATGTCATAGGGAGTTCACATGGTAAGTTTCATTTGATTTGGCCCAAAGGTTATAGAGAAATCGCTTCGGACGGACGGACAGACGGACAGACGGAATGACGGAATGACGGACGGACGGACAGACGAAGCGGCGACTATATGCTCTCCCTTCGGGGAGCATAAAAACTAAGTTAGTCAAAATTGAAAGCTGTTGCAGATGAAAAATGGATGTAAGTAAAGATATACATCGGAGACAATATTGAGGCAAAAGGAGAAAATACTGGTTATTTCCTTTTGCCTCAAAGTTTTCCTGTGTATTTTCTGTCAGTCTAACGCTCATGAAATTCATCTGATGTCGCATCTGATGCCTTTTCTAGCAACGCAGTAAACACACCGTGGGTGACAAGTGAAGTTTTTTTCTACCCGTGTCCGGTATTGATTGAATGTGTTAAGAATGTTTACAACATTGCAGGAATGATTTTGGCATGGTCACGGTGGATAATCACGTGATACAATACTTTCAGAAAATGTTCAATAATTCTATTAATAAGCGACCAATTTGAATTGAGTTTGAAGCAGAGAATGAGGACAGATTTCACACATTAGATGGATGTGATTGATTTTTGAAAAATCAACTGATAAAAAAGTTATTGAAGATAAACCAAAATTTTGGTTTACCTTCAATAACTTTTTTATCAGTTGATTTTTCAAAAATCCAACACGTCCAGTTTATTCCTGGCATTTTCACACCTTCTCTGCTTCAAACCGAATTCAAATTGGTCAAGTATTAAAAAAGATATTGAAGATTATCAGAAATTCTGAGTCACATGATTATACACTGTGATGGTGTAAATCTCATCAGCTCTGCACTACCTTAACTCCACCGAAGCCTCCTTTTGTTTATATATCTTTCCCCAGATAGAAATATGGAACAGACTAAAGAAGGGGTTTGATCTGCAGCAATTCTAATCTGTTGGATGATAGTAACACTTTCCCCCATCTCCAAAATTATCTTGGTTGTGACTTTGGAAGTAACACTGGTGGCGATCGAACTCGGCCAAAGCGTGGGACGTTTTTTCATGATCATTTAATTAGATACTGAAGCAAAAGGACAAAATGCTGATTATCAGTGAATTTCTCCTTTTCACAAAATTTTCATAATTGGGATATCAAGACCAGAATGGGAATGGGCTAATCAATCCAATATGAATTCATGATAATTTGAATCAGTTAAATAATATTCAAGCCTTTGAACAGCACAAATCACATTATAACCTTTTATCGAATTCTATTATCGGCCGATTTTTATTTCTAATTCAAGTAATAAATTTGTACATTCATTGAGTTTTATTGCATCAGTCTACAATGCCTTATACATTAACTATGATTAAAACGCTTTGCCATACTATTTTCTCTATTTCGTTTTCATCACATTGATTTCTAACTGCTTGCTGCTGTTTCTGATAATGATGTCAGATTTTAATCTTTCAATATATTTCATCAGGTTGAAAATGTAGAGAAAGATTCAACAGTAAATTTCAGCAAAAACAGATATATTCAGCAAGTTTTATCTTGCCCATAAATTCCAAACATTACATAACTTACAAATAACAAAGATGCTGCTCTTAGTAAAAAAAAAAACAAACCAACAAAGCAGGGCTTTCCTTAATCAGATGCTCTTTGGAAAGCATCCAGAGAACAGAAGAAATAGTAGAAACAAACACATATTTTCTGTTTCTTTCAATAATTTTCATGACATTTTAAACAAAGTCAAAAGTATTAATAATTTTATTTTCCGAATGGATGAGCTTTCCAATTGGAACAGTCTAAAACTGTTGCGATTTTGGGAGTAGTTTTAAAATCATTTCTGTATATTGAAGCCTATCATAAAGTATACATATTTATCATTTTACAAATCCCTGCTTTTTAACGAAAACCTTGTAACTGCAGCTTGTTTTAAGCTGCAGTTACGATGTTTTTGTTGAAAAGTGATGAAATGACACTCTCAATCACACTCGAGACAGCCTAGAGATTTGTTCTGACAAACAGTTCTATAGTTCCAATGTTTACTAACTCTTCAACATTGTGTAACTAACGATTAATGGCTTTATCTATCATACAGATAAGTACATAGACTCTGCAAGCTTAACCCAATACCAGTCATCTAATATATGAAGATGTTGTAGACAACAACTTCAATTGAATAGAATTTTGTAACATGTTTTTGGTTAGAAAACATTGTGGGAGAAATTGCTTGTCACAAGCAATTTCTTCATTTTCCATAATGTTTTCCAAAGCCTTTATATTGTAGGGCGTCAAAAGGCGTCACTGTGTCGTAATGTCTTAACACTTTCCTAAACGGCACAAAGTGACGGCAGTCCAATTCAGAAGTTACTGTAGACGACAAAATGGATATTGTTAAAGGTATGATTTTTGTGTAACTATAACACAGAAAATATTGAGGCAAAAGGAGAAAATGCTCATCATCAGTATTTCGTTCTTTTGTCTAAATTTTTTTCAAAAAATTTACCATTAGGAACATCAAAAGCTGCATGGCCTTGTTTTGGAAATGGTTAATCCTTTCCCAAACAAGGCCAAGTTTTGACGTCCCTAATAGAATAGGCTTGGGAAAACATTGAGGCAAAAGAAGAAACTGCAGATAACCAGCAGTTTCTCCTTTTGACTCAATGTTTTCTTCGCAATATTTTACGCAAATCTTATGGTTATCTACATCTATTTTGTCGTTTGAAGTGGCTTTCAAATTGGATCACCCTAAAATTTTGCCGTTTGGGAAAAGGGTTAACTAGTTACCAAATGAGGAGCTCTCCCTACAGAATCAATTTCTTTTACAATGTAACAAAACAACCAATTTCACCTCTATTATCAAGATATTGACAAGAGCCGTCACAGACGGATTATGCTCCCCGAATAAGTGTTTGTCACAAAATAAAAACTATCATACATTAAGCCCCCTTTTCCCATGACAGCCTTTTTGTACACACATTATTTATAAAATATGGTCTAGAACATCCTATTTATTACATAAGTACAAAATTTCATTAAATTCTGCCCATTAGATGAAGAGAAATTAGAGAAAAACTAATTTTTACACTAAGGCCCCTTTTTCCATGACGCAGCCTCAAATTAAGAAACAGAGAAAAAGGTCCCTAGGTATTATCCCAGGGAATTCACATGTGAAGTTTCATTGAATTTGGTCCAAGGGTTGCTGAGATCTGGCTGTGGACGGACGGACGAACTATATGCTCCCCCGAAATTTTTTCAGGGAGCATAATAAGATACTATTTTGAATATTTTGTGTCATCAAATGTGCAAAAGTTGTTATTCAACATTATCCCCTGAAAGTCTACACTGACTAAGATCAAACACTTTGTCACATACACATTTGATAATCTTCAAATAAAAACTTCGCTCCTTGATTTTCACTTGTTTTTTAATTTAGAGGATCTGATTTCATTGGTCAATGTGAAAGATAAAAGGTAAATTCCATATGAACTGTAGTTATAATATTTAGTGCTCATATTCTAATAGGCCTGTCCCACCTAACTGAATTTTTACACCGAATGCGTACCGAACTTAATTCGGTGTTCTCGTTAAAGGTTCGTTCCACAAACGGTTTGTGTTCGGTATGTTTACGGTGCCATTCGGTGCTTTTCGTCGACATTATGCGGTGTTCGCAGACGCCTAAAAAAAGTTTTTGAGCATACACAAAATTTTTCAACGAATGCAGCGAATCAAAATTTGGGAATGAGTTGGGTAATCGTTCGCAGAAGGATCGGTAGGCTTGCATCTGGCGTTCGTTACTTTCGTTTTGGTGTCGGTAATAATTCATCAACGAATTCCTGTTCGGTATGTTCACCGAAGGACTAGCATTTGCACTCCGACAAAGGTGCCTTTATTTACCGATCTGGCCGAAAAGGTAAACGAACCGCTAACGAAACAGACCGATCCTCACGATGCCATTCCGAATATGCCGTTATATTTGTTACTCAAACGGTAGGGGTTCATTGATGTTTTGGAACCAATTAGGGTATATTTCGGAGAAACCTTGTTGGCTGTTCGACACTAGCTACAAGTTCGTTAAGTGTTCGGTGTATGGTCGGTACAAAATTGTTGAAAACAAAAGTTCACCAAATAAAATGACAAGAAACACTGCGAATTTTGCACTTGACATTCAGTATAAATACACATCGAATGTTCGGTTAGGTGGGACAGGCCTATAACAAACACCAATCACTTAGTCTTAGCTGAAAATCTAGTAATGCTAGTTTTATTACCTGATCCGAGCTTGAGTGGCTGATTACGGAAGGGGACAACAGTAGTGATGGTCATCTGGTATCTAGCAGCCATATTGTTACATTCCAGCTAGTTCTCATTACCACTTAGTTTACATTGTATCATGATAATTGTATACAAGTCAGAGTATGAGATGAGAGCTCTTTAACCAATTACCAGGCTGCAAACTTGTGGATTGTTCCAATATGAAAGGTGTTGCAGATGAAAATTAAGATGAGGATATTTTAAAATCCTTATTACTTTGAGTTGGAAAATATTGTGAAAAATGAAGAAATTGCTTGTCACAAGCAATTTCTTCATTTTTCACAATGTTTTCCAAAGTCTTTCTTTTGTATGGCGTCAAAAGGCGTCACTATGTAGAATAGTTTATGAAGAGATTGCTCAACTATCAAAATAATTCCGAGTCCAAGTCAAAAGGGCAGCATATTCCTGCCTAACTTTTTGTCAGAGTTTTGGGACTTATATCAAAATCATTTGTGAAAGTGTTAATTACAAAACTGCTTGACTGTCTGGAGAATTCATTAAAGATTTAATTCAAACACTATTCAACACCTTGCACATTAATCCATACATGAACTTAAATGACATGTCTACCATTGTACTGACTAAAAGACTCTTTCCCTTTTATAAATATCCTTTTTCCACAAGCAACAAATTTTAGGGGTGGTTCAATTAAATGTTGGAAATGTGAATACCATTAAAAGTATGAAAATAAATGAGGGGAAAGGAGATGCTGCATTTTCATCTTTTGTCTCCACTATTTTCTATACATTTTTTTTCTATTTATTCTATAAGGACCTCAGATTCAGAAATTGTTTGGGAAAGGGTATATAAACTCTTTCCCAAAAGGCAAAACAATAAGACTACCAAGACCTTCCAGTCGATAAAATTATTGTGAAAAAAATTATGGAATTCATGCGAAAAAACAGAACATAAAATATTGAAGGAACAGAAAAAATACTGACTGCAACATTTCTTCTTTTCTGACAATGTTTTCTGATCTCTCCTTGAGAAATGTTTTGTTGATTCTGCAAATAAACAGAGTGGGTCTTGACCAGACAGTGTATGCAGAGGCTGATCTGGATTCAAATTGGTATCTAAATTAATGTCATTATGTCTTTTAGAGCCCTTTTACCAGATTTTGGCTATCTCAGATAACCTGAATGTTCTCTTTTTACCACAATACTTTCAAACCTATTACAGAGAGTTTTTCATACCGACAGTCAGATTTTGTCATTCCCAACACATTTTGGGCAAGCCTAAATTTGTCACATGGGAAAGGGTTAAATTATTCATTAATTTCACATTTTCATGAAAAAGAAGTAAACATTTCATATTTGGTACCTTGTCAAAAAAGAACATAATAGAAATTTAAAATCAGAGTGCATTTCAATGGGTTTATTATATATGATAATGCACCTTGACTAAAATTTTAATTATAAACCCTTTTACCCATTACCAGACGGCAAAATTTTGGACTGTTCAAATTTGAATGGTGTTGCAGACAACAATTCAAAATATGTGAAATTTTAAAAATCATTCCATTTTGAGTTAGAAAACATTGTAGAAAATGAGAAAATTGCTTGACAAGCAATTCCTTCATTTCGCACAATGGTTTCTTCTCTTTAAGAGTGTGATCCATAAATGTACAGGAGAACAAAACTTGAGGCAGACCCAAGCTGACATGGGATGAAGTTGTATGCAGAGACCGTGATTAGGACTAACAATCATCAACCCCAGCCATCGCCAGACATGGAGAGGAAGACTGCTATCTAGACTGGGCAGCCAGGCCCCATCCTCGGCAGAGGACTAATCAAATGCCTGAATAATTAAAACGTGAGGATGATGATGATGATGACCAAAACATGTTAAGCCCAATTTACATTGTAAATTTTATTTACATTGTATTGTGGTCTGCAACATCCTTGAATTTTGATCAATCTAGATTTTGCAACATGGGAAAGGGTTAACCCATTACCAGAAAGCAAAATTCTAGACTGGTCGAAATTCAATGGTGTTGGACGACAATTTCAAGTGCTGAAAACATTATAGTGTTTTCCACAGCCTTTACATTGTCACTTTAGTGGGGGCATCAAAAGGCGCCACTATGTGGGAAATTGTTAAGGGCCCTTTGTCCAGCCCTTTTCCCAACTCCCATTTCACTTCTAAGTAAGCTTACCAGCTAAGTGGTTGACAGGAAAATCTGGGGTTGGTTGATTAAATCGCTTCATGGGGTACTCTCCGGTCACATGGGTGCTTCGAAACACAACTTCCTCTCTGCCAACTGACTGAAACAATGTGAAGAAAAAAACATCAACCCTTTTCCAAACGAGAACTGGTTTTGAAGTCCCTTATAGAAAATGCTTTTGAAAACATTACATTGAGACAAAAGAAGAAACTGCTGATAACCAGCAGTTTCTCCTTTTATACAAAATATTTTCTCTGTTATATTATATACAAATCCTACCATTTTTCACATATAATTTGTCCACTGCAACTGCTTTCAAACTGGACCACCCTAAAATTTTGTCGTTTGGGAATGGGTTAACCCTTTCCTGAACAGCAACAATTTGGACTGTCTATATTTGAAAGAAGCTCCAAATGAAAATATTGAATGATGTTGTAAATGTAAAATTTGTGAATAATACAGCACAGAAAACATTAAGGCAAAAGGAGATCATACTGATTATCAGCATTTTCTTCTTTAGCCTCAGTGTTTTCCTTAGCCTTTCAGGGCCATTCATTTTGAAAGTCACTACGGTTGACAAGATTGCCATTGACTGTTTATCAGCATTTTCTTCATTTGTCTCAATGTTTTCTGAAGGTTTTTCTATAAAAGATGACAAAACTGGGTATTGTTTGGGAAAGGGTAACGGCTCTTCTGAACAACCTAAAACTATCCTAAAAACAGACATTTTGCAGTAGCTTTCAAATTGATTCATTCCAAATATTTTCAACAGAGCAACAAATAAGAGTTGGCAAAGGTATTCTAAATTTGTTATTTCAAATCCTATGCGGTGAGTATGCATTTGAATTGTCTTGTTTACCAATTTTGACGCTTTTATAGCTTAATATTTTTTATTGTTTGAATTTGAAAGGTAGGGTAGACAAAAAAAAAGAAAAGAAAGGATTTGTGAACAATATAAGGTGGAAGAAATTCTCCTTTTGTTCTTCAGTGTTTTCTCAGGCTCTCAAGCAAACCTAGATCTAGTTTTTTGTATGCAATTTTATCTGGTAGTGAATTCTTACAGACCCCCTTCCCAAAATATTTCAACTAGTTAAACTATTCTTACTCATGTCTATCAAATTTGGCACTGAAATAACTTCTGTTATATATCTACTTTGGAAATCGAAATACTGCTCATAAAAAGCAAGGTAAAATTTTGATATTTGAAAATTATTGACAAATAGCTAAATGAAACACAAGAGGAACTATAATTACCCTTTCCCATTAAGACCTGGTTTTGAAGTACCTAATAGACAGGGCTTGAGAAAACATTGAGGTAAAAGAAGAAAATGCTGACATTTTAGAAACCATCGAGAATGCGGATGACATGCACATACTCCTTCCTCCTTAATATTATGCCTGAAAGATCATTGTACAAAAGAACCATTCTTTATACATCAAGGTTGACTGAACAGTCAACATTTATGTTAAAGAGAATGAGCCTGTCTACAACAACTTTGAAAGCCTTAATTTTTGTTGTTTTGGAAAGGCTTAACAACAAGAACAGAAACGATACTTGAAACTTTTTTCCTTTTCTTTGGAAACACAAACTTCACTCACAAACACAACCATGCCCAGGAAAATAATCAGAGCAATAGATAAGACAGGGTATATTGAAATTGTAATTTTTAATCAATTTGAACAAGAGATGTTTGTAAAACATATCGATGGCTCAGCGCGAAATGGTTGTAACTGCCTATATGTTTATAGGCAGTTACAACCGTTTCGCGCTGAGCCATCGATATATGCCCCCTAAAGGGCCTACATTTGATGTAGGTCAAAGTCCAAGGTCAAGGTCACAAGGTCTAAGGTCATGGTCAAATATGAAAGGTCTTGGTAGGAGGTGTCCATCTGTGAAATATCAAGGCTGCATATTTAAAAGGACATGAAATATAGACCAGGTTAAAGTTTTTAAAAGTAGGCCTAATGCCAAGGTCAAGGTCATGGTCAAATGTGAAAGGTCTTCATTGGAGGTGTCCATGTGTGAAATATCAAGGCTGTAGGTGTAATAGGACATGAGATATATGCCTGGTTTAAGTTTTTTAAAAGAAGGTCAAACTCTATTAAGGTCAAAGTTGCAATATTCAAGGTCATGGTAAAATGTGAAAGGTCTTGGTAGGAGGTGTCTATGTGTGAAATATCAAGGCTGTAGGTGTATAGGACATAAGATAAAGGCCAGGTTAAAGATTTTTAAAAGTATGTCATACTCCAAGGTCAAGGTCACACATGCCAAGGTCATGGTCAAATGTGAACGGTCTTGGTAGGAGGTGTCCATGTGTAAAGTATCGAGACTGTATAGGTAACAGGATACGAGATATAGGACTAGTTTTAAGTTTTTTTAAAAGTAGGTCAAACTCCAAGGTCAAGGTCCAAGGTAATGGTCAAAAGTGAAATGTCTTGGTTGGAAGTGACCATGTGTGAAATATCAAGGCTGTATGTGTAAAATGACATGAAATATCGGCCTGGTTAAAGGTTTTTTTTAAAAGGTCAAACTCCAAAGTCACAAGGTCCAAGGTCATGGTCATATTTGAAAGGTCTTGGTAGGATGTGTCCATGTGTGAAATATCAAGGCTGTATGTGTAATAGCACATGAGATATAGGCCCATTTAAATTTTTTAAAAGTATGTCAAACTCCAATTTCAAGGCCACAAGGTCCAAGGTCAGTCATATGTGATAGGTATTCGTCGGAGGTTTCCATAAGTCAAATATCAAGGCTGTATGTGTAAAAGAACATGATATATCAACCAGGTTAAAGTTTTTTAAAAGGAGGGCAAACTCCAAGGTCAAGGTCACAAGGTCCAAGTCAAATGTTTTGGGTCTTGGTAGGTGTCCATGTGTGAAATAAAGGCTGTATGTGTAATAGGTCATGAGATATATGCCCGGTATATTTTCTTTAAAGTAGGTCAAACTCCAAGGTCAAGGTCACAAGGTCCAAGGTCATGGTCAAATGTGAACGATGTTGATAGGAGGTATCCATGTCTGAGATATCAAGGCTGTATGAGTAAAAGGACATGAGATAAAGGCAAGGTTAAGAATTAAGTGTAAAAATCAATAAAGGGCAATAACTCAAAAAATTTGATCAGCAGAGTTATGGTTCTTGTGCACTGCACCTCTCTATAATAAGATCTATCCACCTATGAAGTTTCATGATTCTACCTTTAATACTTTTTGAGTTATGCTCTGGAAATGGTATGGTCTACGGACCGACCAACCTACTGACCGACCAACTCTTGCAAAACAATATACTTCCATTTTCTTCGAAAGAGGGCATAATTATAAATCTCCATGAGAAAAAGTCATTACATCCTCTTATCTGTAGCTCTGAAATAATTGTGAATAAACATGGAAACAAAGAATTATTATACACAGAATCATTTATTCAGAGCTCCAGATAATTTTTTGAGGCAAGGAGTATTTACCCCTCAGAATTTTTTCCAATGCGTATTTCCAGATATTTTTGGAGACAAGGAGTATTTACCCTCTTGTTCGGGAAAGGATTAAAATTAACCGGAACGACCTACTTTCATTTTTTAGTTCAAGGACATCTAAGCGCGCTATGTTTCCGATCATCAAGTGTTGTTTTTTTTAACGAGATTACCATCGTGGGCTATCTTTGTATGTACTGTAAGGCCTCTTCAGAAATAAAATCGGCCAAAATCGCCTTTACGATGTGCTCAGCTGGAGTGGATTTGCTGGTTTCCCGATTAAAAACGAAAACAAACTTCTTCGAGCTGCAATTTTCGATTAACGAAGTGATGCAATCAAAATCGAGTAAACGATTTGCTCCGTATTAAGAAAAAATAACAAAGAGATCAACGATTGAATGAAATTCGAACAAAAATTACCACTCGGCAGCATTCAGTAGATGTACGGAATAAGCCGATTGTCATCTGCATTCGCTCGGCTGGTGACGTAATCGGTATGCCCCAATAATTCCCGGTTTTGATTGGCTGAGTCGTATTAGACACTTCGATAAGCTATTTTTACAGACCAAAAAATTATTTTTAATTGTTGGAATTTCCTATTCTATGTGTTTCTTCCGGCGCTCTTCGATCTTGATACACTAACTGACGATTATCAAATGCGTATTCCTTATTTTGAATGCGTATCTGTACGCACTTTTATGAAAGTAAATGCGTATTTAGACCAAATCAATGCGTATTTTACGCAAATACGCATCCTATCTGGAGCTCTGTTTATTTTCGAAAAAAGTCATAGCTACAACTCTTAATTAACACTATTAATTTCCCACACTACAAAAGTTCAAACTTTTCCAGTTTAACTTATTACCAATTGACAAATTTTGGACTGGTCCTAATTCAAATATGTTGCAGATGACAATTTCAAGTGAATGAAATTTTAAGTTTTTAAGTAGAAAACATTGTGGGAAATGAAGAAATTGCTTGTTACAAGCAACTTCTTCCTTTTCTACAGTGATTTCCAAGCCATTTTCTTTGGGGGAGTCAAAAGGAGTCAATGTGTGGCAGTGGGTTAAAATCTGTTACAGAAGACAAAATTAATGGGCGTTGATAAAGATAGAATTTGTGTACAGTACTTCAGACTTTCAGAGTGAAGAAGATATTGAGGCAAAATGATAACCAGCATTTTCTTTCGCCTAACATTTTCTGATGCCTTTTCCTGTAAGGTGTCATTTGGGAATTGGGTTTATTGAGCTGTAGATATAGCATTCTTTAACCTAACTAACCATATTGATATGCAGTCAGAGTCATACACAAGTGACAACCATGCCATGGAAAATAATTGTGAACATTGTAGAGTTCTCCGCAGAATAATATGAAGTTGTAGTGGTCAAAAGCATCATTAAAGCTCTATACATATACATGTATAGTGCTTATAATGCAAATGATTTAAATGTATCTTGAAATATTATGCCATAAAGGGAAAATAAGAAATAGCTCAAAATTAGCAGTTTCCCCATTTTCAAAGTCTTATTTTAAAAATTTGATATTTGAAAAACCTCAAAATAATTACTTTTGGTGAAAAATTTGAAGACATAATCATACCAAAAAGCTATTAAGAAACTTATTGGATGTGAAGAGACATCACATTGATCTACAAGAATGTGTATTTTGAGCTGGTGAGTACTCTGGTATAAACATGGAAACAAACACTCAATCTGGTTATATACAATATGCTGTCATACTTACATATTACGGTTAGTAACTCTTATAAAACCTGTCAAATAGTAACAGAGTAATAGTTAAGAGGGGATGGAGATATTCTATATTTGCTATATAACTTAGATTAGAATAAAATGTTGTGTGTCAAATGTACTCATTCAAATTTGATTGAATCCTTTCTCAAAATGGCTCACATTGAGACTTCCATTTTTACAATAATACTGCTCCAAACCCCAACAAGATGTGATAAAGAAAAGAATTGTGCAAAATCCACTGCAGAAGATCCAGGAATTCTGTTTGAACCCCCAAAATCCTTTCTGGATCCGCCATTGATTTAGCATAGAAACTATTGAGGCAAAAGGAGAAAATGCTGCTTATCAGCATCTCCTTCTTCTGCCCATATGTTTACCAAGGTTTTTCTACAAAAAAGATTATTGTACAACCTGAGTGAACAGGAAATGTTCATCAAATGCTAAGCAGCTTATACTTGATTCAGTGATTTTGTTACAAATTTATGCGGAAGAGTCCTGGGACCCAATTGTTTCCAAAACAATGAGTCCAATATTGAAACATAGGAGTCTTTGAAAGACAATGTCGATTACACATTGAAAATGTTAGCATTCTGGGACTCACTGAATATTTTTCAATGAGTCCTGAGAAAAAAATGTGAGTCAGGGACTTGGGACTCGCAGGTAACAAAATCCCTGCTTGATTGTTGAATATAGAGGACCCACTTAACTCTGTCATATTGCAATCCTCTCTTTTCTTCAGCACTTTCAGCGTTAGACACTAACTTTTGCAACCAAGGAGTCTGCCGGACTCCCATCTTAAGAATTCAGGGAGTCCAGTGGAAAAGTAAGGAGTCCAAATAAAAAGAGCTGAGAGGGAGGTTTTTTTGTTTTTTCGTTGGTGGGGTTTTAGGTAGATATCCCGTTAAAAAATGTTCCATAATGATAGTTGTACGTACCGTTCGTTATAGAATGTAACCTTTTACAAATTTGAATGAGGAATTTTTACGTGGGCACGCCACACCGGTTTAGCAGACTGGTTACTAGACTGGTACCCATTCGTCAGTAATGTACATAAATACAAACTTTTTGAAAATATATTTTCATGTCCGTGGCAGCTTTTGAATCAGACTGGTCTAAAAGTTTGCCGTAAGGGAAAGAGCTAAGAGAGTAGTTGCAGGTATTCATCTGTTGTGATGCTGCTTAGACCGGAAGTTGGAAACTTGTTGGTACCAGTCATGGCGAAGACCGTCGGACCTGCGGACCTGTCCGATGAAATTACACTAGGTCCGATATTTTTTTCCTTTCTGTCAGTCCCACTGTCCGACACTAATTTTGAGGTTTGTCTGTATGAAAAGATCGACAATTTACTTAACAAGAACTAAAAGTATAAATAAAAATATAAAGACCTTTTTTCAATAATCCATGCGATAATTAAGTGAATTTCCATCCCTAGACTAGTGTGTCATTCAAAAATGGACCAGTTAATTACAAAGCGTGGGTAAAACCAAACATCAAAAGACTGCCGCGGATGTGTTGGGAAGTGTTGGCTCCGGGACAAAAATATTTTGTGAGTTGACCCTTTACTTTTTTGGATGAAACATAGATGTAACCCTTTACACTTGTCTTCTTTTTATTCAATATATTTGTGGATCTGTCTTAGTCTGCATTTCTTAAAAAAATCCAGCTAATTATGAAAAAAGTTATCAGCAGCTGCCAGTTTGTTACCAAAAAAGTCAAAATATTTTTTAATATGCCATTTTGGTGTACTAAATGGTAGAAAAACTAAAAACTGTTAGCATTAGCTCATGACTGATTTTGATACACCAAATTTTCTAGTCTTTAACTCTACTAGGTTAATAAATACTTTGAAAATGTGTCTTATTTTTCTGATCTTTCGGTCTGACAGAATTTCATTCGGTCTGACAGATTATTCATAATTGTCAGACCGAATGTCTGACAAAAATTTCCATGTCTTTGCCATGTCTGTGGTACGGATCTGCCTCAGTAGCGAGCCTTGTTAGTCTGCAGTAATTGAAAGTTTTAAGTTTGATGGCTTCTTTCCCCCCATCTAGACTCAACCAATCCAGCTTTCGAGGCGGTACCAGGGCTCTAGGCCCCGCTGACACCCCTTGAGTCTGTCGCTTGGAGGTACTTCACACCCTACAATCCCCTTAGGTTAGATTTGCCAGCCCACTCTTGAATGATGTGAAGTAAATACGAGGAGAAAAGGTGCACCCGACGTGGGACTCGAACCCACAGCCCCCAGATTACTATCCTCGTGTACTTAGTTCCGACGCACCTAAGAAAAAATCGGCGATCAAGCAAACAAAATGAAATACCGAACATTTTTCTACCTTTGCAACAAAAAGTTCATTCATTCATCCGCCTTTTAGAAACTTTTTATATCGCTGAAACTTATTTTTCAACATAACATACAGAAAAATATCGGGTATGGGTTTCCAATATGGCGGCAGTGAGAGTACAGAGATATGACGCATTTATTTGGTTTCTATATTTACTCCGACAAAAATGGAAGTACAGTTCTCTTTTCACTCTGAGAAACCTGTACTCCATAAATTAGTAAACTGGAGCTGGAGAAATTAACTATAAACTAAGATGTGCTTGTAAAAATGCAAGGATAGACTGATGGTCCAGAGCGGACAGGCTCTGGATTGATTTTCACCGACAGTTCAGCCATAGTGTGGCTTCAGGGACTCCATTGGGGCTCCATTATTTCTGCATGTGTGGTATACGGTATTAATCTGTGTGGGAGAATAACTCCAACACTTGGCTTTATGTTTCTAGAAAAAATAAACAAAAATATTGTATAAAACATCATTTCAAAACATCATGGCTGTTAAAAACTTTTCCGCTAATCACACAATGTGAAGATAACGAGTACATTATCCAAAACAGTGAAATTTTCATAAGAAAATCACATTACATGTCACATGACTTTTACGTCACTTTCTAAAAATAGCGAGATATCCGGTGTCGGCTGGTTTGCTTTTCATTTTCAAACAAGAGCTGTCACTGTAAGATGACAATGCCCCCGACACCGCTTTGATCGTCATAAGGTCAAGGTCATCCAGGGGTCAAGGTCACCAAAGTATGTGTCTACAGAAAGGTAATGTACCAAGGAATGTTGTGGTAAAGTATGAAGCGAATATGTTAAGTAATAAGGAAGTTATGGCCAATGTTAAAGTTTTTGGACAGAATGACGGACGGACAGACAGACGGACAGACGGACGGACGGACGGACGGACAAGTCAAATTTATGATGCCTCCCTATCGGGGGCATAAAAAATCGCCGAAAATAACATTTCTTAGAACATGGAAATTTGGTAAGAGGAAAAAATGGAATATTTTAGTGTTTAAAATAAAATATGACTAAACAGTGTTTCCACTCAGATTTTTGTTTGGGGGTTTTGCACGCACTGCCATTGAAAAATGGGGGTATGGGACAGAAAATAGGGGTAAAAACGAAATATCGGTTTTTCGGGAATCTTCGGTACTTTCCGTAAATATATCAAAATGCACAGAAAAATGAATTTTTGTTTTGTTTCTTAGGTATAAATGACAGACAGGGCTCGCGCTGGCGATCACCACTTCAAAAGCCTTAGGCAAGTTCCGCGACAATTTTTAAAAAAATGGGTCAAAAAATCGAATGTGGCTCGGACTTGACTCCATCTTTTACCGTAAATCAATCGCTGATTAACATGACTGTCAACACTTACTTTTCATTTAATTCGAAAGATAGATTGGCTGTCTAAATGGTCGCATAAGCACATCAGTTTAATTATGTACAACTAACTGTGACCGAATTCCTTTGTTTCATCGCATTTTCCGGCGCTAACTGGCACACGCGACTTTTATAAACAAATCATAGTAAAACGTAACCTTATTTGGGTGCGGAAAAATCACGTGATTGTATTGGAACTGGAATTACTACGTCATCAATAGACTGTGTTTGCGGCGACTTAGATCTTGCTCAAATCATCGCATATGAGTAACACAGATTTACTCAAGTTTCCTTGTTTAGTTTCACTTTCGGGAATGTTGGATCTTCTTGCATACACCTGAAGATCCTGATCCAAATTTTTGTGCGTGAAATCACGTACGGTAGCATAATTTTGTACGTTATTTCTTTCAAATATGCGTGTTTCACGCAGCACAATTTGGCGTGAATGGAAACTCTGCTAAAACAATATTTAGTAATCGGCGAGTTTTCACATTTTCATCTTCTTGGATGTTTCGTGTCTTCAGTAGACAGAAGTGCGCGAGAATGACGTCAAACGGTGTTGTTAAATTGAAAGGGAGGTCAAAACAAAAATGGCGTCGTAATAGTGATGCGTCGAAATAAAGTACTCGAGGATAGTCAGACTAGCATGAACCATGAAAAATTTCAAATACTTGGTAGAACATTGAAACTTGGCAGGAATCTTATTTCAAATAAAACAAGTAAAATAAAGTTTATTCCAATGCAATATCTTCAATAACTGATTTTTTATGAATTTTTTTTTAAAAGGGGGCGTGGCTCACCAATTACTGGATTTGGTGCTCACTTTCTGACATGATTAATAAAATGAATTTATCTGATGTATATCTGAAGCTAGCCTATCTCTGACTTCTACGGACTTGTTTATTATCATAGAAAAAGTTTAAGAAGGAAAAAAGTTCTTTTAACCCATTACCAAGTGACAAAAAATCAAATCTGGCTCAATCCAATATCATTGGCTGCTTTCAGTACTTCCATTACTTTGATTTTACGGACGCAGCCATCCTCGGATTTTTCCGTGACCTATTTGTCACTCAAAATATGCATCCCATTTAGACTATGAAATTCATCTTGGAAACGGGGATATTCATCATCCCTTTAAACAACAAGTTGAGAAAACACCATTTCAAATAATAAACACAAGGTTAGTCAAGTTAATCGCCGATTATCATTCAAAACAATCAAATTCCCGAGTGCGGCCATGTTTGGATTTTTCCGTAAAATGTTCGTCAAATTCCGTAAGTGGGTCAGGCATTGCATTAAAATGCAAAATTCATAATGAAAACGGAGATATTGAAGCATTTTTGATTAACAAATGTTGAGATGGTATTTCTAATGTCAATTCTACTATACTCTTGACGGGGAACACTCGACGATTCACTATAAAATTTGATTGTTAATTCTTCATTACTTTCTTTCAAAGTCAAAACGAAGCGCTTTCGTTCCGAGTTTGTGATGTTCCGGAAGAGAAATATGTCTTCTTTCGTCATTGGCCAGTTTCCTATCGAATATCCAATCAGAAATGCTGTTTTAAACGCGTTTAATGACTGCTTCGCGGGCAATGATAGGTAACTCTTTTTTACCTCCATTTTGAGAGCCAACTTGATTAAGTGTTAGACGAGTGACGTCCCTTGTTGGTTCATGCTAGTCAGACACTCTAGTAACCAGTGAGCTAGCACCTGGTCGTGTTTCTACCCAACGTCACGACAGATTGGGCCTGGCTGGTAGGCTGTTTCTGGATTCCCATTCCATACTGATATTTTCATGCCCCAATATTTAAATATACGTATTCGCCAACCTTTCAGGCTCTGTAGGTATTGGTAAATGGGAAGAGATAGTGAGAAGACAGCTAAGATTGGGAACGTAAGCTCACCTCTTTATTTTGTTCCGAAATCTTATTGCAGGGGTTGTTAAACATGTCTGATTGATCAATCAATAAAAGAGATTGCTTCCTCGTTAAACGTTGGCTATCTGTTCCGTGACATCCTTTTTTGTTGTGTTTGCTGAAGAAAGTTTGAAATAACACTTTCTGTTTTCCTTAGCAGCGATACAATTCAATAGCGGCCATTTTGAAACATAGGAAGCTTTTCATTGCGCATGCGTTAAAAGCCGGACGTGTCTAAAACGCGGGCAAGCATGGGTTTTCTAGGGCCGACTTCGATTGGGACGATCGCTCGAATCATCCGTGACGTCATACAACAGGAAGTTGTGTACTGCGCATGTCACCAAGCGAACGCCTATAGCTCGTGATGCACAAGCCAACAAAATGGCCGCGCCCATACAGTTTTACCAACAATTAAATGAGACTCATCGTTCTTTGATAAATGGCTACATTTCAATTAGAAAATAACACTATTTCCATGAATATTAACTTTCAGTCGCATTGACAAGGACATGTGAATATATTGAAATTAATTAAAGGTGTTTTGTGGTTTTTCAACCGGACTTAAAATTCGTTTGCTTCTTTGGACGCCATCTTGGAATGAAAGGGACCACGGGTGAGAGCGTGGTCCGACCATGGCTTGGTTCAAAGGTCAAATGACGTCACTATAACCCGGGCTATCGGTGTTCGATTGGAACGATGGCTGAAATAGCTTGAGTGATCGTCCCAATCGAAGTCAGCCTAGATGTATCAAAAAAGGCCAATCTCTTTCATAGATAAATGGTTAGATAGATCTATCCAAAACAGAAAATGAATAAATAAATAATTATGCTGCAAATGAATTGAAAATGATAAGTGATGCTTAAATGGCATTCGCTTTCTTTAAAACCGATTCCCAAACCATGATTCTTTTTACCCCCCCCCCCCCCCCCCCCAAGATTTCCCGTCGCGACGAACAGATACACAAGGGTGGAGATCTACACTCACGGGACATAAATATTCGCCACGCACCCATTTTTCATTGAAAAATTGAGTGATTTTCTGGATTAGAACTGTCCCAGAACCTTTATTCTTTCACTTACATGTAGCAGAAAAATATAGATCTAGATCTATATGACTCCAAAGTTTTATAAACATAACTGGAAAAGGTCTTCGTGATGTTGGAGTGAGTGCGTTCAGGGTTCTCCCATCGGTGACCGAGTGTTTTTACCATCGGCTACGGATGGTGCCATCGGTAGCCGATGGCACCGTCGGCAACCAACAAACTCTGAACGAATATTTTGCCGATCGGTAAGAAAATATGGCGGATAATCAACCACCAATATTAATTATCAGAAGTAAATGACTAAATGAAATAACTGTTGCTTCAACTATTACAATAAATTCTTTCAGGAATGGTTTGAGGGCGATGCGCTTGCTAATGAAAAAAAATATATGATTGGAATCGTCGTAGTTGGGTTGTTATCCGCCATCTTTTGTAATCAAAACGAGGCTACTGACGCTACCCGACTTGTCTACTCGCGGGACAATTGGTGACCAATAAAATATACATCGGTATACCGATGGTTACCGACGGCTACCGATGGTTACCAACGGTGCCGATGGCTACTGATGGGAGAACCCTGAACGCACCCAATGTCTCAAGGACGCGGTTGCTAGGCAACATAACAAAATCAGTGAAAATTTCTGCCAATCCTCCATAAAACCGTTGCCATGGCAACAAATAGTGACTTTTTTGATAACTGAGCAAATGCAAATACACACAACATACTAGATATAGGGGAGACCGGGGCTATTTCGGCCCCCTAATTTCGATTGCTCATATTTTGAATTATATGAAAGTTATTTGGGCGCGATTTATATATCTAAGTTCGACAGGCGAAAGCCTTTCAAACTGCGTCTGTCCTTTTTATATTTTTCTTTTCAATAAAGAGAATTTCAAATTTTAGAGTTTTGATCGTGGTGGCCGAACTTGCCCCATACATGGGGCAGGTTCAGCCCACCCTTGGGGCAAGGTATGCACAGACCTATAAATCCTTATATTTGATTTTAGACTGTTTAAATTTATAGGAATCTGTATACGACTTCCAAATGAAGGTATAAATTGAAAAAGCATTGTTATAACAGTCAAATCATCGTGAGTAAGGGGACATTCGGGATAACAAGTAGAGGCTGGGGCAAGTTCGGCCTGTGATTTTAAATATGTCCATTTTTTACATTTCTGTTAGAGCTAGGTCTGAACAATTGATATATTCGGAGTCTTCAAGAAATGGCAATGCTAACAGCGATTATTCTTTTTATTCACGGGCAAGTTTGGTGGTGGCCGAACTTGCCCCAACCCCAAAGGCCGAACTAGCCCCAGACAGACCTGGTGTCAACATCACGCCATAACTTCTTTTAGATAACATGAACACTTCATCTTAAGTTTTAATATGAAAGAGGACTTAATTGTCTTCATAAATATACAAAAATGAAATCTGAATCCTGGCGCATTTTACTATAAATTAAAACTTACGTAAATGTGGAAAAAATACTGAAAGTGTCTAAAATCAGAATCGTGTTCTAAATTCTATGTTTTTGTATCAAATTCGACCAAAAACCTTCTGCGAAAAGTTTCGTCATGAGTGACGTTAAAATCCGGGTCAGAGCTCTCTATCTCTGTCGACAGGCTCAAAAGAGCCACTAGCCGAACTTGCCCCGGGGCCGAAATAGCCCCGTTCTCCCCTAAAAATGACAAATTGTTTATGAGATTGGGTGGCTACTTACAAAGTACTACAGTTTTATTTGACCAAGTTAGGCCTACCACACAAAAATGCAACACTCCATTCATTCCTATGTTAATTTTGCATGTTTGGTATTTTTGCAACAAAAATAAAATTTCAAACATTTGTTTCTCAAAAGAAACTGTTCGGATATTGCAGCAAACACAATAGTTAAATAGTGTTTAATAAATCTAAATACGAGGGCTGTCCTAAAAGTTTCGGGACAAGTGCCATAACTTTTTTATTTATTAATATTTCCCATTAATTTTCGCACCACTGATAGCTGCAATATTATTCTATTGAATGATAGTCTCATTTTAATATCGGTACATAGATGCACGAGAAAGCGTCTCCATAGTAACGTCAGGTAGGCGTGAGCGGGGCACCTTGACGTCGCCGCGCAATAGGAGAAGAAGGTGATTTTCATAAGGATCATTTACGGGACAAATTAGTAGGTCATTTACGAGTCAACTTTTAGCACTATGTCTATATTGACACTTTATATACGAACATAGTTTTGACTTGGATTTCTTGTTGTATATATTCTCAATGGCAGGTTTCGTTTAAGTGTTTTATATCCGATTGTTATGACGCTTAGTTACATTATTTGATTACTAAAGCATTCTCAAAGGTAGTCCAAATTTATCAAGAACAAAAACATCTACTCTTTATATTTCACGCTAAAATATGACTTAGGTTTGATAAAAGTTATTAAGTCACATATGAGTGATCATATCTCGTACGAAGAAGATTAGATAACCCACGTAATGTCGTCAAAATATTCTGTATTTCTTCCTTAACTTTAATGGTGTGTCGCGAAAATGGTGTCTGCAAATGGTGGCAGTGCTCATTTTGTCAACAGCATATCTAAAAAACTAGGAAAGTTGTACTTGTAATAATGTATTTTCATGTCAGCAACATATTCTAGTTTTAAAATTTTAAACCCAAAGTAAAATTTTAGAAACTTGAAAAATCGGCCTTTTCGGGTTGACTTTGTCGCACTGCGAGACTGAGTGTATAACGTCAGGGCCTACATAATTAGCACATTTAAATCCAATATTTGGGCTTGAACACCGCCCCCCCCCCCCCCCCCCAAGAAATAGAAACTAGATTGGGTTTAACCCATCACAACACAGTGACGCAGGGCCTTTTGACCCCCTCCCAATGAAAGGCGTGGGAAAACTTTGTGGATAATGAAGAAATGCCCGTGACAAACAATTTCTTCATTTCCCACAATGTTTTCCATCTAAACAAGCAAAATAACTAGAATTTCATGCATTTGAAATTGCCGTCTGCAACATCTTCAAATTTGGACAGGTCTAAAAGTTTGCCGTCTGGTAGGGGAGACCGGGGCAAAGTGTTACATTTTTTCGACTTTTCAAAATTTTGACTATATTATATAGGGCCTAGGCCAGTAGGCTACCTTAAAGTCGTGTAAAGCATAAAATCTAAAAATGTATAAAATTCTGACCAAATAGATCTCTTTAAGTTTTTTGCAACATAATTTGCTAATTTATTGATATGTTAGAAAGAAAACAAAAATTGTGAAAAAATGTAACACTTTGTCCCGAGCACGGGACAAAGTGTTACAGTGCCCAGGGCAAAGTGTTACAAAATTACTTTTTTCTTTGTACGATAATCGATTGTTATAGGCCTACTAATTTCATAGACACTGAAGTTAACGGCGGGGACTTAAAACTGAGGTAAAAAGGAAATAAATATTAGGGCCTACAGCTGATCAGTATTGCAGAAACAAGCGTCCAATTTTCTATTTTTCACAATCTTGAAAAGAAAAAAAACCCAATCAAAGAGTGACTTAGCCCATCACGTCAGTACCAACTCTTATTTATAAACAGATTGCCCACTGCTGCTATTTATTCTATTTCCTGGAATAAATGTAGTTAGAGCTATCTATCGACTATTGTTATTTTAGATCAAATTGACGGGGATTTACAAACTATGCTAATAGGTATTTTAGCATTGCCTAAAAGTGCTATCATGTGGAAAAATAGCCATGCCACAAACAAGTTTCATACTTATATCAGTTAAGACGATTGGATAATAAATAAAAGCTACTGCTATAAATTACTGAATAATATGGAATTTATGTAATTTCCATCATTTCCCATGAAGAGTTCCTAATGTTTTAAATCTAGACTTAATTCAATCTTTTTATTTGTTGTAACGTCAAAATATCAGCCATTTACGAAATCTGGTATTTTCTTTTGCCTAAAATTATTCATTGAATTAAAAAAATGTTATGAAATAAGGATAATTTAGTGTTTTATCATTACTCGCCACATCATTACCTAAAATGCGACTTCTTTTGAAAGCGGAAACTACAAAAAATAGAGTGTAACACTTTGCCCCGTATGTAATGTAACACTTTGCTCCCAACATACAGTCATGACGAAAATAAGGCCAGAAGTCAAAACCGCGTTCAATTATTGAAATAGCTCGCACATCAAATTAAAAATTAGTGATGACTCTAAACTATGATCACAAATATAAAAAAATAATCTTGTCATGGGCATTATATAAACCCATTTTTG
Organism: Fragum sueziense; assembly: GCA_963680895.1. Lineage (NCBI taxonomy): Eukaryota > Metazoa > Mollusca > Bivalvia > Cardiida > Cardiidae > Fragum > Fragum sueziense. The sequence goes on from OY804598.1 coordinate 11,679,824, forward strand.
AATTTATTTAAAAAAAAATACTTTTTAACCCCCAAACGTAGATTTCGCTATTTTAGAACCCCCTAAAGTTCAAGCAAGCCATGAAAATCAGATAATGTATAAAATCTGCCTAGAATTTTTTACTTTAAGTGGCATTATCGTGGCAGAAAACACGAATGAGCTGAAAATCAAATGTACCATTTTGGCCGGTGTAACACTTTGCCCCGGTCTCCCCTAATGTGTTAAACGTTCGAAAACATCTAGGCCCAATATTGTGACAAGCAATTTCTTCGTTCCCAACAATGTTTCCTACCCAGCTAAACCATACAATGTAGGCTATTTGAACCTATAGTTTTCTTCACTTGAAATTATCATATTTAGTCTTACCTCTATGGAATTGTCACAGTGGCGGAACCAGGTGGCTCTCGGGGTTCAAATGATCCTCCCTCGTAACCTGTTTTCTTCTTCTTTTTTTTTTTCATGTAGAAGTGCGGTCTTAATTATGTAGGCCTTATACTAATATGCCAAATGTTTATTTGTAGACGATGTATTTTCTAGAAAGACAAACGCAGGCGAGTTGTAGGCCTCGACTATGAAATATATCTAGCCACATGCCAACTTTCTTTATTATATGCCAAATTCTAGTAGCCGACTCAACTGATGTGTCCTTTAGCCTAAATGTGGCTTACTGACTTGAATGTATAAGTGGAATACCAGGTGTTCTAAACAATTTCTTAAACGTTTTCGCATTACAATTTTATAGGCATAGACCTATCTGCTCGTTGAATGGTATGATTCATGTCCGTCGAACCCTAATGTGGTAATTTAGACTTTAAGGGTAGATCACGTAAATGAGTTGTTGTTTTTGTGTTTAGATTGACATTATGAGTCATCTGGAATTTTTGTTAGAAAGTGCTACATAAGCCATGGACAAAATTCCAGGACGAAATGGAATATCGCTGGTGGGGAGTCAAAACCTCGTAACTCCAGCTTTTGTCAAGCTGTAGTTACGAGGTTTTGACTCCCCACCAACGATATGTATTTGTAAAATAAGGATCAGAGGAAATAACTCCATCAATCTTTACTGTATAGCCCTCATGTACACGGTGGATAATCACGTGATGCAATAATTACTGAATATCTTCAATAACTTTGTTAATACGGGACCGATTTGAATTCGGTTTGAAGCAGAGAATGTGGACAGGCGTCACTCATTAGATGGAGGTGGTTGATTTTTAAAAAATCAACTGATAAAAAAGTTATTGAAGATAAACCAAAATTTTGGTTTATCTTCAATAACTTTTTTATCAGTTGATTTTTCAAAAATCTACCACCTCCATGTTATTCCTGACATTTTTCCACATTCTCTGCTTCAAACCGAATTCAAATCGGTCAAGTATTGACAAAGTTATTGAAGATTATCGGAAATTCTAAATCGCGTGCTTATACACCGTGATGTAACTGGTGGTATCAGTTTACAGAAAATAAGTACCAGTCTATTGTAAAAGAATGATATTTAATACTAAGAGAACATTTTGGTTACCTCCAAAATTTACATAATACACGGAATTTTTTAAATCTTTCCCAAACGTCAAATTTCTAAACCAGTCTGAGTTAAAAGAAAACGGAGTCGATGACTTTTTTTTTTATAATGTTACTTCCCAAAGTACAAATTTTATATCTTATAGCATTGAAACATTGATAGAAAAGAAGAAAATGCTGGTTACCATTTTTTTCTTATACCTCAATGCGTTTCAATGCTACATTGAGGCCTGTTTGTAAAAGGTTTTAAGGGTATTCGTTACATAATGATCTATACAGGGAACAATTGCGGCTATTGCATGTCACGAAATCGACAAATCAAAACCTAACCAATTAAACCATTCGGGATGTAAAAGACAATGCACATAATTTTATATCATTCAGTTGAAATTTGAATGGGCTTTGTGTAAACGGGTATAATTTCAAAAAGGTGGGTAGAATATTTTGCGTTGTTCAATTTTTCATTTATTAATCCTTTCATTTACAACAAACACAGTCTTTTCCATAAAAATTAATAGCAAGTGCAAACAAACAAACAAACAAACAAAAAAAAAAACAACAACAAAAAATATGAAACGTCAAAAATGGGCGCATTAAAGTTGTACGAATATTATAAATTGGTAAAACACTGAGAAGACACAAAAAAGTTAAAAGTTTCGATTTTAATTTTGAATTTATTTTCGAGCATCCCTTTTTACCGATCTTACACTACCTTTTCAGAATTTAGCCTTGGTATCCTTCAATCCGGATATATCATAAGAACATCTTTAAAATCGTGATTGTCTATCCACTAACACATGTTACTGTGTAAAATGTGACCAATTTCATCACGTTGTATACATGCACGACCATTTAACTAATATCGTTATTGGCATATAAGGAAAATAATGACGAATTTAGTTGGGTTTTTAGCTCCACTGGCCGAAGGCCAGCTGGGCTTATGTCATGGCCATGTGTCCGTCGTGCGTCCGTCCGTCGATGCGTCCGTGCATGCGTCAACTTTTTCTTTAAACATCTTCTCCAAAACTACTGGACCAATTTCAACGAAACTTCACATGAGTCTTCCTTGCATGGACCTTTTCCAAATTCCTTCAAAAAATCAAATTCGGTGTAGAACTTGAATTTTAATTAATTTGAATTAATTAATTTTTCGAAAAATCTTTAAAGATCTTCTTCTCCAAAACTATTTGACCAATTTTTACCAAATTACACAGGAATCTTCCTTGCACAAATCTCTTCCAAATTTCTTCTTCAAAAAAAAAAAAAAAAAATGAATTCTGAGCTGAACTTAAATTTTGATTAAATTAATTAATTCAAATTTTTGAAAAGTCTTTAAAAGTCTTCTTCTCCAAAACTACTGGACCAATTTCAAACAAACTTCACAGTAATTTTCCTTGCATGAACCTTTTCCAAATTCCTTCAAAAAATTAAATTCCGTTTAGAACTTGAATTTTAATTAAATTGAATTAATCAAATTTTCGAGAAAAAAAAATAATAAAAAAAAAATAAATAAATAAAAATCTTCTTCTCCAAAACTGTTACACCAATTTCAATCAAACTTCTATGGAATCTTCCTGGCACAAATCTTTTCCAAATTCCTTAAAAAATGCTTCTGAGCAGAGCTTAAATTTTGATTAAATTAATGAATTCAAATTTTGAAAAATCTTTAAAAATCTTCTTTGGACCGATTTTAACCCAGCTTCTCTGGAATCTTCCTTGCATGTATCTTTTCCAAATTCACCAAAAATCCGTTTAGAACTGAAATTCTAAATAAATTATTTAAATTGAATATTTGAAAAATCTTTAAAACTCTTTTTCTCCAAAACTGATGGACCAATTTCAACGCAACTTCACAGGAACCTTCCTTGCATAAATCTCTTCCAAATTCTTTCAAAAAAAAAAAAAAAAAAAAAAGAATTTCCGTTCAGAACTGAAATTTTTAAAAAAATAATTAAATCAAATTTTCAAAAAATCTTTAAAAAATTCTTCTCCAAAATGCCTTATTGGATTTCATTGTAATTTAGCCTGAATGTTCAATGTACAGTTCTCCAAAAGATTCTTTGAAAAAATTTCGATCAGATGAAAAACAAGGCCACTGTGGGCTGGGCTTATTTTTTACTATATGAAACATATGGTAATTTTAAGAAAATTTTAAAAACATTTCTCCTTCATATCCACTTGTTGGATTTCAATGTAATTTTGCATGAACGTTCTTTAGATAGACCTCTATTGTATTCCTTGAAGAAATTTGTAGTCTAACGTCTAAAAGCCAGTGGAGCGATACAGGGCCACCTTGGCCCTCTTGTTTCTTTTTGAAGTCAGTATATACATGTGCATTAAAGTTGTACGAATGTTCGAGATTGGTAAAACACCGAGAAGACACAAAAAAGTTAAAAGTTTCGATTTTAATTTTGAATATATTTTCAAACTCTAGCTAATTACTGTAGATGCTCGGACTGGTCAATTTTCGTGAGCTATACGTTGTCTGCACATGTTTAATTCTACGGAGCTATTTCAAAGACAAACCACTTGTGATAAAATTACTACGCATTACACAGGCGCTGACATATAGTTCAAAGTAATGGGCCTACTACCCAGAAAATGCATTTATCGTTAGATAATGTTAAATTTCAGCAATTTTATGACGTAGACACTCAAAATATTAGCACCCATGGCAACGAAAAAGCCAACTAAAACCTGGAATGAGCTACGAGATTGGGAAGAAATTCTGGACATCAAAGAATTCAGAGCTCTAATTTATTTGGTGAAGGAGAAGGGTCTTGATGCTAGAGGGCTGAAGACGACTGAAGACATTCGCAAACTCTTGCTGAATCAATGGAAAAAGGAATCAAAGTACTGAAAGTACTGTTGTGAAGCAAATTTGTTAATAATGTAGACCTGTCAAGAAGTAGAGTACTTTGATTAGGTACTTTGATTATCCATTTGAATACCTTGAACACTTTGATTCGTAGAGTACTTTGATTAGGTACTTTGATTATCCATCAACCCTTTCCCAAACGACAAAATTTTAGGGTGGTCCAGTTTCAAAACAGTTGCAGTGGACTAATCATACTTGAAAAAAAGATAGAATTTGTGTACAATATAGCAGAGAAAATATTGAGACAAAAGGAGAAACTGCTGATTATCAGCAGTTTCTTCTTTTGTCTCAATGTTTCCACAATGATTTTCTATTAGGACGTCAAAACCAGTTCTTGTTTGGGAAAGGGTTAAACACATTGAATACTTTGATTCGTAGAGTACTTTGATTAGGTACTTTGATTATCCATTTGAATACATTGAATACTTTGATTCCATGCATCTATTTATCGCTTTGAATTTTCATAGTTCAGTAAACTTGACTGACCCATTTACAAGTAAGTCCATTGGACTGATCTTTGAACCATAATAAAGCAAATTACTACGCCAGTCTTTTCTTCTCTTAGAGACATGATTAATTCAGTGTTTCATTTTCAGTCACACAATTCAATATCTACACATAACTTTAGACTTACACATTGAATATTTAAATGACTGTTACCTCATCAATCTTTGCTTTTGATAGAACTATTTGTAGTGAGGAGGACCGGAAGATGTTGTGTGGTATGCAGAGAATGGTAAAGTGCAGAGAAAGGCGGCTGTAAGGAGAAGCAAATTTTGCAAAATTTGCTTCCCAAAAATCGAACTTTGAACTCAAGGAAAATGAGGTATATCTTATTCCAATTGAACAGAGGCGCGTTGCATTCGTATTTTACAATGGAAACGCTTAGCACATTATATGTAATACCAAACGAATCAAAAGTTTTTTTAAGATCGAAAACTTACGTATTAACGCATGTATGCGTAATTGAAATGCATTTACTTTTTAAATGCGCGCGCGCTTGTACTCGTATATATTCCTGAGACTGGTGGTAGCCAATCAAACAGTGGTACATTGTATGCAATTGACGAATTTCAAATTAATGTCCCATTTGGTTATACGCATAGGACAATGAAAAAATGCCAAAACCCGAATATACATGTATATTCACGTCTCGTTAAGTAATACCATGTCCTATCCACGATTCTATTCAAAATGATACACATTGTTTGTTTTGTTTTCACTGTTTTAGCGGACGAGAATCGGCCTGACAGAGCAGTCCATGCTAATTGAATGGAATGCTCTGCCAGGTCAATTCTCGTCCGCTATAATTTCTTAAAAATCAATATAAATATTAATAGTAAAATGTGCAATTAAAACTACAACCTTCTAGTTTATTTACATGTAGATACGGAATGGTTTAGAAAATGGACTGAAGGAACAAAGCAAGGTGAGACAGGATCTTTTAGAGAAATACAGAAAGGCTGAGAAATTGTATCACGAGTTTGATCCGACAATACAACGATCTATAGAGAAAAGTTTCCCAGGTAAGGAAATCGAGACGAAACAACAACATCGAACAAAACATTGTTTTATATATTACTAGACCTATAATAAGAAACAGAAAATTATTCAAGACAAAGAATTAGTGTAATATCGTTGAAAAATGGAAAAGGTGTATTCTGGTTTAATTGAGAAATACATGTATAGAAATATGGAGTTTTTAGCTAACATTTCAAGAGTAATAGAATGCAAAAGGCAAGGCAACAATGCCACAAATCGCTATGTGCAGCATCCAAATTCTATTCTATACGGCATTCCTTGTTTACGAAAGTCGTAACAAAATTTTATTTACCCCTTGACACCTGCAATTCGAGTCAACACATGCAAAATTCTAACAAGAAGTCAAACTTACGCAAGGAATAATCGAACTTAACACAATCAAAGTCGAACAAAGATAAGTAAGATTCGAACGGTTTTCTAATTTTGTTGATTTTATTGATGTTTTGCGCCGTTTTCAACTTCTATGGTCTTATCGCGGCGGCTGGAGCACCTAACCGTGGGTTCCTGGTATTTCTCGCACCAGTACAACCACAATATCCAAAGCGAGCCTCACACCCATTGGTGAGAGACAAATGACTTGTCAAATGTCAGAATGGATACTGGCCGAGCCGGGGTTCGAACTCAAGATCCCTGGATTGACAGACTCCGACGTAACTGACTGAGCTATCCTGGCTCGGTAAGATTCGAACGGACATTCATATAGAATTCGAACACACACAAGCAAAATTCGAGCCATTGCATGTACAATTTTAAACCAGCGAGTGCAAAATTCGAACCAACGCATGTAAAATTCGAACGAACACATATAAAATTCGAACAAACACTTGCCTAATTCGAACAAACGCGTGATAAAAATTGAGTTTTGGAGCAGTTTGGAGTTCGGCCTAGCAGATATTGTTTACCAAATTGTACAGTTGCAAATTGCATAATCCACCATCAAAACTTGCTGCAAGTATTTAAATCCACACTATGCCAAAGTACGGTAACATCCTTAAGTTATTTATGTGTATTTCATCAATCTATATCAAACATTGTCACTAACTGATTGAAGACAGTCCGACTCCGAGAATTAGATGAGAAAAAATACCGATTTGCTGAAGAAAGGTTTACATTATTATAGTATTAGCAAAACTATGCAGAAAGACTGTGTTCAAAGCCAGTAACCATGCACTGTTTACCTACAACAAGAGCAAACGCGTTGATATTCTTAACCAGCGAGAACATAAAGGACCTCTACGGATAAGGCGAGAATTCTCCCTAAAAGGCTCAGCTCGAAGGGTCAATTCTCAAAACTAACAAATTGAGAAACAAAATTAAGCTTTATGGTTAGGTAGACAAATAAAGGAAATAAACACCGATTTTTATGTCATTTTAAAAGTTCTATAGGTGCAGATAACTCTTGATTTTAGTACCCACCTAAATGGTTTCGTTTTCTTACACTACCGGTATTCAAAGAGGTAAAATGAAGATTCTTTTATTTTTATTTGCAATTTATTTTCTACAGACACAGGGATAAATGATGTTGACATCATATGGCAGCTTTGGTTTTGTCCGTATTGCGCATGCGCACCATTGAAACAACGCGCATTTTCCCGCCAAAAACCGAGGCATACCTACCTTCCCAAGGCTGGCTAACATCGTTCCCCCCCCCCCCCCCTTGACCCAGCTTCCCATTGACATATGTTGTGTAACTGGATCATAGGCTTCCTTGGTAAGAAGGATTTGCTGGGTCACGGGGGGGGGGGGGGGGGGAACGCACTTTTATTCTAAAAATAGTACTCATATACCATATGCCATAATTTTGGCGGGAAGATTTCGCCTTTAAACTCGTTTCAATGATGCGCATGCGCATTAAGGACAAATCGAAAAATGGTTTATGATTTCAACACCAATTGTCCTTACATTTACAAAAAATCTTTTGCTTATAAAGCTAAAGAAAACTTAAATCTGGTTTAATGAATAATGGTGGGGTAAGAAAATGTAATTTTGGGGGTAGGTACAGAAACCAAGAGTTATCTGTACGTGTCGAATAGTTTTGATCGTACAAGTTTTCAGTTTTCATATGATTTAGATACATATCTAACAATACAGTTCGAAATAGTAATCAATTTGCATGTTTTGAAAAATGACTTTTCCATTTGAGCCTTTTAGGGAGATTTCTCGCCTTATCCGTAGAGGTCCTTTTGTACAGAATCGTAATACGCTAGCACTTAACGTTTCATTATACGATGGCAGCAATTTTATATTTGAAAATTGGACACATTCACGTTCTTTGGCTTGCAACTCAATTTAAAAACCGTATAATTATAGGGTGTGGTATCAGTATTTTGGAATAAATATGGTACTTAGCTCTTATGACATTTTCTGTTTTCAAATCAATTCTGGTATAAATGAATTCAGATGATATTTTCCACAATGCAAGTGGGATTACGGAGCTCATTCAAATTTAAGTCATAGGTACCAAAGACGTGTTAAAATATTTAACTTAGCTTTATTTTGAAAATGACCTAAATTATTTTATGTAGGCTAAGTCTATACTGTACAACTTTTTATTTGTAAATCAAAATGTATATGTAAACGTCTAAAATGGTATTGTTGATAAATGTTGTGCGTTTTAACGCCAATACTTTAAAAAAAAATTAAAATGATAAAAAAATGAGAAATAATTTTAATGTGAAAGTGATATTCTGTATGTTTAAAAATGTTTTATTGTTAGTAATACGGTAAATGATTATTGAAAATATTGTCAACGTGGTTCTATTTACTTTTTAAAATGATTAATCATTATTTTTAAACAATTTATAGCAAAATATCCCAATAATGTGGATAAGATTATACCAAAAACTTTGATACTATATAGCGGATTTTATGTTTTTGGCGGCCATTTTGAAAATATGCAAATGAGATGGTGAAAGAGCCATTTATGTTTCTCATTTACATACTGCCATTTAGTTTTAGTCCGTTTACAAGAAATTTGCGATATTTAGAACAAAACATGTCGAAAAATGATACATAACAACATTATTATTGCATAATTTAGGTTTTGGCGGCCATTTTGTAAATATGCCAATTAGGTGATGAAGAAGCCATTTTTCAGCTTGACAACATTGTTTTTCGGATTCAGCATACCAAAATACCCATAGAACCGATCTCAAACCCTTTTCTTCACAAAAATGCCTTTAGGTGATAACTTTTCTAAATTCGTGCCCTGACTATTTTCAACTATTTAAATTCAAAGAAACAAGTGTTCATAAGCTTTCTGTATCCAACAGAGCCCTCAAATAAGTTTTGGCATCCCTATACAAGACATTTGAAAATGTAAAAAAGACGGCATTATTCATAACAAGCATCGTCTTATTTTCTGCTTTTTAACAATACCCATTTTGTTGTCAGAAATAGCTTTCACTTTGATCCAAACAAAGTTTGAGAAGTTTGAGTCGTTTGAGAAAGGTTTGAGACTGGCTAACAATTTCTAAACTACATACAAAATCATTGAAGCAGTTTCTTAAGGAATTTTGAAATATGCACTGAAAAATGCCTAACGGAGGAAAGATGCATGTTAAATTAAGATTTTCTTTAATTTCAGATGTTTTAAAATCATTCAAAGACAACAAGATGGCACTTGAAGCGGGAGAATGTACAATAGTTATTGCAGGTATAAAATAGTTTTGGGGTGATCATAAGGTGTCAGTTTGAATAAGGTAGGATCTGGAAAACTATCCCATATGGAACTTGTAACAAAGGCGGATATAGATCAGGCCGTATATTATTCTCAATTTGAATGTTTGTCTGAGAAAAAAATGCATTCGGTGTCAGAAAACATACACCGCTTTCTGATAAGGTTGTCTAATTCTTCTTTTCCCCTTAAACGATTTGGAAAATGGTCTTTACTGATTATTATGACAAGTTTTATTCTTTCTTCACGGTGGGTAGCCCACGTGACTTTTGGGAAGCGTTAACACCGAATAAATCGTCCGCTTCAAGGTATGTTTTGTTTAATTTCTCAGCTTATACTCGATTGATTTTGACGGGATAAAGTGCACGGAACGCGCATTTGAGAGGGCTATTCCCGTTTGTAACTCACTCTGCTCCAAATCCCATGGTTTCTTCAAACATTCAAGCGAAAGTTTTCTTCGGTGCATGTGAACGCTTCCCACTTTCGTTTTGCACTTACAAATATTTTGGCTCGGATGTTTGAAGAAACCGCTGGATTTGGAGCAGAGTGAGTTAGAGCCAAGAATAGCCCCCTCAAAGGCGCGTTCCGTGCGCTTTATCTCGTCATAATCCGTAGCGTATAAGCTGAGAAATTAAACAAAACATGCCTTGAAGCGGACGATTTTTTCGGTGTGAACGCTTCCTAAAAGTCACGTGGGTTACCCACCGTGTTCTTTATTACTTTAAAAACACGAAGAGTTCCGCTGGAGATTTCGTATTGTAAAAGCGTAAATGAAACTTGATTATATACAAATTTTGGTTTATTTACTATAACTATATAGCCACATATCAGACCATCACAATTCACACACTGAGAAATCTGAATCAAGGTTAGAAGAGGCCATTTAAAGAGTCACGAGTATTTTTTTTTTTTCAACATAGGTGAGGTGGGTGCTGACAAGAGTAGCCTGATCAACCTGTTACTTGGTAATCAACTTTTCCCAACAGACCCTCTCAAATGCACCAACACAGTTTGTGAAATCCGGGCCAGTGAAAATGGCGCCAAAGAGGCCATCGTGTTTTATAAACATCAAGTAAACGAAGATGGTACAGAAAGAAAAATACCACCGAAGATAATTACACTAGGTAAGAAATCAAAGTACTGAAAGTACTGCTGGGAAGTAAATTTGTTGATAATGTCTAAAGGCCTTTCTAGTTGTTAGCAATATGAATTACAGTTTTTTACACAGAGTTGAATAAAAGTAATTAGTCGAATTTGATTCTTTAGAAAATAACAAAATCCATTATGAAAGGATAATGTCTGTTCAATATCAGCAACAAAAAAAATTTCTCTTATCACTTGTAGCAAGCTCTAAAATAAAGGTCTAATTTGTCAATTTTGTGACTTAACCCCCCCCCCCCCCCCCTTTTACACAAACAAATAGGGAATTAAAATGTTTGATATTCACAAATTGCATACCTGAAAAACGGACCCCTGTCACACTTAAAGGGTCCGTTTTTCATCCCCATAATTAAGAACAACAAACGTTTAGTGTTCGGCACAACCAAGTCAATGAAGAATGCTAAGCACATTCATTTGATTTCTTTACTTGTTGAATTTAGAAGAAATGTGACAAGCAATGTAGGTGTAAAGTTTTCACTTTTGTTCAGTATACTATGGCAGGTTCTATAAAGTTTCTATGGAAAATCCAATTGCCGGAAACATAGTGCTGTTTTAATTCATTTCGGGCCCTAATTTTAAAAAAATGCTATTTAAGAAAATGATGTAGAAAGCAAGAAATTGGAAGGCAGGTGGTCTTGGGTCCTCTCCAAACAGGGACTGGGAGAGCAGACCCCCTTATCCGGGGGGCGAATTCTCCCTTTCGAAAACGACTATAAGATATTCTAGCACTCTATATTATCTCCAAGACTCAATGTCATGTTCTGGAGTAGGTTTTCTTGTATAATAGGGCGGTCACGGTTCATTAATCTATTTTATGTATGACGTGAACTTTTGCAACATTCGGTACAGTGGGCAAGTTTCCACTAAGACACCCAACACACAACAGCCTCCGGAAGTCATCCTTAGAGGCAAAAGGCGAAATTTTTAAACCGGGAACGGTTGACTGTAAATCCAATAAAATAACCATCTTATCGGCTATTAACGAATTCAATCAATTTCATAGTTTTTTATCCTTTATCACGTATATTGAATGCACGTGCGCTTAATCGCTGTATATATTGAATGCACGTGCGTCGTCATTGATTTCTCCGCATTTTTTGGGAGCCTCGTTTTGATAATGTCGATTCGTTACTATTTTTCGTAACAAATCACATGGGGTGGACTTGATTGAACTACTCCACTCTCAGTTCGGAGTGCTCTGAGCTGGGATTTCCAATCAAGTGTTTTGGAGTGGTTTTGGAGTACAATACAGATAATTATTGCATTTAATAATAATTTCCCTATCGCAAAATCGCCAACGAACATGTCAAAGATGTTTGTTTAGTTTCTTCAGTAAAATCTTATGTCTTTTCAGTTGTAATTTTGTCTTTTATATCCGTTAAATTGATTGATAGAACATTATACCAAACTATTTCTATTTTTATCGTCTATCAGAAACCATGTTGATGACGTCACACTCCCAAACGCCCCTGCTCAGTAGGTGGAGTACTCTGAGTAGATCCGAGAGTGGATTTTCTGCATTTGAGTGAGTTTTGGAGTGAAAAAGTTACTCCGAGTAAAACGGAGTGGCCCAATCAAGTCCACCCATGTATACAATGTTAATTTCCCATAAAGTTGGCATAAACCCATTGTTTGCATCCGGTAGTTAATTCGAGTCTTCTCTGATCTTTGATATTTGGATGTCGCTATTTACATCAGAACGCTGTCCCATTCAAAAACAAACGAAAATTCCGACACAAGTTATGTCGCTGTGTCGGAATTTTCTTTTGTGTTTGAATGGGACAGCGTTCCGTTGTAAATAGCGACATCCAATTATCATCGAGCGAATTCTCATCAGAGAAGACTCGAATTACCGGAAGTGTTCTGTGGGTACGGACTAAAACATAAATGAAATGAGTCTATACTCTAATTAGAATGCATTTGATCTCTTAAAACTACATGTCTTACTTGATAAAACATGTGTTCAGCCACTGCTTTATCCCTTTCCCAAATAAGACCGGGTTTTGACAGCCCGTAAAGAAAATGCTTGGGGGAATATTGAGATGAAAGAAGAAACTGCTGATAATCAGAACTTTCTACTTTAACTTCAATATTGTCTTTGGTATTATGTACGAATAGTTCTAGTTTTATCTAAGTATATACCAATCAAGCGCGGATCCAGGTATTTTTCCCAGGGGGAGGGGGGGGGGTCATCCGATCTTTAACCCATTTTTTCGCCAAATTCCAGGGGGGGGGGGGGTCAGGATCCCCTCTGAATGTGTGCATGCAGATACATGTCATACCATGAAGGACTAAATATAACAACGAATGCCGCAGGTAATTTGGAACATAACCAGTAACACGGTGGGGATTGTGCATGATGGGATGGATAACGAATACGGACACATTTGTCTCGCTTCAGGTAAGAAATTGTGCAATAATTTTCTTATTTCTGCGTCAATTTTCAAGCGGTTTGTTGCATGTACCCCGCATTACTGAGCTCTTTCCTCAGATATATGACTTGATAGTAGAATCATTGTACTTTTCCAAAAAATGATCCCAACCGACCAGAAAAACGACAAAAAATCCAGGCCCTTTTTCTAGTTTTTGCGAAAAGTACAAGGAGTTTCCAGATAACTAATACATCTGAGAAAAGGGCTCAGTAAGACGGAGTACATGCAACAAACCGCATGAAAATTGACGCAGAAATAAGAAAGTTATTGCACAAATTCTTACCTGAAGCGTGGTTAATTTGGCCGTAGTCGTTACCATTTCGCTTTCTGGTCGGTTGGGACAATATCTTGGAAAAAGTACCACGAGTTATCTAATATGTCATACATCCGATGAAAGAGCTCGGTAAGACGGGGTACATGCAACAAACTTTATGAAAACTGACGCATACATAAGGAAGTTATTGCAAAATATCTTACCAGAATCGAGATTATTTTGTCCGTATTCGTTATCCATCCCATCATGCACAATCCCCACCGTGAGTAATCTTTTTGATAACCCCTTTCTTCGCCAAATTCCATGGGGGTCATGACCCCCCTGACCCCCTCTGGATCCGCGCATGCTAATTTTGTCGTCTGCTACGGCTTTTTTTTTTTTCAATTTTGACCACTCTGAAATGTTGCTATTTGGGAATTTGATTTGATTCTATGTATGCCTATTCATCTAGATCTAGATCTATAGATTAAAAAGTTAACACCGTTTTTAAATCAGAATGGTGAAAGGGTTGCTAGACTTTGCTTTCTATGCATTTTGAGCATATCATCACATTTTCTGGTTTCCCAGATTTCTACTTTCGTTTTAAAACGCCTACACGTGAATACTAGCTAGGCCTATTAGACAAGATGTCTATGTCATTTAACTTAAAATACCCACTAAGTTGATCAATCAATTAATGTGAACGCGATTAAATGCATGGCTTATCGAATATCATTGTTTAGTTTCTTACGTTAAAACGTGTAAGAAATTGGGCATAGAGAGTTTCTAAAAATAGACGTGTCCTAGTTCCTATTTTTAGCGCTTGAATTGGGTCGCATATTTCATAGTTCAGTAAACTTGACTGACCCATTTTCAACGAAAGATATTGGACTGGCTATTGAACCGTAATAAAAGCAAATTACTACGTGATCGTTTCATCTCTTTTAACACATCTTTAATTGGAGGTTTTATCATCGGTCACACAATTGAATATCTTATGTATAACTATCGACTTCAATATTGATTATTCGAAAGGTTGTTCTTGTCTCTGATCTTTGCTTTTGATAGAACTATTTATGGTGAGGAGGACCGGGAGGTGTTGTGTGGTATTCAGAGAATGGTAAAGTGCAGAGAAGCACGGCTGCAAAGAAAAGCAAATTTTGCAAAATTTGCTTCCCAAAAACCAAACAAGCAATCCCCCCTCTCCCAAGGTCAAATCAAAACACTCTACTGAAACAAACCTGTTATGCGAATGCAGAGAGAGTGAACAGACCTCAACTTAGTGATAAGACAAAACAGAATACTGTTACAACAAAGTATTTCCGTTTATTTTATTAAAATTGATTTTTGATGTAATTAAAAAACAACAACCCAAAATTGTGTAACAAAGTATGAAGAATAATATTGATACAGATTAGTCTGTACTATTTTATTCTATGCAGGGATCCAATTGGTATTTGGCTTGAACTTTGCATGTAAGTAAAAATGAAGAAATAACCTTTGGTAACACCTACATTTCAGACCTGAATGGTATCAAAGAGTTCCAGGACTGTGTAACTGAAAACAACGACGATGACGAAAATCCGTACGAGAGGACTGAGGTTTACTGGCCGTTCCAAATGCTGAGTGTACGTATAATGTTACATAAACAAATACTCATTCTGACACAAGAATCATCAGATATGTGTCCTGGTATAAAGATTTTAAACCTTTATCTCTTGCTAGAACTTGAACGACAATCGAGCTTTTTGGGGTATATATTCCCAAGTTGAAGTAAACATCACTTTGTATTTATATGACAGTCAAGTTTAATAGCATATTCTAAAAAACTGATTTCGTATGAATTGACATTCAATGGTTATCGGTTTGTTTACATTTAATTCCACGATAAATAACAATTTACTACCTCTATTTTCACAGAAAGGCGTGGTTATAGTAGACACTCCCGGTATTGAAGGAGGACAGAATGTAGACAGCAGTTTGACCAAATATCTGTCAAAAGCGTTTGGTTTTATCTTTATGATAAACACCACAACGAAAGGAGGAGGCCTTCAGACTGGTCGGGTAAGATTGATTTGAGCCAGGATCTGGAAAAACGTCCCTTATAGCATTTGAGATAGCCAGATTTCAACGTCAGGATGTGTCAAGATGCAGTCTAGCCAGCATCCATGTTGTTCTCAAATAGTTGCTACAGACCATGTTGAAGCTATTGGAGAACAACATGGTTCCTGGTCAGACTGCGTGTATACGCAGGCTGATCTGGAACCAGGTTGTTCTCAAACGCTATAAGGAACGTTTTTCCAGATCCCGGCTCATTTATTAGTTCTTTCATTCACTCAGTAACTTTGATGATGTAAATTACTTTCAGCAGTGTTTTCTTTTGCTTGAAAGTTAAATGGTTCAGTACACAAAACTTATGTTCGGCTATCTTGTGATGTAACATCTGTAATTCTTAAATTCTAAGTTAGAATATTAACCTATAGGAAAATGCATAATTAAAAGCTACATAATATTGAAAGGTGAAACTCCCTACGTGTTTTATATTTTCGACGAATATGACATCGTTTTTTTATTTTCTTTATTTTCCAATTAGCTGGAGAACCTGCTAAAGACTATTGTGAACAACGCTAACTACTTTGACCCTAAAAGTTCCCTGTTTATTTGCAATAAATTGGACTTTGTAGCAGACTGCGACAAACGGAATGTGAAGGAAGACATCTTTTCTAAACTGTATAGGCTATATCCTGGTATACAACCCAGTCAAATACACCACATGTCTGTAACAAAGGTAACAAATAACCCTTTCCCAAACAACAAAATTTTAGGGTGATCCACATCAAAAACTGCCACAAAGGACACAATGGATGTTATCAAAGATAGGATTTGTGTAAAATATGGCACAGAAAATATTGAGACAAAAGGAGAAACTGCTGGTTATCAGCAGTTTCTTCTTTTGTTTCAATGTTTTCCCAAGCCATTTCGATTAGGGACGTCAAAACCAGGTCTTGTTTGGGAAAGGGTTAACTTTCTCAAGATGCATTGCTTTTCTGCCTTTATTAGACTTGTGTTTTTGAATATCATGATATCCTTAGACTTTCCCCAACTGTCAAAGGGAATTCAAATAATGTGGGATAATATACACATGTAGGTGTACAATACATTTATAAGAAAATCCATGTTCCCTTGCAAACTCACTCTCCTCTTAAATAACAACAAACACAAAAAATGCATTTTTTGGTAATACAGTTGGACCGTGTACCGACTGTGGGCCATTTATTCTCGTCAATTCACAATACAAATCAATTAACAACAACAGTACAATACAACTCAATTAACAACAACAGTAAACCGAACGCTCCTATCCGTTCGCACTGACCAAACATAGCAAAGGCATTAAGTAACTCCGAACGTACCCACACGTTCGCATGCGTCTTACAATGAACGTACCCTCACGTTCAAGTTACATTCAACTCCGAACGTACCCACACGTTCGCTTGCGTCTTACAATGAACGTACCCTCACGTTCAAGTTACATTCAACTCCGAACGTACCCACACGTTCGTATGCGGACTGTCTAACTCACCCACGCGTGCATTGCCGCTTTAAAACGCACCCACGCGTTCTATGTCGAATTTCTCCGAACGCACCCACACGTTCGATATTGACTTTCTCTGAACCTATCCAAAGATTTACTATCATATTACTCCGAACATACCCCTTACCTCGAAATTTCCCACTCTTGCAATTTCATTTGACTCCGAACGTATTCACGCGTTCGCTTTCATATGACTCTGAACATAATCATGCGTTCTCTAACATGGTATAAATAATTTTATCAATGCGCACTTGTACTATAGTATTATGTTAAAGGCAACTTAAAACGCATTCATTATTAACGGGTATTTTAAAGACCTTAATGAACATAAATACCCAATATACGTTGGGGTTACCTTGGAGGAATAGTGAAAGCTTAAATGACGGAAACGATATTGTGGTTCTTATTATTGATATAACCATCCGTACGTACCTAAACGTTAGTTTTTACAGAAAAATCTGAACTTTCTAACGTTCTCGTTTACTCGTATATACCTCGGAACGTTCCCCGCACGTTCGCTTACATATGCCTCCAAACATAACCTTACGTAGGCTTGCAGATCAGTTCAGACGAACCCATGTGTTTACTTGCAAAATACCACGAACATATTTACCCGTTCACTAACCGACTACTTAGAACGCATCTTCCTGTTCAATTACACAGTAGTGCAAGTAATGCTCAGCGACATACAATTGTGAACATCTGAACCTTCAATGACAGTAGCTAGTATATAACAACAGCATTTACATGTATAAGCTTTCAAAAACAAACGACAATTAACATAACTACATGTTCAATGCAATCGACTATAACCATGTCTTAGTTTTCAACTACTTTTGACTTTAGACGTGCACATATGCATATTTATATATATTGGAATACTGAAACAAAAAGGCACGGGTTCGCTGTGGTCACTCATTGATAGATGACATTGAACGTCTCAAAACAACATTCAATGCCACATAAAAACGAATTTCCCTTTTTCCCAGTGATAACCACTATGAACTTACGTACTTTTTAACAATGACAACCACTATGAACATACGTACTTTGTTAACAATGACAACCACTTTTGAACATACGTACTTATTTACACTTTAGTTCGTCTATCGGGAGTGGCAGATGTTTACATTTTGTTTTCACAAATTATACCGTAATTAACCCGATTAACTATGTATCAATGATATATCAACTTAATTAAACAAATAATTTATCTCATAAGTCGATTTAAATCTCAAATCAATAGCCTGGCAGCCCTTTGTAAATGGAAAAAGCCCAATGTTTATCTGCCACTCATTTTAGAACACATATAGTACAACATTGCGTAATCATTATCGCTATTGTTCAAAAGACAATTAACTGCACATTTGCAATCATCGCTGCAATCGGACGTGCTTATAGCTAGAATGCGTATTAATACGTAATGATATGACATTACTGAACTTTCTTTTCTGACAAACAAACATTAAAAATTTCAATAATAAAAATTAACAGCAAAATACGTCTGCCCGCAGTCAGTTTCCAACTCTGAATGAGGAATTTACACACGGCACGAGAAATCTCGTGCACGACTTTAACCCCATCTATCGGAGCTTAGACCTAGCAAGGGAAATCAATTTTCGACTAATTCGTTCCTCAAACGTCGAAAATGATATTTCCCTTGCAAAATCACTCTCCTCTTAACCCTTTCCCAAACAATACCTGGTTTTGACGTCCCTAATAGAACAGGCTTGGGAAAACATTGAAACAAAAGAAGAAACTGCTGATAATCAGCAGTTTCTCCTTTTGTCTCAATATTTTCTATCCCATATTTTACAAAAATTATATCTTTATTAACATCTATTTTGTCATTTGTGGCAGTTTTTGAAGTGGATCACCCTATTTTTTGCCGTTTGGGAAAGGGTTAAATAACAACAAACACAAAAAATGCATTTTTTGGTAATACAGTTGGACCGTGTACCGACTGAGCATAAAAGAACGGGCATGTCATGAAATATCGAGTATATACTCTAAATCATTCAACATGCAATGTTCTATATACATTCAACTCAACGTTGCAATATTCCATAAATATCATTGTCCCCACATTGATGCAATACATGTAGATAACATCAACCACCGTGGTAACATATCAAAAATAACTTATTCGTACTTGAATTAATTTCAAACAATACTTCGTATGTTTTCAAACGAACGTTTTCAAAACTGTTTCATTGCCCATTTACACAACCATTACGAATTTCAAATCTTACACTTCATTTCCTTCAATATGTCACAAACAATGCGAGTACCAGAATTGTCTATGTACATTTAAAGCTGTTTACAAGTATGCAATGCTACGTTAACAATATATTGTAATTACAAATATTAGTCTACATTTTCTTTTCCCACAATGCTTCTGCTTTGTCTTATTGATAAATTTCGTTAAGTGACAAACAAAAATTGTCTACATACAATCAACAGCTATTTACAAAATATTCAATGCCCAAACAAAAGAAAATGTTAAAATACGTTCAGAAGTAACTTGCAATTACCAAATACACAAACAAGACTAAGCATGGAGTCAAGTTCCTGATCATATGCTACATTTTCCTCAATGTTCTGCTTTGTCATTTGCAACAATTTTACAGACAAAATTAGTCAAAATCCATATCATAGCAATTTACAATTGTCCAATACTCAAACAACACAAAACATGTGGTCAAATTATTAATCACATATGAAACATTAACTAGCAATATACATGTAAGTAATCTTTACAATGATATGGAATCGAATTTCCTTTAATGTATACAACCCCTCATTAAAAATCACTTCTTGCCATACGAAATGCATCAATTACACACACCTGTAAGTACACTTCACATAAGTTGATTCACCATGCCGGATTTCAAGATTATGCTTCAAGAAGAAAATAATTTGCAAATGTTATCATACTCTAAATTCATATGCAAGGGAGGTAATTTTGGACACTTTGGCCAAATATTCTCAGAAGTATGCATTTACTGTATGTTAAATTCTAAACCATGCATAATGCTTATATTTGTATTTGGAATGGAAATGATACGTATAGTTTCCGAATTACTTGCACTTATCAAATTTCGCCTCTGGCTCTTTAGTGCTAATGATAGGTTGCATACCTTAAGACAACAACACATACATGGAGAATATAGATGAAAGTGTGAATTCGACTTGACTCTTACAGGAAAAGGCGTAAGAAATACCATTAAACGTAGAAAAAATGACTCTGGAAACATACCAATTTATCATTTGTCTTTTCCAATGAAAAATTGGGTAGCATTCTATTTACGCTTGAGTTAACAGCAGAGATATCACTCATTGATCATTTCTCACAAACGCATCCAAATAACCAACAATTGCCTGCATCCCATATCATAACGGTAATTAGTGACTTAATGCATCAATTAACAATTTTATGGGCTCTAAAAGTAATATGCATAAATACGACAAATACATCGACAATCTTAAATTATCAAGCGGACTTCGTCTCTGCCAGCCCATTCAGACTCAGAAGCGCATCTTCTTCACCAGGTTCCTAACAGTAACACCACAGACCGTGACTGCACACCAGCCAATACCGCCTCAACTAACATTCAATCTCCATCACTAGACCCCAGTAACTCTGAAAAGACATTAACAGTAATGTAATGCACATTGAAAGATGAACCCCACTTTAATTGATATAATTTTGTGTTACGACTATTGAATCGTGCGTCATGGATGCGAACCCGTCACTGCACCAGACAAATGGCCGATCGGCAATGACAGTATCATTCTGCTCCTTCCAAAAGCGTGTTAAACCTGTGAAGTATTTCTGTATTTCTATTTTACAATCTTTCCATTACATAATGCTCTATACATTTATAGCTAAGTTGTGCAGAACGGAAAACTTTCACACTCCAATCACATGTAAAAGTTTTGTCCTTTTCCTCAAATATATTCCGACTTACAATATAATTATGTACTAGGCCTATTGCAATATTAATGCTGTGACATGGAATATAGTTCATATTTACCCACATTTAAGCTACCGTTAATAAATACTGCACGTTTTTCCTTTTCCAGCAATAAACCGTAATAATTAAAGTTCATTCTTTTCCCGAGATATTTTTCTTTTAACATTGAATTCATGCTCGTAAAATGGTACTTATCTTCAATATCGACTTCAGTCAGGTACTCTTTATTTCGAGCTTCGTCTGCTAACACCTAGACTGTCCATATCGACCATTTAGCTGTCGTTTGGATCAAGATGAGACCACCGAGTAACGATGCAAGTCATCTTCTACGCTGTGTATTGACTCGCCATTTTAACACGTGCTACAACGCCCAACGACAAAATTAACAGCAAAATACGTCTGCCCGCAGTCAGTTTCCAACTCTGAATGAGGAATTTACACACGGCACGAGAAATCTCGTGCACGACTTTAACCCCATCTATCGGAGCTTAGACCTAAGCCGCGTGCGATTTAGGACAGAAGAGCTCTTCCAGAAGAGTGTGGTTCCCGGCTCTGATACACTACGTAGTAGAAAAAAATAATACGTAGTGTATCAGAGGCGGGAACCAGGCTAGCTCTTCTTCTTCCAGAAGACAACTTCTGGCCTAAATCGCACGCGGCTCTAGCAAGGGAAATCAATTTTCGACTAATTCGTTCCTCAAACGTCGAAAATGATATTATTTATCATATCGTGTGGCGCTACTGCAATATTGTTTTCATTTTCCCCCAGGCGATGGCTGCGAACATTACATACAATGCTAGAATTCGAGAGCACACGGAGTTGTTGGTGAGAATAGAACGTTTAGTTCCGCTATGCCTCCGACAGGGAATCGCCGCAAAATACTGGTGAGTTACCTTGTCCTCTTTAAAATGTATGAGATTCTTTTTTGTTTACCACAAGCAAAAAGTTAAGGTGGTCCCGTTTGAAAGCTTGTACAGATGAGAAAATAATCAATGTTGATACAGGTAGGATTTGTGTACAATATAACTCAGAAAATATTGAGTCATAAGGAGAAAATGCTGTTCATCAGCATTTTAATCTTTTTCCTCTATGTTTTCCCAAGCCTTTTATCAGGGACGCCAAAACCAGGTTTTGTTTGGGAAAGGGTTAAAGGAAACAAATTGAGGTAGGAAATAGTTTGAAATGTCTCTACCTCTTGATCTTTTATATACATGTAGTACTCGCCTTTGACAGTATTCATCGGTGTAACGAATCAGAACATTGTAAAACATATCAAGAATGGTGCCTGCGTTGTTGTGCATTTTGAAAATTCGTTCTGAAAAATTTGCTCGTGATTTATCAAAAATGCAATTGTGATGTAAGAGATTCGTTCCTCTTTTACAGGTGGTTGTCAATGTTTCTGAAGAGATCAGAATACTGTCTGAGAATGTTCAACAATAACTCTGCTCAAGAAAGCAAAGATCTGGAAGATAAACGACAAAGTCTTCAAGAAAGAGTTCAGCATTTAAGGGTATTGTTTCTCGTGCAATATATGGCTTAAATAGAAAAAGAAACAGAAGAAAATAATAAGGAAATACAAAAAAGCAGTCGTCAAGAATAATCATAATTGAAAAAATTCATTTAAACAACACAACAAAGGAGCATGAGAAAGTACTCATTCTTTTGCATCTATCGAACGTTGGTGGAAGGAATTCCAATAAGGCAGAAAGCGTTAAGAAGACGTTGGTGGAGAGTTGATTGCATCTGAGGAGGGCTACTTTATGTGGAGTTTGAAAGGGTCAGTGTTAATTAAAGGAGTAATTATAGAAAAAAATCCAAAAGAACAATAGATAAAAGGGGATTAAGGCATTCTATATTTGTTTTTTAAACTAAAATCCTATGTGGTTGATACTCACCGGAATCGTCTAGATAAGACTATTCCAATGGGTACCAACAACATAGGATGCGATGAAAAAGAAAAGAAAAATTACATTTCAAGTCAGCTTCACTAGTCTTATTTCTTTCAGAAAAACGCAGACGAATGTATCAAGAAATTGCGAGACAAGGTTGAGTACCAAATCTACAAAATAACTGAGACGGTCATGAATTATATGAATTCAAAAGGCTTTCTTGACGCGTATGTATTTTAGTAACTAGTATTTAGGTTACGTTCTATCTCGATGGTTCGATTTCCGCTCTCACTTCTGGCCACATTGGTATCCTTCTATGAATCATGTTTAAATGACTTGGCGACTTTCTAATAATATCTTATACCCAGTATCAGAGCCCTTAAAGACCTAGAGTAGTATGTCCTTGAGTTTTAACCATATTTCACGTATACCGTCGCTTTTTTGAAAACCTTGGAACGGCAGCTTAAACAAGCTACAGTTTTTTAACCCTTTCCCAAACAGCAAGAATTTAAGGGTGATCAAATTAAAAAGCTGCTGTAGATGACACAATTAAGGTTTACAGACCCTGAAAAAATCTACAGTTTCTAGCCATACGAAATGCATCAAAGTTCACACACTTGTCAATACACTTCACATAAGTTGATTCACCGTGCCAGATTTCAAGATTATGCTTCAAGAAGAAAATAATTTGCACATATTATTTTACTCTATATTCATATGCAAGGGAAGTAATTTATAACATTTTTGTTAAATATTTTCATAAGTATGCATTAATTCAAAATTCTAAACCGTTCAAAATGCTTATGTTTGTATTTGGAATGGAAACGTAACACAGTTTAGGAATTATTTGCACTTTTCAAATTTTGCCGCTGGCTCTTTGGTGCTTTTTAGGGGTCGGATACCTTAATGCAAAAGAGGAAGGATTTTTGTACAACATAGCAAAGAACATATTGAGACAAAGGGAGAAACTGCTGGTTATCAGGAGTTTCTTCTTTTGTCTCAATGTTTTCCTTACCCATTTCTGTTAGGGACGTCAAAACCAGGTCTTGTTTGGGAAAGGTTTACGAAAGGCGACGATATGCACAGTGTATATTTCATATTGATTTCAAATATTTTAACCAGCTTTGAAGAAATAACACAACTTGTTAACATCATGCAATGATTATTTACTTCAGACTGTGTGATTGGAGAGACTGTAATGAATGTCCGGGACCTCAGAGAAAGTGGAGGACGAGCGCATACGAGGCGAGCGTAAAGATTTCATCCAGGGCGACACAAATGTTGGACCATTGGGAGAAACAGAATCATATACTGAAGCAGATAGAGAATGAGATTATAGATGTGTTTGCTAAGGAGCTTGAACTGATGGGAGACCAACTGGAGCTTATTGAAGGTAAGAATGATATCCAAATGTCAATCTGAAAAGTAAAATTGTAATCTGAACAAAATAATGAGTGAAACATATAATGAGTAAAAATATTGACTTAAAAGTTGAGACTATGTGGAAGATCAACAATAAGGGCTTAAATCATAAGATGGACATAGAAATATATTAAAGGTGCTACATATAGTATACTCGTATGTGTTCGATATTGTTACACGAATCCGATGAATGAGAAATTTCAGCAAAACTTTCTAAATACATTGAATTTACCCCTTCAAATTAAAATATATATAAATGTATTACATCGTGATATTGAAGAGGGTGAAGTAAAGTAAGCAGTATGATTAATATTCTGATCTGAGATGCATTCTTTGGAGCGAGACTTCTTGAGATATCTTGAGATTTCCTAAGATATTTTAGGATAAAGCGTTCTTTAGAGAAAGATTTTTAAGACGCTCAATGGGAGGTGCCATTACCCTATACTTCGTGCGGAACCCCTCGGTCAACTATGTACAAACAATATAAAAGAGATTTGACCGAGTTGTTCCGAACACTCCATAATTCATAAACCATGGTGTTCCGAATGCTCCATACTTTAAACAAATGACGTCATGATGACGTCATTTGTATAAATATGGAGCATACACCCTGATACAGTTCCAAATTTTTAACCGTGACCTGCGCATGAAGAGAGCAAACAAAAAGTCACGTGGTCTTTTTACTATATAATTCATTGTGCGAGTCGTTATTTTCGCGCGAGCATTTTTCATTTATTCTGCCTAAGTATTAAGAATATTTTATACAGTCATTTGCGTTAATTATTAGAGTTTTCAGTTACAGGAATATTTTTGCAACTTTGATTGAAAAAATTGAGATTTTTTGGCTTGTAATCATTCGTGCCCTGTCTCCATCGCCCATTACCACCATGCAAGTTCAGGATGAGCTACTGCTTTTGAAAACCATATAAAAAGAATTTTGCAGGAGCAAGTGAGCTCCTTAGTACTGTCCAAGTGTGAGCGGTAATATTTTGCATGTGTTTGTGCTCTAGATTAGAGCCAATAATGGACAGGTCACAGGATGAATTCCCAGCCGCGGAGCGTGGACAATTATAAATTAACTTATTGCTGAAATATTGTTGAGAGGCATTAAATTAAAAAAAGAAATGAGAAGAAAAATGTTTTAAACTTTTACCAAACAAGAAATGTTAATGTTTTGACTGTCAAGGGCGGATCCAGGATTTTTTTCAAGGGGTGGGGGGTGGGGTCTAGCCTATAAGATGGCTTTAAATTTGTGAATTTTGTAATGTTAGATACCATACTAACGCTGTGTAGTCAAAATTCGATTTTCGACCTATTCAAGGCGGGGTCCGGACCCCCGACCCCCTTTTAGATCCGTCTTTGACTGTCTTACAGAGATTGTTTCAAAAATCATTTCAAGGGGCAAAATAATGAAATACTTTTAATCAGCATTTTCTCCTTTTGCCTCAAGGTTTTCGTTACTATATTACTATATTTTTCATGGGGGTCCAAGCCAAATTGCCAGGGCGGGGGGTGGGGGGGGGTGTCCACGCCCAAATGATGACTTAAATGTGTTAAATTATATATAACGTTAGGCCTATATTGACGCTTAAATTATATAGTCAGCATTCAATTTTCGGCTGATTCCAGGGGGGGGGGGAGTGCGGACATCCCGACCCCCCCACTCTAGATCCGCCCTTTCACTAAAAAAACTACTTTCATGATACACATTCTGTTATCTGCAAGAGCTTCCAAATTGAATCAGGTGCCGTTTAGGAAAGGGTTAAGCCGCTGTCAAACTTGAAAAGTCTAAATAATTTGTCGTTTGGGAAATGGGCTTTAACAGCTATGTTTTGCACACTATATAATCACTCGCGACTCAATATTTCGGCAAATTGCCTTTTTCAAGATAAACGGAAACACTATTTTAAATCACATAATTATTTTTGTACCGCTAGCAGCCATATTGTTTAGTTAGACTAACTAGTGTATTTAATACATTCCCTATGGAATAATTTTGTAAATTTGAGCTATGTTTTGATTATCAAATTGATCTACCATAATGAATTATCTTTCTTCATAAACCTTTCGGTACTGACATAATCATCTTCACACTGAAAATTGCATGTTTCGTACTATTTTTTGTTGGGGAAGGGGGTTTACGTGAATATGACAGTTTAACCTTGCGGCTAGGTCCTCAAAAGATCCGAGGATACTACTTTTTTGGAGGGTCAAAATGACTTAAAAGCCGATAAAGGCCATAAACGGTAGTCAGTCAAGGATATCCCGTCGAGATTCACAGAGGAATCATCACTAAACGGTGTGTGATTCCTCTTAAATTTCTTCTTTCCTCCGTTCATTTCCACTGCACGTTGGATGCTTTACTCTCATTTGGGTCAGAGCCTCGATCTGGCATCAAAAAGTGTTACTATTTTTAGTAACAAATTGGAAGTGTATTTGGGTGTATTTGGAACAGCTCGGTCAAAGTCTCGGTCTTAAAAACGCTTTATTCAAAACACCATAAGAAATCTTAAAAAATCTCGCTCTAAAGAACGCGCCTCCGGTCTATATCCCCCACAGCTGATCTTGTACGCAGCAACAACGGTGAGAAGTTACAACAAGAGTGCCATGGTCACAATATACGCCGCCCCAGGGACTAAGTTTTAAGGGGGCATAACTCAGGCAAAAATCAATGAACCATAAAATCCTTCCTTCATGCACATCTACCAATTGAGGTGATAACATTGACCAAGTTTCAAGAAGATCCAGCCAGAAACTTAGGAGGAGTTGCGTTGACAAGAAAAGTGGACGTACGTACGGACGGATGGACGGATGGACGGACGGACGGACAGACGGAGAAGATGACGCCAATATACGTCCGCATCCGGCGGCGTATAAAAAATGAAACCTGTCCAAGTCCCAGTCAAAAAGCTGGGTGGAAAGACTAAGGAGAAGGTCATGGCTACATATAACACGCTTGGAGGCACCATCAGTGTCGTCGGCACGCTCGATTGTGATAAAAAGGAGACGAAAGAAGCCTTTCAGTAAGTTTACCTTTTCAGACAGCAAAGTTGTAAATTATCTGAATGATGTAGTCTGATCATATTCTGGTCTGTTCAATTTCCGTTCCCAATCGTCTTTTTCCGCGAGATTTGATGCAGTCTTATCCTTTATAAAAAAAAGTGCAAAGCGCTTGCAATCTGATTAAAATCTTAGATGTTTTAACTTTTCAGTAACATCTGACGACCACCCGTTAAGGTAGAATACGCCTAATGGCAACTTTAGGAATTGGGTTGACAAACACTTCTGCCTGATAGTACATTATAATAGACATCTATATGTGCAATATGACAGAAATTCGTCCAGAGGTTTACTAGAAAGGGGGTGTCTCAAATCTGCCCACCCATGAATTTTCTTTTAATTCTGCATGGTGATAAAGGACCATATACAAGCTATGAAAATGCATTTAGTTTCTTAGATAATCCAAACTGGATTCCAAAAAGCCACCTTGACTTATTCCTAATGTGACATGAAACATGGCCCCTTTTTCATGTGTCGCAAAACTTTAGTTTTGTGTATTTTCAAGATCTGTCAATTGAATTTGATCCGAGACACATAAGGCACTACATTCATACCAGAAAAGGTATTTGAGGAAATTATTATAAATGTTTTTTATTGAATTAACCATGAAAAAATGCATATTTTTCAGCAAAATTTTGGAAAAGAGTAAAATTGAATTCCAAAGTTAAGTATGTTGGAGTCTTTGTCAAGATTCCATATCATCACAAAAACATGCTACATATTTCCTCTTACTTTGAGCCAAATTATATAGAAATCCAAAACCGGTAACAATGTCATATAATACATATTATTGATGAAGGTGATGTTTTGGTCCAAAACTTGTATTCAGTAAACATTTCATTGTGCTCCTCGATCAAAACATTTTTATATTCAGTAAAATCAACTGTAGCATACTGTACAAACCTACAGCAATATTCATGCCCAAAACACTCATTGGAAAAAACATAGAATTAATATAAATATTACTTATATTTACAAAATTACATGTATGGAAGCCAAGATAGGCATACATGGTATACACATTGCAAGTTTTCTTTACTATTTGGTCACATTGTCTATGCACCATTTTTAGTGAGACTATGACATGCAATAAATGTCAAGCCAAAAGTTATGAAATTGAAAAAACGCTTAGAACCGATACGGTAAAGCATCAAAAGGTGCCCTTCCGGGTAACCAATACATAACCAAATATTTTTGCTCTAAGCGCCCCAAATAAACTAACATGATATGGAAGGCCCACTATGATTCAGTAAAAGACTGTAACAGCATAAGATCTTTTCAGTTACACAGTTGAAAATGTGCTTGTTTATTTCAAAATGTGGCCCTATTGGGATAAAACAGGGTGCAATTATTTCCTCAAATTATTTTTCTGACCATAGCTTAACCTGTATTGATACACAATTTATGCACATTTCAATGATGTCATATGATTAACATGTTGTTTAGCAATCAATAGCCCTTAATAGTCACATGTGAGCTGGATTATCTGTTTCTTATGCATCACAACAATATTTTCACTTTTGCACGATTGTCAAATGCCATCAGAGAATTCGGTGCTTTTTCTTATTTGCTTTCTCATGTTTCAAAAGATCTATAAATAACTCTTGCTGTTAGCTTTCATGAATCACGGCTGACTTGAATAATTTAAAATGATTTTTATAGAAAATTTCCTCTCTTTTTTGTAAAGTAGGTACACCTGGGACAAGATTTAATGTGACCCTGGACAAAAATATTGTAACCAACTTTGAAGTCTACCCCTTAGCAAACTTACATACAAAATTTAAAACCTCGTGGCTGTGTAAAGCTTTACAAAAAGAGCTTATTTTTATTATATGAAATGTTTCCCCTTTTATGCTGCCACAGGAACAAAAGTTTATGGCAAAAAGAAATTCTACTACACAGAGTTGTACTCCTTTAACCCAAGGATACTTTTTATCAAGTTTCAAAAAGATTCACATATTAGATTGGGAAAAAAAAAAGAATTTTTGAGAAAATGCCAACAGACAGACAGACACACGGACAGATGACAGGAAATAACCGAAAAATGCCTTGCATCTTGATTTATCCTCAGGTAAACTAAAATAACCAAAAAAGTATACAAAGCATTTGAAAAAAGTCATTTTTTAAAAATCTTAATTTTTGTCCATTCTTGGAAATGTGCACTATTCAGGGGAAAATTCCAAAAGCAACATTTTACCGGTTTTATTTTTTCTCGATATTTCACGATAATCATCAGTATATTTGTGCGCAACTTTTACATAATTTTCAAATCTTGACAAAAACTGGAACAAAGAAAATTTTTGAACAGAATTTGCTTAAAATATTTAAAAACAATGAATTTTTGGGTTACCCCCTTACATCAGTTGATATAAAACATTTTTTTGTACATAATTATATATAATTTTGTTTCGTACAGGATCTCGGACTACTGGGCATTATTTTTAGAATAAATTACGCGATGAAAACTTACAACCAGAACGCTTGCACACTGTTTTAATCAGGGTACCCTCTTTTTCCATGGTGAAAATTTAAAATTCCGAGAAAATTGTTTTCTGGAATGTGCGATTTGAAACATTTCATGAATATGAACCGTTATCTAGTGTACTAACTTCACGCCAAATTTCATTAAATTTCGAGCGTGGGCAGACTCCCATGTTATTTTTCCTATTCGTGAGACACCCCCTTTGATTTTCCCTTATCCCACCCCAACTTGCAAAATTCCAATATGGCGGCCACTACTCAAAGCAAAAAAGTATCTGAATTTTGGACATAAACACATTAATTGTGTTTAGATTTTGGTTTTTATTATCAAAAACATATTTACCCATCGTCTGATGTGAAATGATATGACCTTTGTGCGCATATGAGAGATATTTTTGTTAAATTATTGCGTGCTTATTTAAAAATAAAGCCTCTTTATTTCCTAGTTTGAAATTTATGTCTCTGAAACAAATGTTGACAGTGCCTGAAATAAGTTCGCGCACTCTCTAAAACCGATATCAAAATTATTCTTATATGTGTAGGAACACGATGAAATCCACATATGTACATTTTATCCGTCAAAAATTGAAAATATATAAAGGTAATTCTTAGTACCCTCATGCTTTCGAACGCACTATTTCTTTCCCAAAAGAAGTCAATGTCCCAAATGAAGGGTACCGTAGCCCATATCTAATTATATGCTTATAACTAAAACCCAAACGTTGTATTAGACTTTCAGAAGTTGGCAAGTGATAACATATCAGTTGTGATTTCGTATGACTTTCACCATTTTAACCCTTTACCTAGTAACCAATTGAACATCGTTATTTGTAAAAAGTAATGCAAATTCTAAAGATAAAATTGTACTTAATCTTTTTATAGTTTATAACAGCTTCCTTATACCACTTCTTCTGGATTGCATATTGAATCTAAGGACTTAAATGGAAAAAGAATCTAAAAGAAAGGATCAAATCACGGATCAAATCACGTTACAATTAACTGACAACGAGTTTGCACATTTAAATAAGGATCGCCGGCGAAGAAGTGATGAAAATCGAGTGCGAAAGTCTGAACAATGATGATCTGATCCACGCGTCGTTCTCAAACGATATGTGTTTGATAACCACATCATAGATTTCATTAGAATACATGTATGTGTCTTCTACTGTAGGGTTTTTCGTTATATTGAGCCAACCAGTACCAAGGGAAGAAACGACAATTATACATACTACAATTAGTTTCCTAAATAGGCAGTTTCATTAAAATCAAAGTTTCTAATCACTTACAAACTGATGATATCAATCAAAATCATATAAAATTACACGAAATGTCTCTGAAAAATTGCTGTTAAACGGAGAATCATACCAGAAAAAGATATTCGGGGTGTATTCGGGGAATTTCATTTACAAAGGGAAGTAATTTTAGCAATACTGTTGCTATATTTAGCAATACTGTTGCAAAAAATAGATACGGAAATTGTCGACATTTGTCGAAAATGTACGACAATAGTAAATATCCATTAGAATTATTCTACCTTAATTGGATCAGCCAATAGCTTTGGAAAAATTGAAAGTAATTTGGCATCTGCATGGGCATGCGCACTACACTTCCGTTTCTTACGAAAACAAGATTAGTAGCCATGGTCGCATCCAGTGCGGTGATTTCACTACAAAGACAAAGACGAAAGTCCGTTAATTTTCAGAGCAAAGATATGGCATTTTGATCGGAATTTGATCAAACTTGCCACAATGAATCTCCATGGTGTCTTATTGTGCAGACCGCTTACGGAATTCAGATAACTCTTTTCGTTCTTGAATATCTACCCTTTAGCTAAAAATTGCCCATTTTCTTGTGTGCGCAACTTCTCCTACAGTTTTGATCAGAATTTAATCAAACTAGAATACTAATACACCATCGTTGAGACAAATAAAAGTCCCATCTACATCGATTTTCACCAATTTCTGGTGATTGTCCTTAAGATATCAGTCGTAGATTTCGAAATCATGATCATTTAATCTTTCTTATTATGTGTTAGATATATTTTGATATATACGTGTATATAGCGATCATCTGATCTTATATATTTCAGAGGTTATGGTGACAAAAACAAGGAACAGAAAATACCCGAGGGATCTTTGCTGTTCCTACGAAACATTGTAGAATGCAGAAATATACAAGAGGGGCTTCGAAAGTTCTTCTCAAAAATTTTCACAGATATCGAAGATGCAGCGAGAAGAATTCCTCTGTTTCTACAGGTATTTGTTGCATATGTTATACTAGTATACCAATTTAACCCATTACCACACAATATATCTTTTTAACTCCATACAAGATTACAGCTTTGGAAAACATTGTGCAAATTGAAGAAATTTCTTGTGACAAGAAATTTCTTCATTTTCCACAATGCTTTCTTACTCAAAATGGAAAGATTTTTTTTTAAATTTCAATTGAATTTGTCTTCTGCATAATATTTCAAATTGAAACAGTCCAAAATTTTGTCGTTTGGGACAGGGCCTTTCTCTTTTGAAAGCTGGTCCAAAATTGAAGGGTCCAAAATGAAAGAATAAACAAACATTTTTTGAAGTTAGTTGTCAGCATTTCCTTATTTATCCTCGAGGGTTTCTTGGTGAATTCCTTGTAAATACCGACACTTGTCTTTATTGTTACCTAAAATATTGAATTATTCAAATTCACTACCAGGCGGACGAGCAGCTGATCGAGACTATCAACAATCAGATCCAAGTCGGCACACAACAGCGGGAGATGTTACCACGACTCGCCAACGATTGCTCCGAAATGCTGGGTGACCTTGACATTTATTACGTCAACAACATCATGACCTTTGATTTCGTGTTGAATACAGATATAGAATACAGTCGGGAAGACATGCTGGGATCGGGCTGTTTCATCGATGTGTACAAAGGTTACTTACAGAAAAAGAGGCGACCAGTAGCTGTTAAGGTATGCGTGGTACAAATGTAGTAGAAAAGTCAACAGATAAATTTTGAAATTAGTTTTCAATATTCTCCTTGAAGTTCAATTTCAAAGCCGATAAGAAGAGAAAGTATTATTTATTTATCGAATATGAAGACAATTATTAGAAAATAAAAGAGAATTTATTGTGGTATCGAACATATTTGTCTATTCATTTAGCTAAGGTAAAAAATGTGTAAAGAAAATTAAAATCTCGTAATAATAAATTAATTACCTATTTAAGTTTTAAATAATTAGATTTATTTCACACCCTACATTAGTAAACCAATGAAATCGTCCCATTCGTACCACGTGAGTATACAATACCTAGAGCCGTATTGTACGCACGAGATAATTGCGTGAACGCACGGGATTCTCGATACTCCAAAGCGGCAATATCGATATTTGTACGATGCACCGGTTGAACTGTCCAAATATGCATTGCACTCATTTGAACCCTACAAATATCGATTGAACCGTACAAATATGGATTTTTCCCAAATCGAGGCTGCTGTACAAAATATCCATATTCGCATCGAAGAGTAATCTCCCTTAGTAGAGATCTCGTCTGCAGAAGCAAAATTGTGCATTAGAGTTGAATGTTTGTTTCAACATGATATTTTGAATTCACTGTCCTAAACAAGACATAACTTTGATTCTGTGATTGAAAAGAAAAAAAGAAAAAAAAAACACACACATTGGGAATACATTAAGGCAAAAGGAGAAAATGATTTTAAAAACACGAAATAGATTTTCATTTCAAAACATTTATGAATTGTAGCGCATTTAATTTGCAGCAATGATACAAATCACACTTAACCCTTTCCCAAACAAGACCTGGATTTGACATCCATTATAAGGCTTGACAAAAAAGTTCTAGGAGAAAAGGAGATTTGCCGTTTATCAGCAATTTCTCCTTTTCTGTCAATGTTTTCATTGTTGATTTACGCATGGCATGATAGTGTATATGACAAATTTCATGTACATTTCACACTATCATATGACGGTCTATTCAATCTTTTGAGACAAACATAAATCGATAAAAATAGATTAAATGTCAGATGCCCTGTATATTTACAGTGTTAGAAATGTACATGTAGCCTACATTTTTTCATGACATAGGCCTATGTTGTTTTTCTTCCTTTTTTATTTCACGTTGGAATTCTATTTAAAAGTAATTAGATCTAGATCTTAATTTTTATACAAAATTAATCTTTGTCATGTTTTGTTTGAAAAAAAAATGATGTGAAATAAAGAGGTCATTTAACATGTCTTTGTACAATACCGAATTCTATTGGATTCATACTTTGCAGAACAAGTCTATATTTAGACTCGCCTATCGGCTCGTCCAAATATAGCCTCGTTCTGCAAAGTATTCATCCAATAGAATTCAGTATTGTACAAAGACATGTTAAATAACCTCATAATATCATTCATAGCTGTAGTTACGATAAAATAACATCTTATACACAATGACAGCTTATCTAGACCATGTTCACACCATACTTTACTCGTTTTAGATAAATAGGGAGATCGTGAAAAGGAGCAATGTGTCAGATATTCTCACAGAAGATAGAATCATAAGGTAATGTACAATATCTATAAAAAATATTGAAGGATCGAATTATTCTTTTTTAATTTCAAAAGCACTGTCTTAAAGCACTGTCTTAAAGTTCGCCAAACACGACCTTCATCATTTTCCCGATGAATACTTTTACTTATTCAATACATTCATTTACATTTTATATGACATGTGTAGCGTTAGTCAATTATCAATTATGCAAACCGCTTGAGATATAGATTTATGTTATGGATGTTTCGCTTCATTCAGATTTATTCCATTAGTGCATTACTAATTTGAAAGCGTTAAGATCACATTTATTGCTTTCAGCAAGTAATATAATTTATATGTATTTCACGTGTGTGATATTTACATTTGGACCAGAAACAAACTAAATTTCAATTCTTTCTGTATAGTTCCCTAGTATACTAAAACAGTGTCACCATCACCATCTTTTTTCAGAGATTTACGCCATCCCAACATTATACGATATTATGGTTCATCTTACAAACGACGCTCGTACGGCCTAATTTGGATCATGGTCATGGAATTGTGCAAGACATCACTGAAGGACCTATATGTTGGTAAGTATATGAACATAGGGACTCTTATGACATTTTAGTCCAGCATGTTTCCAGATCAGCCTGTGTATGTAAGCAGCCGGATCAGGAATCATGTCGTTCTTCAACAGCTTCTCCATCGAATGTACCAACTGTAAGATGATACAGCATAATTCATGATTAGACTGCAGGATATTTTGAAGCCGTATGGGCAAATTAAAATTGTGTCCATGTAAACAATTGTGAATAATAACATAATGAGAAAAGAAGAAATTGCTCAAGTTGAGCAATTTCTTCTTTTCCTTTTATAGTTTTTATACAAAATTGTCACATTGTAATATATAAGAATGCATCATTTATCAATTTTTGACATGAAATACCTCTAAATGTCATTATTTGGTTACCATTTTGGAGAAATTAAGCTGTAGGGATAATTTTGAAGCTGTAGGGCATTGGATATTTTCTACAGGAAGCTGTAGTGGGGTCGATACAGCTTATTAAGCTAGGGAGAACACTGGTCACTGGGTTCTTATCTGGGAACAAACGCAATTAGGGAGCGTTCCCGGCCTTTTACGTGACAGGTGGCGACTGAACGAACAGAAAGACCCCTGAATTTAATGACAAATAGTTATTATTCTCGGATTGATCTGGATAAATTGTGGTTTGAAATGTCATTATACACACTGTGTTGTAAGTTGTCCGTAAGATTTGTGTAGTTTGTACGGAAGTTTTGAATGGTCAATCAAAGATGGCGTCCGTGGAAAATCGTTAGAGGTGGGTGTCTTAGTTTTTCGTCGATAATTTCCTTAAATGGCCGTATCTTGTCTTGATACTGATATCATCGTACAGGAGAAATGTATACCTATTCACAGTGCTGTATAGCCAAGTACCAGTGTTGTCCTATCGTACTCAGTCGTTGTGCAAAGACAACCAAACACGGAAAACTTTTTTCGAAGCGAGAAAGTTGGCCTTTTAAGGATGATTACATTGTACACAGCGAACTAGGGAACAAACTATTGCTCTAACTTGGATGTTTTGAACATGCTCCTTTCTATGGTTACCGTTATAGTACACAAAAACGTCCAGAATGACCACAAACGCTGTATTTACTAAATGGCCAAACAACGGTGTAGTCCCAGTGAAAATATGCAGACACAACGGTGCAGTTTCTGTGTTTTATGTACGGTGTAGTTATTATTTTCACAACAAGTTGTGAACGGTGTAGACTTGTCATGTTGTATAGGGCGAACTAGCTCTAACAGCTAGCAGATCATCTGCACATCTGATTTATCTCCCTAAAAACTTTGGTCTTAGAAAACACAGTTATTTCCCTTGATGAAAACGCCACCATCCTCAAAGTAAACGAAAACAAATATGCCGTTTTCTCTTTTCTTCATTCACATAAGCCTAAAACAGTTCAATGTATGTTTAATTTAATTTTTGGAAGACATTATTTGTTATTGAAAAAAAAACCATCTGACGGACATGATAATCACAAGGAATATCATCACAAAATATTAAACAAGACATACGATAACAGTCATTTTATAGCCATGTTTAGTGACTTACCCTAAGATGTGGGTGCAATGGCCAGTTTCTCGTTCATCCGTTCATTTGATTTGTAGATTCGAAATTTCAACTCTGGCTTTGAATTTTTCTTTGTAACTGTTTTAATTGGTTATTACAATCAATTCTTGTAATTAATGAAATGAGTTCAACTTAAGGAGTATGATAATTATTGATCAACATGTATCTAGTTTTCAAATTGACCTCTCATTGAAGTATGATTTTACCCAAAATAAAGGATTCCATCAACAAAACATAAATTATAAATAACAAAACATAAATTATAAATTTGTTTCATAAACATTTGGGCCTTTCGTCTTGTTCGACTTTTAAAAAGTAATTAAGTCTTGAAAATAGAATTACGGAACAGCAAAATTCATTTTGGAATTTTCATACGTAATTAACCTCTTCTTCAGGACTGACAATTTTCTGACCAAGATTTTTTGGGCCCACTCATAAAATGTAACCGTTTGAAATGACAAAGACAGTATTCTATTCGCCAAAACCGTTTGACTATTGGAGTAAAACGCATTGAAGTATTTACTTCCAAGAGAGTAGAACTTACATCCATAAATAAATGAAATGCAATGTTTTCCATCGGGAACCGACCTTCCTCGACTAAGATAAACAATTACCAAGTTGATCAACGCTTCTCAATGACTAAATCACAATTGGGAACAAACAGTTCATTTCAGCCATTGTTTTCATGTCTCGTGGGGAAAGAGAAGATACCCTATCCGTATCATCTGTTTCAGCACGTCCAATGGAAATATCAGGAATTAAGGTCGGGGCTTTTTGAACGACTTCATGGGGTGTTGAAATTCGTATTTTTTATGTACTGGACTCATGCATTCAAAATCGGGGATATCATCGAAAGAAAGATTGTTAAGCCAAAAATCCTTTTTTCTACATTGATGAGGTCTATCTTGTGTATTCTATGCTAGCAAATGGGGATGGTGTCCTAGTCTGACCTCTTGATAATATTCGGAATGATACTACAGTTCAGAGTTTTCAAACCTGAATATCTGACCGGAATGGTCCTGTCCCGAATGCTTCACAAACTTTTCGAAACTTCCTTCGAAATGACAGCAGTAACAAGTGAACAGCATGGAACTGAAAATAAAAGAAAAAAATAAAACAGACACCGCCAGATTCTTGGTACTTTCTACTTTTTTTACCCTTACGAAATTGCTTTGACAAATAGCAAAGAAACTAGATTCTTTCTATATTCTGATTAAAGTATATTTTGTAGACATATTGTCACCTTCTTTGCTGCAAAGCAGTTACAAGTCAGTCACTTATTAACATAATTGTTGAATAATTTCGGTAGTAATTATACAACATGATTCTCAGCCGTGAAAACGTTATCATTAAGCATTACTATAGCTTCAAGTCTACACCGTTCACAATTGAATTATGTCTACACCGTTCACAATTCGTTATGAAAATATAACCACACCGTACACAAAACACAGAAACTGCACCGTTGTGTCTGCATATTTTCACTGGGACTACACCGTTGTTTGGCCATTTAGTAAACACGGTGTTTGTGGACATTCTGGACATTTTTGTGTAAAACGAGGGTAACCATAGAAAAAGCACGTTAAAAACATCTAAGTTAGAGCAATAATTTGTTCCCTAGTTCGCTGATTACTATGTAATCATCCTTAAAAGGGCAACTTTCTCGCTTCGAAAAAAGTTTTCCGTGTTGGTCTGTCTTTGCACAACGACTGAGTACGATAGGACAACACTGATACTTTGATATATAGAACCGTTGATAGGTATACATTTCCCCTGTATAATGATATCAGTATCAAGGCAAGATACGACCGTTTAAGAAATTTATCAATGAAAAACTATGACACCTACCTCTCATGTTATATCGTTGTCGCCATCTTTGAATGACTACACAAACCTAACGGACAACTTTCAACACAGTGTATACAGATGATGCAAATAAACGCCCACATTCGAAGGCGTATAGAATTGGTTGCTATTTATAAACGCTTACTTGCAGAGAACCCCAGCAAGACAGCCCCAACCCCCGGACGATATCCCTCTGATCACCCCATGCAGGCGAAGGCCGTACAGACTATGATTAACCACAGTCTTCAGATAGTCACGGCATTGGAATATATACACAGCAAGGGCTACACGCACAGGGATCTTAAACTTGAAAATGTCTTAGTAAGCGTTCTTTTTATTTCGTTAAATAGTACGCCTTATACTCATGCCAAGTCAACATAATAAAAAAAAAACTAACTAGATCTAGAAACAATATACCAAGATACCAATTTATAATACTCAACATCTATTCGAGAATTTAAGGGCCTTTTGTCATTGATTTGACCTTTCTGGCGAATCATAAAATCGGATCAGAAACTTCAATTCAAAGATCAGTAATGGCAATACGGTCGATCGACCTCTATGTAACATTTAATCAAACGTCAAAAAGAAGCTAGCTTTTGGCAATTTTTACCAGAATGCGATTGATGTAGATGAAATATTTCAGTAGAAACAGGAAACATAATCGATCTATACTTCACAGATTGGTGAAGACAATTTGATAAAGATCACGGATGTCGGCGCCTCAAAACACACAATGTCATTCTTTCTCACGCGCGTCTGGGCTGGTTTCCCCGCCTACATGGCACCGGAAGTTCTCCTGAGCGCCGAGAACCACACAGAGAAAATCGACATTTACAGCGTGTCGTTTATGCTATGGGAGATGTGGTTTGGTCTGGATATCGTTCTAGATATGAACGACATCGTCCTTGGTAGTGCGGATTTTCAGGGGGACGCCATGGTGGCGTTATATGCGAGACAACGTAGTGATAGTGGTTTCCGGCCTGATCTTACACGGGCAAATGGACCACCAGATTCAATGAAACAGATGTTGCAACGAGGGTGGGACGGAAGACCTGATATTAGACCGACCGCCGCGGAGTTTGTGGAATTCTTTAAACATTTAGTGATAAATAGTTATGAGTGATGACTACAATATTAGGATATTTCTTTAACAAAATTGTTGTAGAGCCCTCATTGAGAGCATGAGCAGATATTTGCTTATTTAGGCCTATGAGTTCATAGTTGACGTCATATAAGAAGATTAACTCATTACCAAACAACGGAATTTTGGGTTAGTCCAAATCCAAAAATATTGCAGACGACAATTTCAGAAACATTGTTGGTCTTTTGGTGTAGAAAACATTGTGGGAAATGAAGAAATTGCTTGTCACAAGCAATTTCTTCATTTTCCATAATGTTTTCCATTATCTTGTAGTAAGTCAAAAAGAGTCATCGTGTGGTAATGGATTGAAGATCTCCCAGTTCTTTTGTTAAACGTTTTGCATATTTAAGCTCATAATTATATAGCTAATCGTCGGTTACGTTCGAAATACCCGTAAATATAGCTTCTTCCTGCATCATGCTCTAGCGTAACCACTTTCAGGTAGTCCACCCCTAATGAGATTGACGCGACGTCGGATTTTTTCGTGCGGCGTCAGTAATAATTTGTTACGTGACCGACCTATTCATCAATTGGATCACCAAGGAAAACTCTATCGAATCATACCTTGGATGCATCTCGTATAACTACTTTCAGACTATGAATAGAATAGAATAGAACAACAATTCAAAACGTTCGTATGTGACTTATGTCAACAATGACGTGACCATGATACTGAAATACATTGTTTGCAGTTCCAGTGTCCTCTCTTTTTAGAATGATTACAACCTGCAAGTCCCGCAAGTTGCCATGGTTGTGCATTTGGTTGACCTCGAAAACTACTTTATGAAGCGTAGCTACTTCCGGCTAAGAAATCGGAATTTTTTCAAGATTTCTTCATACACACACACTTCCGAGTCGATGATTCGATCTTTGGTCGGTATTATCCGAGGATATCCGAACGACCTATTCATAAGACGAATAATTCCGACGTCGCGTGAATATCATTAGGGGTGGACTACCCCAACAGCTAATACTACATTGTATGATAACCAGCCATTAATATTCATTGTCAAAACAAGTTGCTTGAAAATAGATTTACTCATTTTTAATAACTTTTTGCAATACTCAGTAGAATTCATTTAGGTTTAATATATTCGATGATCATTTAGGTAGAAAATCAAAGTCATTCGAGCTCAATATGTAACCAACCTTCTATCTAATTTTCATCTTGATTGGACAATAAATGTAGATGCTAGAGTGGAAACAATGTTAAAACTAGCTATTTTTGACCTGCAAAAGCAGATAACTCTAGATTTTTTTGTTTGATCCGACCCATAATCAGACTCCTAAGAGAACTTATGACTATACTTGTTTTGACAAAGTTTGGTCAGGATCGGCTAATATTTGCGGATGCCAGAGTGTTAACACCAAATTAAGAACATACAGATGGACATATAGACAGCCAGACGGCGGACGAAAAGCGACCACAATAGCTCAACTTGAGCATTTTGTGCTCAGATGAGCTAATAAAAACGTTACAATACATTTAAGATGCTATACAAGCAATCCTGACAATGAAATATTCATGCCTGTTTCACGATTAATTTTGGAGTGTATTACCCCACCCACTCTGTTAAGATAACAACTCGTTATCTGAGTTTTTTGTGTACATAAGGCTCATATCGTCCTCCTGTTGGTATTTTATGGTGATCTTACAGTTTTAATTTAAAACAGAAGATCCACAAAGAACAGAACTAACCTACTCAATAATACCTATATTTGAACGATCTCGGTCAGACTTTGGTGAACATATACATGCGAAAGATCCCGCAGCGCATACAATATCTCAGCTTTGAATGAGACTGTAAATGGAAGTCTAGGAAAGTCATCGAGAAGATTTTTGTCTGAACAAGATTCGTTTAAATCATTAGTACAGTGAAATTTGAAATTTTATTCGAAACTTCCCCATACAATATTAAAATTATGAAATCAAAGTCCTTGGGAGATCAAGTCAAATGCTTAGACTTTCCTTGGTGGACGCACGCCGGATTTGACTGCGTTGATCTATTTTCTGTGGAGAGACTTGTTATATAGTTTCCAAAACAAAAAATGACTTTGTTACAATATTGCTATCAAACATTCAAATATATTGTAGGAACAGTTCTGTGGACACATGTGAGGCAGCTATTGAACACTTTATATGGTACAAGAATATATCAAGTAAAGCGACAGAAGGGACGTAATCTAGAGGACGTCATTGACGTCATTGATAAAATAGGGTGTGTTCTATTTATCATACATAAAATACACAAATGGCATGATAATTTGATCAAATTTCTTTTACATGTTTCTACACATAACCTTCTATAATGTCATCGATAATGGGAATATACAAGTGATATATTAGCCGAAATATACATGTATAAGGTTTTAAGTGTTACCTTACTTTTGGGACATCCTGTACTTCTTATATTTTTTGGCATTTTTATCAAGAAATCAAGGGCAGGTAATCCAGAATTTACTAAAGCCATTTTGAAAAATATTACAAATATTTCACCACCAGAAAGATAGATCAAATAAACTGAGCAATAAAAGCCTGTTGTGTTTTTTCGTAAAGTTAGTCCATCCAAAAATCCTTAAAATTCATAAACATGCTTAATATCCATTTTTCTCCTGTACATGGCATCAAACGGAATAAACAACAGCATGTATTCAAAGTGCATGACACATATATTTCACTGCATCAACAGTTTTCAAGCTATGAATTGTTAGTAAAACAGAGTAAGAAATTGATTACCATATGATGGCATAGTGGGTGACTTACCCCACCAACTTTGATTTAATATATCTTCCAAACCAAGGCTCTGTTCAAGTTGATACTTTGCCCATATAAGGTCAATACGTTAGTGGTCGTGTGTGGTGAAAATTAAGAAAAATCGGGTTGGCCTTATTGACACTCATCCTTTCTCTATTAACATTTTTTTGCGATTTTCTGAAATTGCTGTGTCATTTGATTTCTATCGTGAATTGCAGTGGAAACTCATTGTGTAGAAGTTGGGAATGTAATTTTGCCTCGAGATGTCCGCACTTGGACTCATCCCAGTATGTTCTAAAATCACCACGGAATATCATAAACCTGGCCAATGGAAGGTAACGTAGTCATTAGAAAAAAGACACAAACTAGAAACAGATCAAACCTCGGCTTCAACTCCTGTTATCAGTAAAATCTTTACGCCCGGTTCGTCCAAGGAGAAATTAAGGTAGAATACCCGTAATGTCGCCATTTTGAGATTCATAAAACATCGACTTTTTACGAGCAACGTCGTTGCGTATCCGAACCTATTCGAACGCGGTCGTAAGCATTAGGCGGTGGATGGTTCAACCGTCGAATGTATTTGATCGCGACCGAATAATTCCGACGTCATGCGATTCTCATTAGGGGTATTCTACCTTTATTAATTATTCCTATTGACATTGCCAAAATATAGTTTATTATGTTCATAATTTAAAACCGCTTTATTTCGGGTTAGCGTGATGATATTTCAAAACTGTTACTGCTAGTGTCAAAAATATACCGAAAACTATCTACTCTTCTAATGACCCTTCTCTGCTCGCAAAATTAAAAGACTTTGTTCTTTACCTTTGTACAAATATTAACCCAGTGGGTGCCGCCGTTATTGGTGTGTACCTGGTCCAATAACGCAGTATTGGGGCA
This sequence comes from Fragum sueziense, assembly GCA_963680895.1. Lineage (NCBI taxonomy): Eukaryota > Metazoa > Mollusca > Bivalvia > Cardiida > Cardiidae > Fragum > Fragum sueziense. The sequence goes on from OY804598.1 coordinate 11,723,037, forward strand.
GGTAAGCCAGACTAAGACCAGCGTGTACAATTTTCTTCTGTTTTCAAAAAGCAATTAATTTTGTGCTAAAAATAGAATGGGTTTGACGCTATGTTTTGCTGCACTGTCAATGTTGATGGAAAATCTCGTAACTACGGCTTGAATCAAGCCGTAGTTTCGATATTTCATAACAAAACCTACGAAATTTTGCCGTCTGGTAATGGGATAAATTGTGAGGTTTGGGAAAGGGCTAGAAGGTATTTTCCCTGGACTAGAATCACGTTTTAGTCAAAATCAATATATTCAATCTAATTCGTCAGCTGATAATTTGCCTTGACATTCATTTCTTTTTCTCACTTTTTCACCTGTATTAATTTAATTAATTGGTCTTTCCAGACAGCTTGAAAGATTTGTTCAGTAATTGAAAAATGCAGTTTCTCATAGAATTGAATATACTGCGATCCGTCACGCGAGATGGGATCATCAGAGGCGCGATCGAGATTTTTTAAGATTTCTTAAGGTGTTTTGGATAATGCTACGTTGCCACTGTCGTGCGTTCTTTTACGAATGCCACGATTGACCAGTCGTAACTTATCGTTGCATTTCACCGACATTTTTGCGTTCAATACGTTGCGATGAGAATTATTGCGGTCTAAGGCGACATGCTGCGATTTTATACGATTATTCAAATCCTTAGAAAGGGACCTGATACGATCTTATCGACGTTCATATACGATTGTGTTTAAGATTTGATAATGTCCGATACGTTCTTCAAGATCAGGCTTGTCGACTTGAGACGATAAAACACGTGTAGATACGTTCCGATAAGTTCTTTCTGACCCGATGCGCTCACTTAAGACCAGGTACAATTGTGGCAGTACGATCCAAAAAGAGTGTCGCGATTGGCTCTACGATTGGAATCTAATTGGACATAAATATGACCCGACAAATGCAAAAGTTGTCCTTTTAAGTCTTTGTTTACAACAGAGAGGCCATAGTACTTAGTAATATGACAGAAAGAACAGAAAAAGATGTAGCATTTACTGTGCTTTTATATAGTTATATAGTCACAAATGAAGACGAGGAACAAAGCTCTAATCGATGCAGGTTACAAGTTTGTCTGGGACGAGCTTGGAGTTAAAGGGCGCATGTCGGACACTCGGATATTTGGGGATTCGGAGCTATTAAATGGACTAGAAGATGGATCTATAGGACTTCGAGAACCATGGTCAATGAGCACAAACCTGGATGATCATAAGTGTGTGCCGTTTGTCACCTTAGGCGACAACGCTTTTGCTTTATGGCATTACCTTATGAAACAACAGTAGGAATAACTTGTCTGCAGAGGAAAGGATATTCAAATATAGAATATCAAGGAGTCGCCGAGTGGTTGAAAACGCGTTTGGGATCTCAGCTAATAAATTAAGGTGTCTCCTTGGGACTCTAGAGCAGAAGCCCAACACAGTAAAGAAAATAGTAGAGGCAGCAGTAGTTCTACACAGCCTACCCAGGTAACGATACCCATTGGAAGTAACACAAGAGACAGACGGCGAGGATGTTAACCGTAATATTGTGCAAGAAGCATAGAGGAACTAAGTAGACTGGTTAGATGTAGAACAACATCTTGCACCTCGCAACACAGCTACCGTTGATGCGATGACCAATGTGAGCTTCTAAAGGCGTTTTTCATTTCACCCCACAAGGCAGTGGAATGGCAAGAAAGGGTGATTGGGCTATACGATCCAGAAGTTATGATAACTGATGATTATAATGAAGTTAAAAACTGAAAGTTTGACGAGACATAGTCATATTTCTATTTGCCAAATCCCGTTCAGCGCGATTGTGAAATACGATTAGATATGGTCTGATGTGAATTGATACGATTTGTTAAGTTCTAATACGATAAATACGACTGAAAGTCAATCGTGTTAATCGTAGAAAATTTTTTGGCAGCCTAAAAGTTTTCTACGATTAATGCGATTGCCACGATCGAACTGACGAACTAGGAAGATTTGATACGAGAGCCACGATTTAGATTACGATTTCAATCGTGGCGCCAATCGTGATAGTGGGAACATAGCATAAAGCGTTTTTAAGACCGAGCTGTTCCGAATGTTCCATATTTATACAAATGACGTCATCATGACGTCATTTGTATAAGGTATGGAGCATTCGGAACACCGCGGTTTATGAATTATGTCGTGTTCGGAACAACTCGGTCAAGTCTCTTTTATATTGTTTGTACAGAATTGACCAAGGGGTTCCGCACAAAGTATAAGGTAATGGCGCCTCCCATTGAGCGTCTTAAAAATCTTGCTCTAAAGAATGCTTTATCCTAAAATATCTTAAGAAATCTCAAGATATCTTAAGAAATTTCGCTCTAAAGAACGCGTCTCTGGTGTTGAAATTTAAGAATCAACTTCTACGAGTCAATGTGGATTGTGCCATTCGTGTAGTATTAGGATACTTTTCTGAATATGATATTCTTTCCCTTTATATCTGTAAATAGTTTAACTTCCGAAATATGATAGATGGCTGATCTCTGTTGGTGCCGATTTTTTTTCATATATACTGGATTTTAGTCTATTTAGGGACGTCCCAGATGGTCCATTTTCTCACGATGGGTCAAAACAAAAAAATAGATATTGAGATACATGAAGTTTTAAATGTCTCAAAGAGAGTTGGATTAAATGCTTATTCCGCTGCTAAAACGTCTTGTGTGTTGATAGAGGGATCCTTTTGAGTACCTTCTCAACCATTTTTCACTCGACAAAATTTAAGACATGTCACAACTGAAAGAGTACACAGACGACAAAATACATGAGAATTAATTGTACAAATTTTTTACGCAAGAAAACAGAAATTATTGACCATATTCAGATTTTCAGTGTTTTCTCTCAAAAGTTTTCTTATATACGTTTTCTAAGCCAGTCAGTCAATCAATCAATCAATCATTATGTTAGCTAGTCGATTGGTCAGCCAAGTAATCGTTTGGAAAAGGGATAAACCGGTCCAAAAATGAAATATGATGTCGGTGTCAATTTGAGTATATGTCGAAAATTAATAAATTAGAACCAGAATACAATTCTCTTTAACTACAAATGAGTTGCCCAATGTTAGTCCAAAGTTTCGTACTAAAAGTAAATGTATACACATCTTGTTGTGATATAATCACGTGGGTATCCGAATCAACGTCACAAGCTGCGTCTATCTGACTCGGTCTTGAGTTGTAGTTGTTACTCTTATACGGGTTTTTATTACCGTTGTTATTTAGCGACACTGTCTGAACGAAACTTCCACTTTCAACAATAGTCGCTGAGCTGCCACTTATGAAATATATCTCTGTGCCAGCCCGTACTACAGCGTCGTAGTTTGTGTTTGAATCTCCGCTATCGTCACTATCTCCCGTACTATATAACGAAGTTGTAGCAATGTGAGTGTCATAGGCTATAGGGTTCATCGTGTACCTCCAGGTGTCCGATCCTGCAACAAAATATAGAAAATTCAATAAATATTTTCCAAACAAGAACATTTTAGGTGTTCCGAATTGAAAGAAGTTGCAGAACAGATTTTGTGTAATTTTTTATGACTTTATCGGTAAAAACATTATGAAAAATGAAGAAATGTCTTGTTACTCCCGTGCTATACGAAGAGGTTGTTGCAACGTGTGTTTCATAAGTTAAAGGTTCCACGTGTACTTCCATATATCCGATCCTGTAAAAGAATAGAGCTTTAAAATTATCAATAAATGAATACGTTTTTTAATAAAATGCACACATTGAACTTTATACACAAAAAAGTTAAATTACGCGCGTTTTAATTAAACTTACGAAATTCTTAATGTGGCTACAGCCTAGTTAGAACTTTCAGCCGGTGGGCCTATAAGTCTTATGTTTCGGACAAGATAAACACAGGTGCCCTTTGTTTTAACACATTACCAAACGGCAAAATTTTATACCATCCCAAATTCAAAGATGTTGCAGAAGACAATTTCATATGAAAGAAATTTGATATTCCTTGGTCTTTTGGGCTGGAAAACATTGTGGGAAACAAAGCAATTGCTTGTCACATGCAATTTCTTCATTTTCCACGATGTTTTCTGATGCCATTATCTTGTGGGGAGTCAAAAAGTGTCATTGTGCAGGCTTCATCGGTAAGTCGTGCATTGATTTGTCACACGGCGAGGAATCCCGTGACATTGCCATTAATATAGAAGACTATATATTTGAGAATGGTTTGAAGCATTGAAGAACAAAACAAGAGGACCATGATGGTCCTTAATCGCTCACCTGCACCTAGATAGAATGAAAGTCCCAATGTTGTCAAGTTCAAGAGCACATAATTTAAGATGCGAGATTATGATCCAGATGAAAACTGCTTTCATAATCTTGAATGATCAATATTTGTAGCTGTTACAGTAAAAACAAAGTGGAAGAAAACAACAATTTTGTCACAGTCAAGGGCACATAACTCTGTTCTGATAAAGATATTCTCATCAACATTCTGTCCAAGTTTTTTAATTGGTTAATATTTTTTGCTGTTTGAGAGAAAACAAAGTCGAAAACAACAATTTTGTAACCATCAAAGGCACACAACTCTGTTTTTTTAGTCCAATCAATCTGACAAATTAAAACATTAAAGATATTATGGTCAACAACATTGTGACCAAGTTGTGTCTTGATTGGTCCATATTTGTTTGTTAGAGAGAAAATAAAGTTGAAAACAGTAATTTTATGAAATTAAAGGGCCAATAACTCTTGTTTTTCTGGCCAAATCAAGCTGAAAATTTAACTCATCAAGGATCTTATAGTCACCAACATTGTCTTGATTAGTCAATAAATGTAGATGCTACAGTGTAAACAAAGTCGAAAACAGCAATTTTGTCAAATTCAAGGGCACTAAACTCCAGACTTCCTATTCTTATCACACTGAAAATCGAACTCATCCAAGATTTTATAGTAACCAACATTGTGGCAAAGTTTTGTCTTGATTGGTCAATATTTGTAGATCCTAGAGTGGTAACAAAGTCAAAACTAGCCATTTTTGACGTTCAAGGGCACATAATTCCAGACTTCCTAGTCAGATCTGACTCAAAATCAAACTCATAGGAGAACTTATGGTTATACATGTTTTGACCAAGTTTGGTTAAGATTGGTCAATATTTGTAGATACTAGAGTGGTAACAAAGTCAAAACTAGCCATTTTTGACGTTCAAGGGCACATAACTCTGGACTTCCTGGTCCGATCTGACTCAAAATCGAACTCATCCGAGGACTTATGGTCATACATGTTTTGACCAAGTTTGGTAAAGATTGGTCAATATTTGTAGATACTAGAGTGGTAACAAAGTCAAAACTAGCCATTTTTGACGTTCAAGGGCACATAACTCTAGACTTCCTGGTCCGATCTGACTCAAAATCGAAGTCATCCGAGAACTTACAGTCATACATGTTTTGACCAAGTTTGGTCAAGATTGGTCTATATTTGTGGATGCTAGAGTGGTAACAACAAATTGTGGACAGACGGACGGACGGACGGACGGACAGACGGACAGACGGACGACGGACAAAAAGCGACCACAATAGCTCACCTTGAGCACTTCGTGCTCAGGTGAGCTAAAAAGTCAGGGGCATTCTGGGTGTGATGGATCTCTTAAGGTATACAGTCCACCATTAAAAACACCACTTTCTAGCCATACGAAATGCATCAAATTACACTCACTTGTAAATACACTTTTCTTAATTTGATTCACCGTGCTTGATTTCAAGATTATGTTCCAGGAAGAAAGTAATTTACAAATATCATTTTACTCTATATACATATGCAAGAGAGGTAATTTCGAACATCTTTGTCAGATATGTCCATAAGTATGCATTATTTCGAAATTCTAAACCGTTCAAAATGCTTATGTTTGTAGGTAACACAGTTTCAGAAATACTGGCACTTTTCAAATTTCGCCTCTGTCTCTTTGGTGCTAATGATGGGTTACATACCTTAAACAGCAAGGTTTGGTTGTCAATAACGTTTTATTATGTGCTGTTTAAAAGTCCGATCATTCTCCCCCCTATAAATCCCTAATGCTTGTGCAATAGGCCTACCTTCTCTGCTTCAAATCAATCAAATCATAACCATATAAAACGATTTATTGAACATTTTCTGCACTTGTTATTGTTGTCCACAGTAGGAGCATTGACTCATGTACTAGGCTTAAATGGCCACTTCCCAAATTTCCAGATCAAAGCAGGAAGGGAAAAGATAAGAAAATTACCTTTTATCAAAAAGATATTTGTCCCATCGTTGTATCCTGCATCCAGTGGGTGACTGACTTGTGGAAAGAAACTAGATAACGTTTGTATCGTGCTGGCCCCTACAGTTAACGCCTGGTACGTAGGATACGTCAAAACAACGTCATTTATAAACATGTAAATAGTATTGTCTGCGTAAACTAACGCATCAACTGAAGAGGTACAGGGAGACGGTGCTGCTGTTGTTGTTATTGTCGACGTCGTTGTTGTCGGTGTTGTTGTTGTCGTCGGAATCGCTGTTGTTGTCATCGTCGGGGTAGGTGTTGTTGTCGTCGTAGGAGTAAGTGTTGTTGTCGTCGTAGGAGTAAGTGTTGTTGTCGTCGTAGGAATAGGTGTTGTTGTCGTCGTAGGTGTTGTTGTTGTTGTTGTTGTTGAAGCCGTCTGTGTTGTTGTTGTAATCTGTGTTGTTGTTGTAGTCGTGGTACTTGTTGATGTCGTGGTTGTCGACGTCGTTGACGTAGTTGTACCATCCACGATACTCTGTAAATATAGAAAGAAAAACCCAATCTTTTATGATATCACAGGAATGAAAATCTTAAATGAAAGAAAATACAGTTAAATATTATATTTGATGTATGAATTATTAGCCCTTCTCATGCTGTTCACAATCCCGTTTTGAATGAAGGATTGCAAAGATCACCCAGACCATTCCCGATCACCTATGCTGATCGAACTGGATCTATACTCTATGACCCGGTTACAACACAAACAGACGCATAACGCAAATGGTGATAGAAGAATTTTGCCAAAATCTTGAACATCTTTTCTCTGTGGGAATCACCAGGAAGGTGAAGTTCCCCTGTGCTAGTAACATAGTCCTAGTCTGAAAGAAGAATGTGTCACTTTGATATGTGTGTGAATAACCGATGCATCAACAAATGAACTACATGTATCAAGGATGTATACGCCTTACCCAGAATAGAGGAGGTGTTTGATGTTCTGAAAGGAAGCAAGTACTTTAGCGGGCTACCATCGACATGAAGAGTGGAATTGGAGGAAGATCATAAGGAAATGACTGCATTCACCCTGGAACCACTCGGATTCTATGAGTATAATCGAATGCCATTCGGATTATCAAATTCACCAGCGACGTACTGGTCAGTGGCTTATGGAAGAGTGTCTCGGAGACTATAATACATCTAGTATTTACTCCCCATCAATCAACTTTGATTATAACTGGGAGGATATATTATATAATAATATATTTCATATACTTGAATGGTCTTATAGTATTCGCATATTTATCCGAGGAGCACTTATACAGATCCGAGTTAATTCCAACAATATAAGGCCAATGCAATATCAATCTCCGGAGAAGTGCATATTTATTCAAGAGAAGGCTATATTTTAAGAGATGCTGTCAAGGCAGACAGGATAGAGACAGATCCTGAGATGAGCGTAAAGGTAAAGAACTGACCAATAAGACTCAGCATTACAAAATAGGTTTTGTTAAATCAGACTTGGTGACGGTTACAACAATTCGGAAGTTGCTGTAGACTATGAATGTGGCACCGACAAAGATAGTTTTTACTCTCTGATCAGACTGCATGCACGAGCTGAACAAGTTCTAAATTTGTAGAACAACACCTACCTCGTAAGTCGTTAAGCATGAATTGCCAATATAAACCACTGACCCCGTTATATTTTCATGTACACCAGAAAATACCAAGTCATTTTGTAGTATACACTGGCAAGTTCTCTGTGTTATACCACCTCCATCTACAAACTTGTAATAATTAAAACCACATATAGTATTTATATGCGAACACTGTGTTGAGCAACGGTTCAGGCTACGAACTGTAAACGTTCCTTGGTTCAGGGTCCATCGTTTGTCTATTTGTTTGATTATATATTCCGCTATATTCACAGACATTCCGAAAACAACCGGAAACATTGTTAGAACTAACACAGTTTTTAAATTGTATATAACTTTAGCCATTTCACATAATCGTCTTACAAATACAATTATTTTTGTTGTGATAATACCAAATGTATATGATAAATAAAGGCACAATTTATAGGCGGAAGTAGAATTAATTTAGATAAAAAATTGGTATTACAAAACTCTTCTGTTTTTCGGGATGCTAAATGAAAGCAAAGTCCCCTAGAACTTATTGTCGCACTGTATCCCATGTACTGCACAATATAGTTAAATTTTCACAAAATGATTTTTAAGTACTTCAGATTCACGATGAAATATCCGGTCATGGTCACATTAATGTATTGAATGGATAAAATCTTGCAATGCTTTCTTCACACTTTTTTCTAATTGATCTTTTCATTATTTCTAAAATTCTCACTAAAACTCACATAGCAATTTGATATTTTTTTTAACACAATGCGTTTACTCCTTAGAATACCTGACAAGATCGTGTAAATGTCTTACATGGATAAAGGCACGTTATTTTTCATCAATATTCTGTCTCCAAGCGGAGGTAATAAAACAACTAGAGCGGTTGTTTAGGTCACCAAGTCTGATCCATTAAGATAGAAGGATTAGTTTTCTTTGAACACCATCCATTATTCGTAAAGTTCCATCGAACTATAATGTGTGACGGAGCCAATACAGCCGACTGAGCCCAATAATTACAGCCGGATTGACGTTACACCCTTTACCAAACGAAAGTTTAGGGTTTTAATTAAGAGTACAAGTTACAGAAGACAACATTAATCTAAAGAAAATAAGGATATTTTACGGTATAATGCTAATTTTATACTTGGGGAAATAAGCACCTATGTGTTACTTTTAGCTTTGCATCGATGAGAATTGTTTCTGCCTTGAGACTTTTCGTGTCATAGCATTGGGGGGGGGGGGGGGAAACCCTGGATATCAGCGTTTCGTCGGTGTTAATGCAAAACCTCGTATTTCCTTTTAGAAAAATGTTAAAGAGGAAGAAAAAAGTTTCACTGTTTTTCCGAAACTGAAAGTATTGATAGGTAAATATTTCAAAACATGCAAGAAATGTCTAACTTGGACTAACAGTGTGTATATCTGCAAATCGCAAAAGTCGACAAACAAGGTTTTGCATTTACGCCGACGAATTCTTCATATTATCCATTGAATGCTCTCCGCATCCGCCATGTTTTGGGACCGAGCTATACTTGTTTTATTCCCTAACTGTAAAGACTTTTGAAGACCGTGCTCCGTATGTATTTAGAAAACCTTACACAATAAAAAAAGATACTGTTTAATATAAAAGCATTAGTCGAATTCATTCAAGATTGTAATGCTTAAACATGAAACGTTTTTCAGATATATGTAAGTAACCACTAGTTATTTTGTCTAGCAATTAAAATAGAAAGGTTCTGCAGACAGCTCTATGGATTAAAATAGAAACAAGGGTTATCCACAATATAGTGCAGAAATTTCTAAACAAATACTCTCCGCATCTGCTTCTCTATATTATTATTTCCCAAGCATTTTCCCAGACATTGTTCGGCAAATATTTAAAAAGAATAATATAATTATGTACTTTTTGAACAGCTCATGTAAGCAAAAAAGTCTTTGCTATACTATACAACTGATTATTTATTGCATTTCTGTGTTTTTAACCTATTTAAGATGCAATTAACACTTTTACCAGAAAATTCATTTTTGAAAAAAAAAAAAAAAAAAAAAAAAAAAAAAAAAAAAAAAAACACTTTTCTGGCATTGGAATGAACTAGAGATCCCGATCAGCATGTGCTTGCGTTCAGTATAGTCAAGATCTGCAATAGCTTCTTTATTACATATAGAAACTCTTAAGATCAACTCCAGACAGCAAATTTCCTCTTAAACCTAATTTATAACATCGGAAAAGTCCGTTTTGAAACCAGCGAAAAGGTTTCCTTTGCTAAACCTAATCACAATGGTCCGTTTTGAGAGAGGTTGCTGAGGACGAAACACTGTTATCACATAACATTATGTAAATCTAGAATCAATGTAAAGAAACGTTGTAGGAAGAGTGATATTTCAATGTGTTCTAAACTATTTTTCAGTAGAGACGTCAAGACCATGTCTTGTTAGGGAACAGATAAATTATTGAGCGCGGAAATATGTGCCTTCTTTAAAATTCAGTATCCTATTTATTGAACCATGCCAAACGTCATTTCAAACCCTTTCCCAATAGGTAAAACAGTTGTTCTGTTCAAATGGGAAGCTGTTGCAAACGAATGATATTTTGATAAAGCGGAACATTTAGATGAAAAACAAAATCTTTGAAAAGATTGGGTGAAATACAAAACTTAATGTAAAATTGAAGTTAAACATTAAAAATGAATTTAACATACAAAATTTATTTAAATCTATCCTTTGGAATCCTATAATTATCATTTCAACATAAATGTAACAGTTACATAATTTATAGTGGTTATGCAGTTCCTATGGGAACATAGTCATGATAGTTGCACATGGTTATTGATATTTCTCAAACACGATTTTGTTTGCTCGTCAATAACTTTTTATTGTGTGATGTCTAAAAATATCTTCTATAAACATACAACTGGGAATTATTGAAGATTTTCTGCAATTGTTGTTGTTATTGTTGTATCACGTAATTCGTTAACATGACAAAGGCTAGACTCCAGCAGAAGTTGTTGTGAGACGGTAATACCGGAAGGGATTATGTTTAATTAGACAAGGCCCTCCTATTCCCGAACGACAAATTCGACCTATGTTAATCACTGCACATTGACGTCTTGTGACGCCCGTCAAGAAAAAGGCTCTATCATTTTCCACAATGTTTTCCTACTAGAAAGACAAAATAAATCACTCCCTTAAAAGTGACACCTGCAACATTTTTGAATATGGGCTAAAAGTGTACAATCTGGTTATGGGTTCATGTTGCAAAAGTTCTAAATGGCATTTATTGAGAAAAAAACGTCGAAGAATAAGTATAGAGAGGGAATGAGTAATGCCTTTTCTACTATGAAATGAAAAATCAGACATGTCGGAATTGAAAGGCGTTTCAGACATCATTAAAATGGTCCAAATGAAAACTAGTATATTGATGCATACAAAGTAGGCCTATTACTGGAGGGGGGCCTGGAAGGCGTTGTGCTACATTGTAGCAGACCACAATGTCCAGTTAAGGAAGACAAGTGAAGACTGAATAAAGGTATAGGTGTAGTATTTAAGGTAGAATACCCGTAATGTGGCCACTTTGAGATTCATAACACGTCTGCTTTTTTCGAGCGTCGTCGTTACGTTTCCGAACCTATCCGGGCACGGTCGTAAACATTCGGCGGTGGAAAGTTCCACCGCCGATTTTTTCGACCGTACCCGAATAATTCCGACGTCGCGCGAATTTCATTAGGGGTGAACTACCTTAAGTGCCCCGTGTTCTTAATTGGTACACGCCTGCCCACGAATCCAATCTTGTCATTTCTCTTTGGAACAAGAGAATTACATGTGGTAAATCCTTGAAGATGAACACTGGGAAAGTGATGGCGCCATAAAGTATGTATTTTTCTGTACACAGTATACTTCATTTTTAGCGAGCCGGGACTTTATGTCACAGCCCTAGTGTCGGCGTCGGCGTCGCGTCCCGTCCCGTCTTCACTTGAAAAACTTTAACCTGGTCTATATCTCAGGCACTATTAGAGATACAGTCTTGATATTTCATACATGGATACATATCGACAAGACCTTTCATTTGGAACCATGACCTTTGACCTAGTAACCTTGACCTTGGAGTTTGACCTACTTTTGAAAAACTTTAACCTGGCCTTTTCTCATGCACTATTATTGATAGAGCCTTGATATTTCACACATGGATACCTCCTGCCAAGACCTTTCATTTGGGACCATGACCCTTGACCTTGTGACCTTGACCTCGGAGTTTGACTTACTTTTTTTTAAAAAAAATAGCTGTTTTTGTGACAAGCTGCCGTATAGGCGAGCTACGTTGTCCGCGGACAACTCTTGTTTTCAAAATAGAATAAAAATGAAATAATGCATTTATCATAATCAAGATACATGTAGGTCTCATCATTTGTAATGTTTCATTATTTTTCTAATAGAGGACACAATTCACGAGAGTCGCTGAAGTTTGAGGGACTACTTTTCATTCACTCAATAGGTTACTGGGCTATAGATTTTTATGATCACAATGAAACAGTATGACGTCATCATCTTGTACAGACCACACAGACAGCATTCATCTCTTACCCCAAACAAACCCTGATTTTAACGGCCCTAATCAGAAAAGTATGGACAAACTTTGGGGGGGGGGGAGAAGAAAACGCTGCAGACTAAATGCTTTGCATTTTCTGGTTTTTGAAAAAAAAAAAAAAAAAAAAAAAAAAAATGAGTATCCATCTTGGAGAAAATTTGCTTGATCGTTACCCATTCCTATTTATTTTGTGGACCTAAAATCACATCGTTTGGAAAAGGTTTAATGCTGATCAACAATGATACTTGAAGTTGGAATATTGCAGTCAATTTTCCTGGATTGTTTGTATTCAATAAAAAAATATTGTTTGTAACAAAGAAAACCAAACATACAAATCTGGGTATGTCAATATTTGGGTTGTTGTGAACACGGAAAATGCTTTTTTGTTGCTGCTGTAAAATGTTTCATTAAATGAAAATCGGGATTAGTTATGGATTAGCCTACATAAAATGGAGTGCACTATAACTATATAGTCCTTTCAGAGCATGAATTTTAAAATACTTTTTGTCCATCTGTACCAAAATAGAGTAATGGATGCATGGATATATAATTGAGCAGGGATCTGGAAAAAACGCCCCTTTTACATTTTCAAAAATTGAGTTTAAAGATCAGCCTGTTGTCATGCAGATGCAGTCCAATACGCATCCACGCTTCTCTCTGTACTACAGGTCACGAAGAAGCTATTAGAGAACAACATGGATCCTGATCAGACTGTGCATATGCACAGGCTGATCTGGATCTATGTTGGGCTCAAAATACATTTTAGCAGATTCAGACTCAATTATTTATTTCCAAAGCAAAACGACAAAGGCAACTACAATAACAAATTGTAAATCATAATAATCATTCCTTTACTGTGACATAATTATTTTGAAAACCCGACTAGATATGGATTTAGAAAATATTGCAGGAAATGTAATTTTGCAAGATTGTTTAATAGGCCTATTTTCCTGATTTTGACGCGCTGACAGAAAAGGCTTAGGATTTCATAGAGACGAACTGTGAATTCTGATAGCCTTTGGCTTAAAGGGACATTTCATTCCAATTTCAATTTCTTAAAGTATGTCTTGATGCCAAGATTGGTTATTCTAATGAGTATAAATACTATTAGTTTTTTTTAAGTTGTTGCCAATAAGCGAGAAACACGCATTTAAAGTTGAGACATAATCGATAAATTGCATATAAATCCGAACTGTTGTGCACAACAATTACTTCAATTTTAACACAAAAATATAAATTTCTCGTAAACGGCGCAATATTTTGGCTTGAAATTTTCAGAATTTCCATAAGGAAATGTGCTCTTTTAGATAAAAATAAAAGTAAAATTTATGACAAAAAATTCTGAAATGTCACTTTAAATATGTTATGTGCTATATAGCTCACAAACTCATTCTTTAAGAGCACCCATATTGTTGTCCGAAGCAGCATTCAAATCGGAACAGTCCAGAATTATTGTTTGGAAAGCATATAAGCTTAGCAATAACCCCTTAACGAAATAGCCCCATGCAGGATTCACTTTGTCAACCTTCTAATGACGCACATATCGCACACCGCTTGTAGATCTATCTCACGACGATATTACGATTCATTTAGGACACTGTACGACTATCCAGGGGCGGTCAATTTGAGATCTCATTACATACAGATTGTTGTATGGGAGCGCCATTGAATCGCCACTTTAATAATGCAATCTGTGTATACCAATAATATAAAAGGAAGCGTTTAATGGTTCTAACAAAAAGGCATTTTCCGTGTTCGCAGCATGACAGCTATTGATTGATAGAGTGAAATCTCTATTTGTCATTTGTTTATTTTTGTTGTCTTTTAAACATTTCCCCCAACAACACAGTGAGTCACAAATTCAAAATCATCGATTGACTAGACGAAAATTTAAAAATACTAACCCATTATCAAACGGCAAAATTTAGGACTTGTCCAAATTCAATGACGTTGCAGACAACGATTGCAAGTTAATTGAATTTTCCATACTTTGGTCATTTAATGATAAAAACCATTGTGGGAAATAAAGAAATTGCTTGTCACAAGCAATTTCTTCATTTCCACAATGTTTTTCAAAGCACCTATCTTTTGGAGAGACAAATACCGTCGCTGTGTGGAAATAAGTTGATACAAACAATTAACCCACTGCCATTTTGGAAAAAGTGGATATCTTCAGTTTGAAAGATGCAACAGACAGCAAACTGGATTGAAATACAAATATAGTTTGTGCATATTATAATCATGCTGAAAATGTTGATGGAAAGGGAGAATTAACACTGTTTCCTTCAATGGTGAAACACTCGGCCTTGTTTGGGCTAGATTTTATGGCACAGAAGGCTTTTCAAACTAAGAACTTTGTGAAAAAACCCATGTTATCCTTGGGTGTCAAACAGTTGTTGAATTTGGAAAATGAACATTTATTAATGTGCCCTTTTGAAAAACAATCAAGTATAGACCCATAAACCTATATTGGTTGAAATGTTTTCACGGGTCTGTTACAAAATGTTTGGGGAAGCATCTAGATAAAAGTGGATTCTCTGCTATATTATACAACCAGTTTAGTCGTCCGCATCAGATTTCAACTTGGAACAATCTACTTTTGTCATTAGTGAAAGGGTTAACACGGCTGTTTGAGAAATGGTCACGGGGAAGGTTTTTGTTTGTAGCCTATTCTTGTTCCATGTTCTTCTGCACATTGTTCGACATAAGGTATACAACCCATCATTAAAAACACCACTTTCTAGCCATGCGACATGCATTAAATTACACACACTTGTAAATACACTTCAAATAAGTTGATTCACCGTGCTGGATTTCAAGATTATGCTTCAAGAAGAAAATAATTTACACATATTTTTTTACTTTATATACATATGCAAGGGAGGTAATTTTAAACATTTTTCCAAATATTTCCATGTAAGTATGCATTAATTCAAAATTCTAAACCGTTCAAAATGCTTATGTTTGTATATGAAATGGACATATAAAACAGTTTAGAAATTACTGGCACTTTTCAAATTTCGCCTGTGGCTCTTTGGTGCTAATGATGGATTGGATACGTTAAAATTCGGCGTGTTCCATTAAAGAAACAATTTTATTAGAGTTGAGGTTTGTTAACAGTGCACAAAAGACCATATTGGGGTAAGGGGAGAAAATTTTGATAAATTTCAGCATTTCCTTCTATTGCCTCAATGTTTTCCAATTCATTTCTATTGGTGACGTCAACAGTAGGTCTTGTTTTGAAGAGGAATGAACCATCTTGCTTTCCAGACAACGACTGTTTTTGATGATTACAACAGAGAATACTTTGAAGATTATTGAGCAAAGCGATGATGAGTATTTTCTCCTATTTGTTAATATATGCATGAATACAGAAAAAGAAGGAAATTCCTACAATATAAACCATGCTAAAATTGTGTTGTCTTGAAAATGATTCACAATACAAAACAACAGAAGTATTGTTTGTGGCAAAGAGGACCAAATACTTGTAAAAGTTGAATTTCAAAAACACCGCAACTACAGCATAAATAAGCTGTATATGCCGCATTTTTGAAGCGCAAATATTGAGATTCTTCTTTCATCCAAACCTTATTGACGGACGGTGGTCAAAGAAAAGAGAGCATTTTCTATGTGTCTCTTATATAACGGAGTGACACTCGATCTGCGAACATAAATTTTAAATTAGCGATGATTGATTGATGGTGCTGTGCTCGTTTATCATAATTATGACATTTGCAAAAGTATCAAGAAGTTAAAGCCATATCTTCCACCTGATAAATAGGATAACGTTTCAATTTGTCGAAAAAACATACTTTTAAGGTTTGAATTTCAGTTAAAACTGAAGAAATCTATGCGTTTCAGTGAAATGTCATAATTGTGAGCTTTACCTACAACAAGCCTGTAAATTGTTGAAAATTTAATAATAAACCGACTAAGCGCCGCCACGAATTAATGTAGCGATATAACAACAGTTTATTATATTCCTGAGAAATACTGTGAGGATCCCGCCATGGAATTAAGTTAGGATCTTCAAAGAACCCTTATATCAGAGGTTATCGTTGGTGTTGATTCGATAAAACCGTTCAAGCTGCACACAGCGTTTGAGGGGGTGGGGGGTGGGGCGGTAAGTAACGATAAACCACGGTAGAACCCATGGACTATTTCTTGAATAGAAAGCTGTTGTGAAGACGAAAAGACGAGAATGTTGTCCTGAGCGGGTTTGCTTTAAATCGTTGTTTAAGATTTTTAGTGTAATACGTCCTTAATTGGAATAAGATCTAGTCAAAAGAATGAACGATTGGAATACATATATAACAATAAGGACACAATGTCTTTGACATCATTTGTGTTCTAAGTGGAATTGAGACCTGCATTCTAAATGCGACGTTCAACCCTTGTCCGACTAACTTTGAATTTCGCTTCAAACAATTGCCAATTAAATAGACATTGCAATCACTTTGTCTTAAGTTTTTCTTAAAATAATTGAGTAGAAAACAAGCAGTGTAGGACCAGACTGCACGTCTGTGTATGCTGATTTTGTCTATACAGCCTGCCAAAGCTTGAATCACAATAAGAATATATCTTCAACATGATGAACATAATGAGGAGAATTAATTGAGAAGAGACAAAGATGTGAATCAATGATTTTAGTGGACCGTCACACGGAGAACATGATAAGTGAATTAACAATCGTTCACAATAATCTAGAACTGTTGGTACCGCGTCATATCGACAAATGGCCGTCATTGGTCCGTACAAAGACAAATCGTGGTCTTGCCGTATCCAAAAGGGATAGTTTGGGGGGGATAAGGAGGAAAAAGAAGAAGAAAATACTGATAAGATGCATTTTCTTCTCTCCCTTTAAATATGTTTTATGCTACAGCTTTCAAATTGTCTGTTTCAAAATATCTTTTTCTAAATTTGGACCTGCCTAAAATTGTCTTGTTTTCGGATAGAATACTGTACTCACTGACAACACTCTAATATCGAGTGCTTTAAACTGAAAGCTTGTGCATGCGGTAAATATATAGACTATTTCAAACTGAAAGCTGTTGTAGAAGACAAAGGAAATGACATAGAAATAGATAATGGAAAATATGGACGAAGAGGGGGAATCCTGGTCGTCAACATTTTTCTTTTGACTTCATGTTTTCATTTAAGCTATGATGAATATGTTGACATCAAAACCAAATATATAATAATACATAATAATTGAAACAAGAGGACCCTGAGGGCCCTAAATCGCTCACCTGAGTTATGTTTTAATAATGCCAAATAACTTTGCATATGTTACACATTGTTGTCCCAGGGAAGAATTTGGCCATGTAGTTTCAGAGGACATGTTGTTAACAGAAATTGATCAGCTTTTATGACATTTCCCATTTTCTGATGTCACAGCAACCAGAGTTTTTCATAGATTTCAATTCTTTTAGAAATTTTTATAAGGGACCACCCAATGAACATTACTGCCAAGTTTGGTTGATTTTGACCGAGAAGTTAAGGAGGAGATGTCGTTAAAAGAAGTTGTAGAGCTTTTGTGAAAATTCCCATTTTCCGATGCCACGGCAACCGTAGTTTTCCATTGATTTCAATTCTTTTAGCAATTTTTATAAGGGACCACCCAAGGAACATCTCTGCCATGTTTGGTTGATTTTAACCCAGAATTTAAGGAGGAGATGTCGTTTAAAGAAGTTGTTGAGCTTTGTTAAATTTACCATTTTCCGATGCCACGGCAACCAAAGTTTTTCATGGATTTCAAATAATTTAGCAATTTCTATAAGGGACCACCTAAGGAACATTTCTGCCAAGTTTGGTTGATTTTAACCCAGAAATTAAGGAGAAGATGTTGTTTAAAGAAATAGATGAGTTTTTGTGAAATTTCCCATTTTCCGATGCCATGGCAACCAGAGTTTTTCATGGATTTCAATTCTTTTAGCAATTTTATAAGGGACTACCCAAGGAACATTTCTGCCAAGTTTAGTTGATTTTGACCCAGACGTTAAGGAGGAGATGTCGTTTAAAGAAATTGTTGAGCTTTTGTGAAATTTCCCATTTTCTGATGCCACGGCAACCAGAGTTTTTCATGGATTTCAATTCTTTTAGCAATTTTTATAAGGGACCACCAAAGGAACATTTCTGCCAAGTTTGGTTGATTTTGACCCAGTAGTTTAGGAGGAGATGTCGTTTAAAGAAATTGTTGAGCTTTTGTGAAATTTCCCATTTTCTGATGCCACGGCAACCAGAGTTTTTCATAGATTTCAATTATTTTAGCAATTTCTATAAGGGACCACCCAAGGAACATTTCTGCCAAGTTTGGTTGATTTTGACCCAGTAGTTTAGGAGGAGATGTCGTTTAAAGAAATTGTTGAGCTTTTGTGAAATTTTCCATTTTCCGATGCCACGGCAACCAGAGTTTTTCATGGATTCCAATTCTTTTAGCAATTTTTATAAGGGACCACCCAAGGAACATTTCTGCCAAGTTTGGTTGATTTTGACCCAGTAGTTTAGGAGGAGATATCGTTTAAAGAAATTGTTGAGCTTTTGTGAAATTTCCCATTTTCTGATGCCACGGCAACCAGAGTTTTTTATGGATTCCAATTCTTTTAGCAATTTTTATAAGGGACCACCCAAGGAACATTTCTGCCAAGTTTGGTTGATTTTGACCCAGAAGTTAAGGAGGAGATGTCGTTTAAAGAAATTGTTGAGCTTTTGTGAAATTTCCCATTTTCTGATGCCACGGCAACCAGAGTTTTTCATGGATTCCAATTCTTTTAGCAATTTTTATAAGGGACCACCCAAGGAACATTTCTGTCAAGTTTGGTTGATTTTGACCCAGTAGTTTAGGAGGAGATGTCGTTTAAAGAAATTGTTGAGCTTTTGTGAAATTTCCCATTTTCCGATGCCACGGCAACCAGAATTTTTCATGGATTTCAATTATTTTAGCAATTTTTATAAGGGACCACACAAGGAACATTTCTGCCAAGTTTGGTTTATTTTGACCCAGTAGTTTAGGAGGAGATGTCGTTTAAAGAAATTGTTGAGCTTTTGTGAAATTTCCCATTTTCCGATGCCACGGCAACCAGAGTTTTTCATGGATTTCAATTATTTTAGCAATTTTTATAAGGGACCACCCAAGGAACATTTCTGCCAAGTTTGGTTGATTTTGACCCAGTAGTTTAGGAGGAGATGTCGTTTAAAGAAATTGTTGAGCTTTTGTGAAATTTCCCATTTTCCAATGCCACGGCAACCAGAGTTTTTCATGGATTTCAATTATTTTAGCAATTTTTATAAGGGACCACCCAAGGAACATTTCTGCCAAGTTTGGTTGATTTTGACCCAGTAGTTTAGGAGGAGATGTCGTTTAAAGAAATTATTGAGCTTTTGTGAAATTTCCAATTTTCCGATGCCACGGCAACCAGAGTTTTTCATGGATTTCAATTATTTTAGCAATCTTTATAAGGGACCACCCAAGGAACATTTCTGCCAAGTTTGGTTGATTTTGACCCAGTAGTTTAGGAGGAGATGTCGTTGAAAGAAATTGTTGAGCTTTTGTGAAATTTCCCATTTTCCGATGCCACGGCAACCAGAGTTTTTCATGGATTTCAATTATTTTAGCAATTTTTATAAGGGACCACCCAAGGAACATTTCTGCCAAGTTTGGTTGATTTTGACCCAGTAGTTTAGGAGGAGATGTCGTTTAAAGAAATTGTTGAGCTTTTGTGAAATTTCCCATTTTCCGATGCCACGGCAACCAGAGTTTTTCATGGATTTCAATTATTTTAGCAATTTTTTTAAGGGACCACCCAAGGAACATTTCTGCCAAGTTTGGTTGATTTTGACCCAGTAGTTTAGGAGGAGATGTCGTTTAAAGAAATTGTTGAGCTTTTGTGAAATTTCCCATTTTCCGATGCCACGGCAACCAGAGTTTTTCATGGATTTCAATTATTTTAGCAATTTTTATAAGGGACCACCCAAGGAACATTTCTGCCAAGTTTGGTTGATTTTGACCCAGTAGTTTAGGAGGAGATGTCGTTTAAAGAAATTGTTGACGCCGTGACGGACAGACGGACAGACGGACAGACGGACAGACGGACAGACGGACAGACGGACGCCGGACATTGATAGATCACAATACCTCACCTTGAGCACTTCGTGCTCAGGTGAGCTAATAAAAAAAGTCGATGGACTTTATTAAAATGTTTGGGTAGTGTTATCAAAAATAACGGATTTCGTTAACACTTTCCCAAACACACGGCCCTATAAGAAGAAAAAATGAAAAAAAAATGGAAGAGAAGCAGGAAACGATGATTAGCTTATCGTCATTTGCCCATTTCCTATGAAATGAATTACACGAAATCGGTTTCCAAATAGCATTATTGTGTACAATGATTTTCATTTTAGACTAATCATAAGATTTTGTCATTTGGGAATGGAGAAAGAGTTATTGAAGATAAAAATAACTGAGTCATATTAACTGATCAATGATGGTTGTCCTACATTTTATTATTGTATTATAATTATTTAATAAAAATAAAATAAATATAATATTGTTTATATCGTTGAATTTATTTAACGGCTACAGCAAATCTATTGAAAGCCACGCGATTCGAAGATAAGCGAGTATCCAATCACGTACAAAGTGGGAGGAGCCTAGTAGAATACATACACCTGGAATCAGCATGTGCTATCATAATTCGCTAGAAAGTCTGTTGGGTGATTAAGCTAATACATGTAAACTAAATTATAATATAATGCAATGTACGTGATAAATGATACGCTGTGATACCTCTGTACTACAATAAGGAATTTCATTACATAAACTGTGAGTGCTAAACATCTAATTACATATTTGAACGTTTGGATTAATACAGTGCAAGATGAGTGGCGTTAAAAGAAAAAACCGAAGTCGGACTTCTGCTAAGGACTCACAAAAAGAATCTGTGACAAGCTCGAGGAATGAACCATACCCAGTCTTAGACAGTGACGATCCAAGGAAATGGACAATAAGTACCATTCGCCAGAAACTATGGACAGATTTGGGTATAAAAGCACCCACGAAAAATGTCACAAAATCGTTTTTATTAGAATTATATGAAGACAACAAAAACTCGACGTTGTCATCACGATTGGAACCCGGTTCGGGCAACGTAACAACTACAAACCACGATGACACTTCAGTCAACCCAGCTGTCGTTTCAGAACCGGGAAGGGCTTTTGAAACGACAATGTTATCAACATTAACCAGTGTCAACCAATGCTTTCAACTGCTCCAAAACACCGTATCTCAACTGATGTCTCAGAGATCAGAGGCGGCTATTGTTCCTCAATCCTTTAACTTAGGTACATGGTATAGCAATGATCAAAACCGACCAAGTGAATCCACAAGCAGTGCTAGTGACACAAACCAGGGAATAAGATCGGACTCCATTTCCACTGTTGATATCGTGTCGCCCACCTTGCAAAAGCAAATCATCGAAGGTAGGGACATTAATTTGGCATCTTTACTTATTCCAAAATTCGACTGTCCTCAGTCTCACACATTAGTTGCCGACAATATAGAACTGAGTGTTCTTGGCCGACCCGATCCGCGCCTTAACCGACAACTGTCTATCCAAGAATTTATTCGCGCCTTCGGAAAATATAAACGGGTGATGTGCGCAGCGTTCCCTGCACGACAAAATGAACTTGACATGTATCAGGAAGACATAATCGAAATCCACAATTATTTTGGGTCTAAGTTTTATGACTACCACAAAATGTTTAGCGCTAAAGCGGCAGCGTTGTTGCGAGAAAAACGGGTCAAGGTAGATTGGGGCCAACGCGATAGGGATCTCCTTGCTTTAGTCAGTGCCGGAGCCGAAGTTCGCTCTTGCCAAAATTGCCACATGATTGACCACGCCACGCAATTTTGTCCTTTACAATCTACTAGACGCGCATTCTCCGATGGTAAATCTCAGGTCTCCCCCGATGTAGATAGACATGGCCGGACCCGCATTATCTATAATGGCAAAGAAATTTGTAACAACTACAACTCAGAAAATGGTTGTTACAAACTAAATTGTATGTATAGACATATTTGTTCAAAATGTCACGGGTCTCATACTGCTCAATTCTGTAAATCTGGGAAAGGTAATCACGTGCCGGTGCCTGTTACACATATACCGACAAAGAACACGAAAGACGAAAAAAAGACAGATAAATGACTAACCACAGAAAATTCGCACATCTGGAAAGCAACGACGCCAATTAATATTGGGATCTTAAGACAAGAGTTATCGTCTCATCCGGATAAGAATTTTGTAAATTATTTATGTTCTGGGCTTAAAGATGGTTTCGATACTGGGGTAATCAGTCGTCACATAACCATTTTAGAGTGCAAAAATAATTTTTCTGCTCGGAAAAGACCGTACAGCGTAGACCATCTTTTACAGGAAGAATGTACGAAAGGTTTCATGTACGGCCCTTTTACAACTTTACCTTTCAGCAATTACAGAGTAAGCCCGTTAGGTATCGCCATCGGCAAATATTCCGGAAAGGAAAGGTTAATACTTGACCTATCCGCCCCCCACAACGATGAAAATATTAGTGTGAACGACCTCATCGACAAAGATTCTTGTTCTATGTCATATGTAAGAATTGATGATGCTATCAACACGATAATGCAAGTGGGACGAGGAGCTTGGTTGTGTAAGTTCGATATTGCCGATGCCTTCAAACTCTGTCCGATAAAACCGAGTCAATGGCCTTTGTTTTGTGCGAAATGGCGGAATCTGTATTATTTCTGGATAAGACTATGTTTTGGCTGTCGGTCAAGTCCTGTAATTTTTGATACACTTTCAAAAGCAATATGCCACATTGCTATGCATAATTATAATGTACAGCACATTCTGCACCTGCTCGATGACTTCCTTACCATTGACAATCCAACAAACGAAGGGGAACGAAATATGGCTATTATGAAAATGATTTTCAAAAAATTGAATGTGCCCTTATCTGTGAATAAAACAACGGGCCTCACCACTTGTCTTGAATTTTTGGGAATTATACTCGACTCGGCACGCATGGAAGCTCGTCTTCCTATGGATAAAGTGAAAAGGATAAGTCAATTTATACAATCGTTTCTGGTGAAACGATTTTGTACAAAACGAGAACTCTTACAGTTGTTAGGTCACCTGAATTTTGCCACGCGCGTTATCCTTCCCGGTCGCTCGTTTGTCTCCTTCCTGATACATTTGTCAACTACCGTGAAAGACTTGCACGACACCGTTTATATAAGTACGGAGTGTAGGACTGAATTACAATTTTGGCAAACATTTCTTAACCAGTGGAATGGTGTGGCTTTATTTCACTATAAAGATTTCATATTAAGTGACAATTTCGAACTTTTCACCGATGCATCGGCGTCTCTAGGTTACGGAGGATACTTTCAGGGAAAGTGGTTTTTCTCCACTTGGTCTAGCGAACTACCTTCGATGGACGACAAAAGTTTGTCTATTGCATATAAAGAGTTATATCCAATTGTAGTAGCTGCTATCCTCTGGGGGAAAGAGTGGTCTAAACGACAAATTGTGTTTAGGTGTGACAATGAAGCTACGGTCGCGATCATAAATAAAGGTCGGTCAAAATGCCTTTATATTATGCAGTTAATGAGGAAACTCACTTGGCTAGCTTGTGTACACAACTTTAACTTCAAAAGCAAACATGTGCCTGGCAAATTAAATGATATTAGCGACTCTTTGTCTCGTTTGCAGATTGCTCGCTTCAGGAAGCTAGCACCGAACGCCGAAAGGTACCCACACAAATGTCCCGAACACAAGGAAGTAATTTGGAATTAGACAATACAGTAAGTGATTTGTGGAAACATGCTTTGTCCGCAGGAACTAGGACACTCTATGATACGGGCTACGAACATTTCCAACGATATATGCTGCTGAGCGGATGTAAATGGACACCCGATACGATGCCCCCTATCTCGGAAGATATTCTAGTGTATTTCGTAGCTCACTGTTTCAAAAATTTAAACCTTAGCTACACGACAATTAAACTCTATTTAGCTGGTATTCGATTTTCATATCTACGAGCCAATGTGTCTTCGCCTTTAGATAATTTACACACTAACCCACAACCTAGGCTCGCGTTGATACTTAAAGCAGTGAAAAGGGTTCAGTGTAACAAACCTCGCCCCAGGCTACCAATAACAAAGGATGTTCTTTATGATATCACAAGTGCCCTGAGAAAAGGTGTGTTTTTCTCAGCCTCAGATTTGGTAATGGAATGTGTATGTGTAATTGCCTTCTTTGGATTTTTACGGTGTGGGGAATTTACCGTACGCTCGAAAGAACATTTTGACCCGAGTCGCCACTTATGCTGTGAGGATGTTACTTTTTATGAAAAACATTTAAGTCTACATCTGAAGGAATCAAAGACAGACCCTTTCAGAAAAGGCTTGCATATTCAGTTGCATTGCACAAATTCGTTTTTGTGCCCCTTTACTATCATGCAAAAGTACATTGCAAAACGAAAGGAATCAGGCACGTTTAGGACAAGGAACCCACTCTTTATTACTTGCGATGGTCGACCACTTGACAGACAAACCTTCATTGGAAACTTGAAGCACATTTTAAGTGTTTGTGGGTATAATTCAAACAACTATAATGGTCACTCTTTCCGCATTGGCGCAGCGACAACTGCAGGCCAAAAGGGGATCGAGGATCATATGATAAAGACTTTAGGTCGGTGGAGTTCTGAAAGTTATTGTCGTTACATTCGAACTTCCAATGGTAGCATTCGTGAGGCTCAAATGGTACTTAGCGCATGAATCGGTTAGAAAATGCTGTCAGTGAACATTCCTGTTTTATTTCTTCAATGTTTTCAAAAACCATTCGAAAAGCAAACAAGCAACAACAACAAATAATAAAATCCCCTATGATATCAGCAATCTGATTCCTGGCGTTTTGCAACGTACATGTAGTAACTTTCGACCCCATTTATTCATGTCCTGTAACACTGTTATTTGCTTGCTAACGTTCCTGCCATATGCTTATTGACATCGTCCAGAGTGACGTTTATAAACAATTAATAGCTCACACGCCGTGCTTAAAATCTGGCACTATGATGGATTTGACAAGGCCAATCACAGCGCCTAATTAAAATGT
Organism: Fragum sueziense; assembly: GCA_963680895.1. Taxonomy (NCBI): domain Eukaryota; kingdom Metazoa; phylum Mollusca; class Bivalvia; order Cardiida; family Cardiidae; genus Fragum; species Fragum sueziense. The sequence goes on from OY804598.1 coordinate 11,748,627, forward strand.
GATAAATGAGACATTCGACCGGACCATGTTGAACCTTATCATCCTATGTTCCGCGTTAATGTTTTATTTATCGGTCACGTCAGGACAACGACTTCATGACCAGTCTGCATTTGTTTTGAAAATAAACATGTACATCTTTCGAACCCACTTTCCCTTTCCATCTTCCTTTTTAATTTCGTACCTTGGGCGTCAACACATCAATGCTTAATTTCATCGCTGTGTTTCTTTTGGCACCTTCCGAATATTTTCATACACTTGTTATGCCTATCAGTATTCAAATATTTCGAACTTTCAACGTACGAAATTAATAAAACAACCATAATAACTAACCCTTTTCTATCAATACTTCTTAGTTCTCAGAGAACAGCTCTGTTCTTGACGCGCGCTTCTTCTCGGACATCGTCCAACCCTCAGAGCATACGCTCAACTCTATTTCGGGCACCGCCCAGCTATTTTCGTGACAGTCGTCCATCCTTTAAAACTACATCTACATTTCGGACATGCGTCCAACTTTAAGAGCCAACGCTCTTCTGCTTTAACTCTCTTTGGGTTAGTTATTGTGTGCTTTCTTTTAAACGATGATAAAGGTTGACTCCCAAGGCCAAACATTTATATTTGTGTAAGAATAGTTTAAGTAGATTTGTATTCTTGTAGATTATAACTTCTTGTAATCATTAAAGATAAGTATAAAAATGTATACATGTTTTTATTTACAACCGAATTGTATTTTAGATGAACAGCAATTTACAAAGATGTATTCTTGTCTAGATCTGTCACTTCATACGACCAGTCTAAAAAAATATGCTACTTATTTTAAGCAGCCGAATGTCATATTGCACCACCTGTCTGTCTAATTAGCCAAGTATAGAAAAGGCCTCTCGACTGATGGATTGGGTATTCCAAGGTCGAATGAAAAAGTATGCATCGTCACAATTCTACGAATGGAGGTATGCTGGTGAAGAATAAACGAAAACGAGAAGTATAATAGCATTTTTCTAGGGAAACAAGTCATCTGCTCAAGTTATGTGACTGCTCGTTTAATGATATAAATATTGTATTATAATTATTTAATAAAAATAAAATAAATATAATATTGTTTATATCGTTGAATTTATTTAACGGCTACAGCAAATCTATTGAAAGCCACGCGATTCGAAGATAAGCGAGTATCCAATCACGTACAATGTGGGAGGAGCCTAGTAGAATACATAAACCTGGAATCAGCATGTGCTATCATAATTCGCTAGAAAGTCTGTTGGGTGATTAAGCTAACCACCTACCTTCCCCGCCACCTCCATACCTTGATTAGATTATTTCTGTCGTTGATTATATGTACTTCTGTCATCGGTTATGTTGTTTTTCTCTCAAAGACACTGATATAATTATGTGCTTAGTTTATCTTGTTGCTGTTGTGCATATACTCTCTTTTCAGCGGAGTCAACCTTTATTATAGTAATTATACATTTGGCACCTTCCGCTGATTTCATACACTGGTTTATGCACCTTCCGAATATTTTCGTACACTTGTTATGTCTATCAGTATTCAAATATTTCGAACTTTCAACGTACGAAATTAATAAAACAACCATAATAACTAACCCTTTTCTATCAATACTTCTTAGTTCTCAGAGAACAGCTCTGTTCTTGACGCGCGCTTCTTCTCGGACATCGTCCAACCCTCTGAGCATACGCTCAACTCTATTTCGGGCACCGCCCAGCTATTTTCGTGACAGTCGTCCATCCTTTAAAACTACATCTACATTTCGGACATGCGTCCAACTTTAAGAGCCAACGCTCTTCTGCTTTAACTCTCTTTGGGTTAGTTATTGTGTGCTTTCTTTTAAACGATGATAAAGGTTGACTCCCAAGGCCAAACATTTATATTTGTGTAAGAATAGTTTAAGTAGATTTGTATTCTTGTAGATTATAACTTCTTGTAATCATTAAAGATAAGTATAAAAATGTATACATGTTTTTATTTACAACCGAATTGTATTTTAGATGAACAGCAATTTACAAAGATGTATTCTTGTCTAGATCTGTCACTTCATACGACCAGTCTAAAAAAATATGCTACTTATTTTAAGCAGCCGAATGTCATATTGCACCACCTGTCTGTCTAATTAGCCAAGTATAGAAAAGGCCTCTCGACTGATGGATTGGGTATTCCAAGGTCGAATGAAAAAGTATGCATCGTCACAATTCTACGAATGGAGGTATGCTGGTGAAGAATAAACGAAAACGAGAAGTATAATAGCATTTTTCTAGGGAAACAAGTCATCTGCTCAAGTTATGTGACTGCTCGTTTAATGATATAAATAATTAATTTAGAAATTCCGGTTATTCAACTTTCAATTTGCCCACTTTGTCCGCAAGTACATTATTATAACAGGTAAAAGACACGTATCGTTCGGTCAATGGCAATGTTTTTTTTTTTGCTAAGAATAGACTGGGTTTGCTGTTATGTTTTCCCGACGGTGTTATAGAATCTCGTACCTTGATTCAAGCCGTAGTCACGAGATTTTATAACAACTCCAACGAAGAAAAAAATGTTTGTCCGAAATAACGCCAGTGTTAATTTGATAAAAATCGTTCCTTATTCGTTACAAAGCGTACCTTCAGTTGGTATTTTCTAGAAAATGGGACATCATCGGTATGAGGATATCGGATTTTGAAAAAATACGGATGACTGCGTCAATTTCCGTTTGCAGAAATGACACTAGATTCGTACGAAGTGCTTGGTACATGTATCTAATGATGGATGGAATACCTTAAGGAATGATAGATAGCCAACTCTCTACAACTGTGTAGTGACATCAGCAAATGATCATTTCACTAAATATTCAGAAGATGAATTAAATAGACTTGATGTCACTTTCAGATTAAACACTATTTCTGTTATAGAATAGTGGCTGGAACATCCTATGATGAATTCCAGATACCTTTCACGTCAGCACGACTGTAGTCCTATAATCTTTTTCAAGTTTCCAAATAGTGATACCACTTAGGTTGAAGTCAATGTCACCGAATTTTCAAATAACCGTTTCCCAAACGGCAAAATTATAGGGTGATCCACTACAAAAACTGCCACAAATGACAAAATGGAAGATGTTAAAGATAGAATTTGTGTAAAATATTGCATAGAAAATATTGAGACAAAAGGAGAAACTGCTGGTTATCAGCAGTTTCTTCTTTTGTTTCAATGTTTTCCCATGCCTCTTCTAATAAGGACGTCAAACCAGGTCTTGTTTGGGAAAGGATTAACATAAACATTATCTCTAAATGAACAACAAGTGTCGTGATCAGCATGTACGTACATGCGCTGATCCAGATATAGGCCTATTTTGTTTTGCAATGCCATATGGAGCCCTTTTCCACTTTCCAGATCTTGGCTCATATTTATGTTATGGTTGTTGAGCAGGCAACTACAATGTAAATGTCGCTGCATTTCTTCAAAAACACTGTAACTACAGCTTTAAACAAGCTGCAGATACGAGGTTTTTGAAGAAAAATGACGATGTACTTTAGCCTGCCATATTTGTGTATGTAATTTGATTGAATTGAATTGTATATGTTCCAACATGATCATATCGTCGGTGTTATTGCAAAAATCCGTAACTACAGGTTGAATCAACCTGTAGTTACGAAGTTTTACAATAACACCGATGATATATCATTGTCATTACAGGTATTAATGGACCTTGAACAGAATCGTGTACAATTTACAACGGATTCCATTGTTGTCATCAAATTACAAATAGAGCATCGATCAAACCCTTTCTTGAACAAGACCTGCTTTGATAACCAAAAACAAAGATAGTCTGGGACAAATTTTGAGAGATAAATAAAAAAAGTTTCGATAATCCGTATTTCATCCCTTGCTTATTTATTATACTAAATATACAGAAAGTCAGCTTTACTTATGAACATGGTCCAATTTGTCGTTTTCATTAACTTTCAAATTGGACCGATCTTTTTGTTTTATGTTGTTAAGTGCAATAAAGTCATTCAATCATCGTTTTTATAATCGACGACATGTTTTTAAACAAAAGTCTCATTAAAATTGTAAAATGTGCGTTATTTTCAGTTCGTTTACACACAACCGTAGATTGTTATCAACATTATTTATCTCTTGCCACTAATGGGTTCTGCAGTGTTTGGCGAATATATGATTTCATCCTCGCATGAACTCTTTATTGCATTGTTCGTTTTTAACCCTACTATTCAAAGAAAGGTTGGTATGGCATAATACTTTGATTATAATTTTACGTAATATAATATTTTTAAGCAATGCTTTTCAACGAAAACCTCGTAACTACTAGTACAGCTTGTTTAGAAATGGCCTTCATGTCGTTTGAGACCAACATGGGTCCCAGATTAGCATATCGTCGATGTAAATGCAAAACCACGTATGTCTATTCTTGCGATTTTCGAAGTACAAACTTGTGTGCCCAGTTCGGACGATTCTCGCAGGTTTTAAGATATTCTTACTGATCAGTAGTAATGACACATTATTGGTGAACAATATGTCAACATGTAAAGTAAAACATTTCAGTCTGGGAAAAGTTATTGCACTTTTTCCCTCCCCTTTAAAATTTTCCAAAACCGGAATACGAGGTTTTGCATTAATGCACAACCTCGTACCTCGCTTTTTGAAAATTTTAAAGTGGAAGGAAATAAGCGTAATAACTTTCCGACACTGAAAGGATTTATTTGAAATTTGGATATAATGTTTGGATGTAATGTGTCATTAATACTGGTCAATAAAAATCTCCCAAACCCTGCACTAATTGTTTATATTGGGCACACAAATTTTTATTTTGAAAATCGCAAAAATTGACTTACTAGGTTTTGCATTTACACCGACGACACATATTCTGTAAATAGCTTCCTAATGACATTTTGAAAATGTATCAGAACGCAACATATATTACCATTTGACATTGGAATGAATTATTTAACTGTGATATATTGATGCTGAACCGGTACATGTATCACATAATAGTACACCGGGTCTGTGCATATAAAAGGGACCTATGCTATTTTGTGGAACATACAAAACAGGTAAAACATTAAAAAAATGCACGAATTGGTCAACCTGTATGGGTATGGGAAGATACTCTCTGTCCAGGCAAAATTTGAGTTTATTGAGTCTTTCCAAATTACGCATGTATTGAACTTCAACCGTCCGGCAAAAATAGGATTTTCATTCTATCAAGTGGGTAGAAAAAAAGTTGGCGCTACAGTGGGCTAATTTACACATTACATGAGGATGGAATCCAGATTCGATTTAGTTTTAGAGTCATTTTATTTCCCCTCCCACCTGAATTTAAGGAGCACATAGATTGGCCGGAAATCGCTCCAATGAGGCACCCAGCTTATACATGTATATCGTATTATAAAGATGTAAATTGACGTATGTAATATTCTATAGTTTAACCCCACCCACCATTTTTACCATCGTGGTACCGCACAAAGTTTTCGACTACGCAATTTCAAAAGAAATAGAAATGGGAACCGATAACAAGTTTACACCCAAGATGTTCTCGTGACCCTAAAACAATTTCCAAATAATAAAAACAGTAGTATATGCACCTGCAAAATTGATTAAAGTTTTAAAAATTGTTAATTTTGCATGTCGTTTACAGGGCTGTAAAAGACGATTACCTCATTGAAAGATTTAAGCATACGAACTCTTTTGTTATCCCACCAACTAGTAAATATGTATGCAAATGTTTTAGATGAACACCTTCTAGTTAATGTTGTCCACCCCTAATGAGATTCAAGCAACGTCGAAATTATTCGGGCGAAGTCGAAAACAATCGGCGGTGGAACTTTCCACCGCCCAATGTTTACGACCGCGCCCGAATAGGTTCGGATACTGAACAACGACGCTCGAAAAAAACAAAAAAAAAAACAAAACAAAAAACGATGTTTTATGAATCTCAAAATGGCCACATTACGGGTATTCTACATTAAGGTTCTATATGATTTCTAAACGGTATATGTACTCATTGAGATCGTCTCTCGAATGAGAACCCCAGCATAGGGGTTGTATTTGATTTGTCAAACTTAGAATGCTTTTACACACCTTTTCATCCAATGCTCCACCAGGACCGTCATTTGATTGCACTGAAGTACAGACTGGGCAAGTTCAAAGCAAGTCTTAAATGCAGTAAGAGCTGCTTTTGTCACATCCCGAATTCTATGTTTTTAACCTTTTGGTTTGTCTATAAATTGGTTTAAACTGCAGATGATAAACACTCATTGTATTTGTTTTAAAGTGATTAATTAAGTTTACTGTTTCCGCCTATTTATGTCTTTAACTAACATTTTCTATTTGAACATAACAAATAAAATTGACCTGCAACTTAATTAATGTTTAAAGTACAACTATTGACTTTTGAGTCTTATTCATAAGATTTTAAACACAAAGTAATGTAATTATGCTATGTGTATGCGCCAAAACGTCACGTGGCGTCAAGGTAACGTCAAATGACGTCATCAATGACGTCACTTGACCGCCAATGCGTTTCCTACGCCGAAAAGTACATGTAGTTCATGACAGAATTTCCACAAAATAACACATTTCGAATGTGCGTTTTGTTATTTAGAGTGTTATAATGGAGATAATAACAAGTTTAGCGGTCTTTATTGCACAACTAAACTAACCGCTAAACTTGTTATTATTTCATAATTATCGGAAATTCTAAGTCACGTGATTATACACCGTGTTGTAGCAACAGCAGTAGAAACAACAACATTACGAGATTATCCCATTGCCAGACGACAAAATTCAATACAGATCAAAATGCAAAGATATTGCAGACGACAAATTCAAGTAAATGAATTTGTACATTTTTCTGTCATTTGAGAAGAAAACATTGCAAACAATTACTTCTTTTTTCACAATGTTTTTTTAAAGCATTTATCTTATTGGGCGTGGAAAGGTGTCATTAATGTTAAAATGGGTTATAGAAAATGACTACATATTATTAAACAAGCATAAGTAACATTGAGAGCTCCAAGTAAGACGTCATTGCAGTTATATTAAATTACATATCAAATAATTAAATAAAGTATTTGTTTGTTTTAGCTTAAAACTATCTACATCGATTTTCAAAGTTCAATGTGGTCAAATTGATCCGTCTCAAATCTGCTTCCACGGAACAGCGCCAGCACTCGTGACGAATACGTGATCCGAGAAAACTATGCCCAAATATAATCGTCTTAGTTTCCGAACTTAAAAACGGACATGACACAAACAGTGCTTAAATAAACAATACAATTGCAGGGATAACGGCGTACATTAATTTCATAAGATATTGAATTTTTTGTTAATACCATCACTGTGGATAATCACGTGATACAATATTTCCAGAAAATCTTCAATAATTTTCTTAATATGCGACCAAATTGAATTCGGTTTAAAGCAGAGAATGTGAGCAGACGTTGGTTGGTGAGCAAATTTTGGTTTATCTTCAATAACTTTTTATCAGTTGATTTTCAAAAATCCAACACGTCCAGCTTATTCCTGGCATTTTCCCACCTTCTCTGCTTCAAACCAAATTCAAATTGGTCAAGTATTGACAAAGTTATTGAAGATTATCAGATTATCACGTGATAATTATAGACTGATACAAATGCAAATATGTTGCTTAATAAACAATACCATTGCAGGGATCACATCGTACATTAATTTCATAAGATATTGAATTTTTTGTTAATACTATCACTGGTGGTGAACTCGGCCAAAGCGCGGGACGTTTTTTCGCGATCAATGTATTCCGTCGGTGTTGTTATAAGATATCGTAACTACGGCTTTGATAAAGCCGTAGTTACGAGATTTTATAACGACACCAGCGGTTTGTCAATACATATCGTTAAACCCGGTCTATTTTTAAAACAAATTCATTGTTATTATAAAAACTATCCAATCAGATCTTTAAACTCACATTTAAACGCAAAATATCTGTACCTTGTTGTAGTGAAAAACGTCCCTCGCTTTGCCCGAGTTCACCACCAGTGATACTTTATGCTAGGTTCCCACTGCCGATCAAATTAACCCGATCAAACCCGACCAAGCGATCGAGTACCGGTCGAGGTCGGTCGGCAAGGGTGATCGGGATAAGTCGAGATGATCGAGTTTGGTCTGCATCGATCGGTAATCCTGTCAACTTGTTTTGACACGTCAAAAAAATCCGTGTAGCGGTCGAGTAGAAAACACATCGGGAAGATGCTCGAGTATCGATCGTAAAGAAGATTGAGCTGATCGACAATCACTCGAGTAGAGATTGTGTGTGCTCGAGTCGATATCTTTTACCGGGATTTGATTGGATGAACAGTTGGAGCAGAAGTCGAGTTGATCGGGAATGCGTTCGGGAATAACTCGTACAAGTCGAGGTGATCGAGTGCTTCCAACTGCTCTATGGCAGCGGATCAACTCGATCGCTTGAGTGCACTCGATCAATCCCGACCATATGACTTCTTCTCGATCTCTAGTCGATCAAATCCGACTTCTTCATCCGATTTGATTGAGTGAACAGATGAATCAGAGGTCGAGTTGATCGGGGTGTGGTCGGAAATTACTCGAGTACAAGTCGAGGTAATCGAGTGCACGCTCGGTGCAGGTCGGAATACAAATTATCTACCCGATCACACTCGATCTCCAGACCCGACTGGTTCACGACAAGGTCGATCTTCTATCCGATCAATACACAATCGCTTCTCGATCATTTTTGTACTCGATCGCACTCGACTGTTTTTGCATGTCAAAAAAACTCGAGTAGGAAGCCCGAGCGATGCAGATCAATTTCGATCATCTCGACCGCGCCCGATCACTCTTGCAGACCTAGCTCGACCTGTATTCGACCGCTTGATCTGGTCGGCAGTGGGAACACCAGGTCGTGTGGTGATAAATGTGTACAAACTGCACGAGATCCCGCGCAGAGTATATTAGCAGAACTATTGAACATTATCGGAAATTGCGTTTCACGTGATTCCCCGCTCTGAGACATAACACGTACGATTGATATAATGGTATTAAACGCCTTAACCCATATATGCCGAGAGTCCTGTTTTCAGGACAATACCATATGCCCACATATTTTCCGACTAATTAGTGATAAGTGTTTATTTTTGTAGTATAAATTATCAGATAAGCCCGGATTAGACCCATTAGAACTTTAGAAATGATAACTTTCCCACATTTCTGTATTTGCTGCAATAAAATATACCCGTTTTCGGTAAAGGCGATTCTTGGAATGGCTACAATTCAAAGGTATGTGTATAATTTTTTATCCGTCAATATTTCAATAGAACATCATGAATATAATATGTTGCTAAATGAATGCTTTCTTAGATATGCTTGGAAAAAATATTCATTTGTATTTTTTTCCATGGCAATTTCGACATTTTAGAAGTGTCCTGAAAACAGGACTGTAGGCGTAAATGGTTGCGGGGGGCAATTATTGTCCATGCTATACATTATATATAATTCCGTATCTTTTTACAGAAGATCTAATATGGACGAAGTTCTAACAATGGTAGAGGACGAAGAAGCTTTACAAAGGGCTAATATCCATATAGAACACCCACCTGTATCTGATATGACAGATGAGGACAGTGGGGATGAGGACGGAGATGTTGATATAAACAACATTCCCGGTCAACAACAATCATAACCAGCCTCTGAGACAGACATCCATGAAGAAGGGAGTACAGTATTTGATGATAAATGTATTCAAACAAGAGCACTGGGTCTTTTGAACAAACTTCTCTGGAGCGCGAAGACAGTTGACAGTAGACACATAATAGTTGAAGTACCACTAGCTCAGAGAATACATGCACTGCTGTTGGTTGACCAAAAGGACACCTTTCTACTTACCACAAACATTTTCCAGAATATAGTCAATGCAACTACAATGGTGATTATAATGTAGCACTGTCTTAATGCATTTAGCAAAATGCTTTGCAAACCATTTTTACTATGCGGTTTGTTCGACTTCATTGAAAATGTTTTAACAATATCAGTGTTTGAAAACTTTGCATTATTGTAGTCCATACAAAAAGAATGAAAATGAATAATATCGTTTTTCTTCAAAAACATAGTAACTAGATCTATCTTGTTTATGATTTGCAGTGATGAGGCTTTCGTAGAAAAGTGATAATATAGAATATATGATTTCAGCGAAGACAGAGTGAAAATATAAGATATGCTCTGAGAAAAGGTTGCTTATTGCATTTGATCTAGTGGTGCATGAAGCCCCCTTTACACAAAGCATATTTTCATGTGTGTTAATGGCATTTTTGAACGGGAAAGTGGTTTAAAACTATCTGGTATTATTCTATCAATGTGGTTTACTTTGAAATTTTGATTACTCTAATGCCTAGAGTCCTGTTTTCAGGACACATACAAAATATAAGATTTTAGCCAAATAAAGTACTGTACAACGTAAAAAATGTTCAATTCTATTTAGTATTTGTATTCCTTTCACGAATAAATCAATCATATAGAAATAAAAAATTCAGGCATATATGGGTTAAAGAATGCATTAATCTTTATATTTAATCAGATTAAGAATGAGTCAATAGCTAAAAGTACATTTACGTCACATTTAAATTATGTACATATTTATACTGACAATATTTTGAAGTTAATATGAATATGTGATAATCACAGACGCTGCAAAAAATTTTCATTCAGAACACCTAGAATAGAATTAGCTCGATCTGGTCGTGTACAGATCGAGATGGTCGGGTATTGATCGTGTAGGACTCGCATTAAGGACGGGGGTGATCGGGTAGACATCGGAAAGATGGTCGGGCTTCAATCGGGAAATGATCGGGAGTGTTCGGGCGGGGGTCTAGTTTGATCGACTAGAGATCGAGAAGAAGTCGTGTATACACATTTGGTCGGGCTTGATCGGGTAAATTAGGTGGTCGTGTTGATAGAGTTGATCAGATCGGCAGTGGGAACCTAGCATTACCGATTGAAATTTGGTTGGAAGCAAATACATGTCTACCGGAGTTATCACGATCAGATGATGATTCTAAAAGGTTAATATCATTCACAAGTACATCCCGTAAACATTTTCCCAGGCGACAAAATGTTTGGGCGTTAAGATGCTGCCGACGACAAAATTGGTGTTGATAAAGATAGAATTTGTGTGTGATATAGCACAGAAATTTTTGAGACAAAAGGAGAAAATGCTGATCATCAGCATTTTCTTCTTTTGTCTCAATATTTTGTGAATGCCATTTCTACCAGGGGCGTCAAAGTCCTGTTTGGGAAAAGGTTAAGGTGAGCAAATAGAATACTGAGGGCAAAAATAAAGTTCAAGACAAAGAAATAGCAAATATTTAAATAACGTGATACAATTACATGCGTGCAGAAAGTTTACTATTGTTTGAGTTCAAGGATTCTGCGCCACGCCTTCTCAACTCTTGTCTAAAAATGAGGTGGCTTTGCAAGGGCGGATCCAGGATTTTTTCCAGGGGCGGGGGGTGGGGTGGGGGGTGGGGGGTCAAAGCCCAAGATTTTTTTCCAGGGGGTGTCCAAGCTCAAATTATGGCTTAAAATGTAATAAATATGTAACGTTACACTAAATTTATATAGTCAAAATTTAATTTTCGGCTAATGCCAGGGGGTCCCGACCCCCCGACCCCCCTCTTGATCCGCCCATGATTTGATGTGTGAAATAGAAAAAGGTTTTGGAACACCTTACGGCATTACGACCAGTATTTCTTCCTATTGTCTTGATATTTATCACGTACATTGAACACAAATATTATAAACAAACACCCCCTTGTCATCAGAAGCAGCTTTCAAATTGGACCACCATAAACTTTCGCTGATTGGGAATGGGTTATATATACATGAATGTTAATTTATATTTTCCTTCTCAAGGGCCCGGTCACATACGATTCTGTGTCCATGGCACGTCCACACGTCACGTCTAAAATTATACCGCATCACTTGGCACCCCATCTTCGCAAGCTACGGGTGACATCTACGACGTAACGTTGTTTCTGTATTCACCCTTGGCGTATTTAGTCCGATTTTCTTGGTCTCCTGGAACGCGTTTTCATTGGTCCCAGCGAGGTCTCGCTGGAACAAATCAGATTGTCGACTGATACATTTGTTATGAGTAACCAAATTATGACAACGGACAGGAAAAGGCATTGCATTTGCAACACAAAAACGCAAAGATGGGCGATTTTTCCTAAGAATTTCACTGCAATGAACAGGAATTCCCTAACTTTCATCGACGAATTATTATACTTTCGACAATTCGACAAAAAAAAAGCAGCTAACTTTTACATTTTCCACATGACGTCTGACGCGAAAAACAACGCGCGTTAATGACGTCATCAATAATGGACGTAAACAACCAGCAGAACAACCGCTAGGCGGCGCTTCACGATTTAAAGGAAATCGGACTAAATCCGCCAAGGGTGAATACAAACGTAGGTGGGTTCAGCCTTGGCTAGCGAAGATGATGGTACCCATGTTTAAGACGTTTTCTGGCCGTGATGTTGGTAAACAACAGTTTGAAACCCTTAATTGGCTACCTGTTAACAAAAGAGTTGAACAAATTATGCTGTGTCATGTCTTTAAGGTTAAGCATAACCTTGCCCCGGATTATATGGACTATTTTCTTACTCCACAAATCACTGTACACTCATACAACACAAGGCTTAGCCGGAAAGGTGGTTTTAGTCTTCCCAAGGTCAAAGGGGCTGGAAGTAAGTCCTTTAGTTTTATAGGTGCTAAGTTGTGGAACGATCTGCCCGCTAACCTTACTAATATCACCAAGTATCAGTCTTTCAAGGTTGCCATCAAAGGCCATTTTCTTAGCAGTATGTCCTCTTAAACATATTTTTTTATGTTTGTTTAAATCATTTGCTGATTCTTTATTAGGCATAGGTTACATAATGAAATTTGTTTTAATAAATATAGCATATATGATAGTAGGAGATTAGAACATGTACGTTCATTTTACTAACTATAACATGGTAAAGACTGTCTTTCAATTATTATTGTGATTCTAATGTGATAATTCGTCTTTCAGCAAGCAATCTGTGATAATACATAACATTGTGTCTGTTAAATTATGTGCTGTACTGTGATATTTATTGTTATAGGTTACTTAAATTTGATTAAACTGTAATTGCCTCTCTGGTTCATGCCACCTGCAGCAAGGACCACAATGGAAATAAGAGCTTGCTCTTTATTGTGTCATCCTTGGTGTATGGAGCATGTCATGGTTCTTTTAAGTAATCTATAATATCTTATCTTTAAACTGTTTATATGAATATGACCTTTTTTTACCTCATGAACCATTATATGTGACTTATGCCGAAATAAAATTATTATTATTATGTGGACGCAGAATGGTGTATGTGACAAGGCCTTAATGACAGAAATTTGGATTGATGAAAATTGAAATCAAATTCTAATTACAAGAAAGGGCGTAACGCCCATTACGCACACTACGCACGTGCGTAATGTAAAAAATCGTGAACAGCTTTTGCCGTTTTTTTGTGTGTGTGTTTTTTTGGTTTTCTGTCTCAAAGAAGGCTCAGAATCGTTCTGCTGCCATCCTGAATATCAAAAGTTTCTCAGGGGAGGCCCACCGAACCCCCTAAAGAGAGGGGGAAACCCCCTCTCGTGCTCCCCCCAACCCACTCGCGCCTACGGCGCTCGAGAACGTCGTAGGCGTTCTTGCACGCCTTCGGCGTGCGTATAATTTAAAATTTCATGGTTACGCCCCTGACAAGAATGCTATACATGTATATCAAAACTGTTTTAGTAACACTTCTTATCATGCTACTTTTTGAAATTATATTGAGATCTGTAAACCCTTTCACGTTGTACCTGTCTAAAACTCTAATTGGGAAAGGGAAGGGAGGTCTTTATTTACCAACCCGGAGTCATACAAAAGTACTTGTTTGGGGGCGGGGCTCTGTCAATATAATTATAGTTATTAATCGTTCAAGAGAGTGGGACTTGGACAAAAAGAAAGTTTTTTGTGAATGGCACGTAAATAATAGAATTAATGCAAACACCAACACTACCTGTTTGGGTAGAAAACATTGTGGGAATGAAGAAATTCTTGTCAGAAGCAATTTCCTCATTTCCACAATATTTTCCAAAGCATTTATTTTTGGCACGTAAAAAAGCGTCATTGTATGGGAATTGGTTAAACTGTCATCACATGACAACGACAGCTTCAGCCACGCCGTTTTAATATCTGTACGAAGAAGAAGAAGAAGAAGAAGAAGAAGAAGAAGAAGAAGAAGAAGAAGAAGAAGAAGAAGAAGAAGAAGAAGAAGAAGAAGAAGAAGAAGAAGAAGAAGAAGAAGAAGAGGAAGAGGAAGAGGAAGAGGAAGAGGAAGAGGAAGAAGAAGAAGAAGAAGAAGAAGAAGAAGAAGAAGAAGAAGAAGAAGAAGAAGATGAAGAAGAAGAAGAAGAAGAAGAAGAAGAAGAAGAAGAAGAAGAAGAAGAAGAAGAAGAAGAAGAAGAAGAAGAAGAAGAAGAAGAAGAACCAGCTTTTGTTTGGGAGAGAGTTGAAATCCCATCCAAAAAATCAATTACTGATGGACTAAAAGTAAGGGTCCACACAACTCTGGCTATTTAAATAATTCGAGATGACAAGAGTTATTTACCTTTGCGACGTGATTGTTGAGCAGCACAGCGTCTTTTAGTATTAATCCTCTCCCAAACGACATAAATTGGGACTCGTCTAATTTGAAAGTAGCAGCAGACGACGAAATGAGTATAAACTGATAAAGAAAGGATTTGTATACAAGATGCAATGTAGCAAATAAAATATTGATCGCCGCAATTAGTAGTGCACCTGGCTTTCACTCAAAGAGGTCCCAGGTTCGATCCCCAGTCGCGGCAAATATCATTTCCGACAAAAAAGTCACCAACCAATGGTTTGATATCGTTAACCTGTGCGGGCGAGCAGGTGGAGGCTCGGTCAGGGTGTTGTTGTAGTACTGGTATTTGAAACAACAGAAATCCATGGTAAGGTGCCCCAGCCGCCGCGATTCGGCCATAGCAGTTAAAAACGGCGTAAAACCACAATAAACTAAACTTAACTAGTTCTCATTAATATCACGACTAAATTACATTTATATGTATTGGTATTTCACTAAAAACCTCGTATCTGCAGCTTAAAACAAGTTACGAGGTATTTAATAGAAGGCAGCGGTGTTCTTTCCTCAACATCAGGAGTAGACATGCAATGTTCTAGACTGGATCTGATGCCTTGCAACAAGGGGAACTGGAATAACTGTCTCAAGACTTATCGTCAAGTCCTGATTTCAAGTCTGGAGTCTCTGATAATCAATATTTTCTCCTTTTGACTAAAGATTTTATTTGATATACATGTGATCACAACATATAAGCCAATGCCATCTTGAATAATAGTCCGCTCTGCAAATTGGCTTTAACCCTTTTCCAAAACGACCAACTTCTAGGGCGATCCACTTCAGAATATGCCATAAATGACAAAATGTATGCTATTAGAGATAGGATTTGTGTAAAACATGACACAGAAAAGATTGGAACAAAAGAAGAAACTGCTGGTTGTTGTCAGCAGTTTCTTCTTTTGTTTCAATGTTTTCCAAAGCCTTTTCTTTTAAGGACATCAAAACCAGGTCTTGTTTGGGAAAGGGTTAATAAACATGACAAGCTAAATTGTTCCCGTTTAGAAAGGGTTAAACGTTGTATGGATAGAAATATAATGAGAGCACAATTTGTATTAATCATTTTTATTAGTTTTGGTTACATATTATCGTAAGTAAGAAACATGTTATAAGATTGAAAAAGTACAAAATTGTCATCAAACTAACGTTCGACGTATAAAAGAATAAAACTGATAGAAACGCGGCGGGGAATTAGGCGACATAATAATTGCAGAAAATCGTCAATAATTATGTTAATATTTGACCAATTTGAATTCGCTTTGAAGAAAAGTAGGTAGGAAAACACCAGGCCTTAGTTTCTCTAAAAAAACTTATGTACATACTCATGAATACATGCTCAACTTCAATGGACTACTCTACAACGTTGAAAGGTATTCGATTGAAATTAACGTGGATTTCGTGTGATTTGAGTGCGGCGCTCAGATTTTAGTCTGAGAACGTATTTAAGTTTTTTCGAGAAAATGGGGCCAGAAATTGGCTGGATTTAGTAGATTTCGGTTTGTCGTCGATAACTTTTTATCAGCTTATTTTTTTAAAGATCCATATATTTCACATTCAGCCAATCCGCGGCTTTAACTCACATTCTCTGCTTCAAATCTTTCAAATCGATCACAATACTAACATAAATATTGAAAATTGTCAAAAATGTTGTACATGTATCAAGTAATTCCCCTCCTTCAGAAAGAGAGTCTTGTCTTGTCACCAGAGCTACAGAGCACCACGGTCGTTAATCACGTGACTCAGAATTTCAGAAATTTGTCGATATTCTTGTTAAAACTAGACCAATTTGAATTTAGTTTGAAGCAGAGAAGGTGTGTAAATGTCAGGAATAAGCTGGACGGGACGTGTTTTTGAAAAATCAAGTGATAATTTGGTTGATCTTCAATAACTTTTCTATCACTTTATTTTTCAATAATCCATTGCGTCCATATAATGTGTGACATATGTCCACCTTCTCTGCTTCAAACCGAATTAAAATCGGTCCCGTATTAATGAAATTATTGAAGATTTTCTGAAATTGTTGTATCACATGATTATCCACCGTGGATCACAGGGCGGTGACGTCTTTCAAAAATCCAATAATTCGTTCATTATCAGACGTAAATTTTTTAGACTGGTCCTACTTCAAAGATGTTACAGGCCACACTTTCACGTGAATAAAACGTTGCGGGGAATGAAGATATTGGTAGTAAGTTTTTTTTTTCATTTTCCATTATGTTTTCCAAAGCCTTTATCTTAAAGGGAGTCAATTAAAGTGTTCAATGTGTGGGCATGGGTCAATGGTCATCAAACCCCTTTTTATGGGTACAAATTGAAATTGGAATCATTTCATATAGACGATTGAAATACATGTAAATACCAATAAAATTAGGTATGGATGACAATTACATAGAGTCTTAATGATATCTTTACCCCCTCTTTTCTGTTGTTTTGTTTGTCACTGAGCGCTTTAGGCCAATACTAGATTATGTTTGATTCACATCTTATACTACAGACGTGTTTATATTGTTTTCTACTGATGCAGAGCTCAAGATAAGAAGGGGTGAAGACTTTCTAATTTCTTTTATTTCAAATCGAAACCCTATGTTTTGGGTACTCATTTGAATCTAATAAGTACACATACCATAGGGTTTGATAAAATTGTAGTGAAATATTTCATTTTGAAAAGTCACCACCCCTTTAATCTGGAGATCTGACTATTGGATTACACATGTAGAACAAGCTTTCGCAAAGACAGTGATTGTTTTGCAGACGGTTGATAATTTTTAGTTGAAACTCGTTGTTTCGAAGTCGTAAATGACGTCATTTTATATCGAGACATCTGTTGACATAGGTTGTAAAATTACGAGGTTTCTGAAGAAAAGCGAACATTTGTTGAATTACCTCTATACCTCTATCATAAAATTAAAAATATGTTCCTATATTTTATGTTCTAGATAAAATGTAAAATCTTAATCCAATTATTAGAAGATTTGAAAAATGAGTTCTTGTACAGTTGTATTACAGTAAAAAATCCCTTATTGCAATGGCTTATAATGTAATATTTTTTTTCAATTGCTTTTCCAATCGAATCCTCAGATCAGCACTGTTGTAAACCATTCTTGTTAAATCTAGATGTGTGCTCAGATATCGTGACTAGATGAACCTCGGACATTCATTGACTGTCATATCTAATTTCTCCTACTATTTCTGATATCCAATTCGTTCACAGAATTCGTTTTCGTAATTGACCGCGGCGGCTACTTTGGTCCATCGTTCGATTTGACTGGTTCCCGTCTCTGATACCACTACGTTGTAAAGAGTATACACCAGGTACCAGTTTATCGTTCGATGACATTGTTTCTGTATTCTTCCACGGACAAGGATAGCTCCGCACACATCGTCCATATGTTTTGATTGCATCTTGTATGTATGCAAGAACCACCTCTTTTAGCGCTTTAAAGCGTTTAGCTAAGTTGAGCACCGGAGTTTAAAATGATCTAAAACCGCCATATTTTCTGTCAGACGATGCCGCACAGTCCTTTAATACATGGTTTCTCTGGCTCCGCGTTCGATCTACGACGTATTTGTTCTATAAAAATAAATAAGCATAAGTGTAAAATTGACTCTTATAGATCTGAGACAAACATATATCCAGTCCAGTCCTCGCCTTTGCATACCCTTATCAGAACAATCTGTCATAGTGATGCAAGTCGCACAGTTGCCGCAAATGACGAAGAGACTATTTGAGGACAATATAATGTTGGGTTTAGACTATGCGGATGCGAAGGCTGATCTGGATTCCTGTTAATCTTCAAAGTCATGCAGACATTTTATCAGGAGCCCAGTTGAATGACTACAAGTATGAAGGTAACAATCGTGACCTATACCATGGTACATGTACGTGTGCGTATCAAATAGTACATAAAACATGCTGTTCAATATGGTTATTTGCTCAAATCTGTTAAAGCAATCATTTGAATAAACCGAATCTACTAACCATTTCGAAAACAACGTCTAATTTTGACATCCCTTAAATGGAAGTCTATGTAGTCTCCTTTTGCATAAATATTTCCGTATTTTAAAAAAAGTCATATTTTATTCAATAGCAAATTTATCATCTGACAGTCTAAAAATGTGTTGCTTAGGGCAGCAGCTATCTTCTAGTGGTAGCTTGTCTATCACAGCTAAAGTTTTAATCTCACCAGGGACATAAATATTGCCCTGCGATTGCAACATATTATAAAGACACTAAAAGAGGACATGCACAGGCTGATCAGGATCCATATTGATCGCAAAAGCCATATGTGCTCTTTTCCTAAATTAAGGCTCAAGTTTTATAAAAAAAAAAATATACTTTTTAAGGATTTCATTTTACATGACCCATCTTTAGCTTTTGTTATCATAAATTACACAAATGAGCTTTTCCTAAAATATTTCAGTTACATTTTCAATTATTCCTATTCATATTCGTGTGCTATGATTCAGGTCACTTTGGTGTATGTTAGACTATTTGCCAACTATGAACATTTTTTGCATAAAGGTCAGTGTCATGTCATATAAAATCATCACTACCTGCTAGTGGCCGTCTGTCTATAGCAACTAAAGCTTCAAACAACATCCTTGTAACATTCTCGTCTTTACGGATACCATGTAACCAAATCATGAGCAATCGAAAACCATGTTCTTTGTGACTAGTTGTACCTGGACAAATGCAAAATGTTGAATTATTTAAGGTAGAATACCCATATTGTGACCGTTTTGAGATTCATAAAACATCGATTTTTTTTTCGAGCGTCGTCGTTACGTGTTCAAACCTATTCGGGCGCGGTCGTAAACATTCGGCGGTGGAAAGTTCCACCGCCGAATGTTCTCGACCGCGCCTGAATAACTCCTACGTCGCACGAATCTTATTTGGGGTAGACTACCTTTAAACAAGAACGATGTTTAATCTTGACCAAGTTAATAAAAGATGAATGTTGAACATTTTCCAAACAACATCCTGGAAACGTTCTCGTCTTTACGGCTACCATGTAACCAAATCATGAACAATCGAAAACCATGTTCTTTGTGACTAGTTGTACCTAGACAAATGAAAAATATCAAATTATTTAACCCTCTCCCAAACAAGACCTGGTTTTGACGTCCCTTATCGAAAAGGCTTGGGAAAACATTGAAACAAAAGAAGAAACTGCTGATAACCAGCAGTTTCTTCTTTTGTTTCAATATTTTCTGTGCCATATTTTACTCAAATTCTATCTGTAATAACTTCCATTTTGTCATTTGTGGCAGTTTTTGGAGTGGGTCACCCTTAAATTTTGTCGTTTTGGAAAGGGTTAAGATAAGACCGGTGTATAATCTTGACCAAGTCAATAAAAGACGAAAGTTGAACATTTTCAGGACAGCATCCTTGTAACATTCTAGTCTGTTCGTATACCATGTAACCAAATCATGAGCAATCGAAAACCGTGTTCCTTGTGACTAGTTGTACCTGACAAGAAAATAAAACAACGAATAATTACTACCAAAACGACAGAGTTTGAATCCATCAATATGAGGAATAAACTATGTGTTGTGAATACGCTATATCACGGTGGATAACCCACGTGACTTTTGGGAAGCGTTAACACCGAAAAAATCGTCCGCTCCAAGGTATGTTTTGTTTAATTTCTCATACCTTATTGATTTTGACGATATAAAGTGCACAGAACGCGCATTTGAGAGGAAATAGTTACACTGAGAAAGGCATGTACTGGTATACTGATGTTCTATATACCGTATATGGTCAGGTGTAAATTTCCAGTGTAATGCTAGTTTCTTCCAGTCCCCGGGTTTCAAACTTTTTGTAGCCAGGTTCCAGAAAACCTCTTACATCTCTGTGCAGAACTGACGACTTGGCGTATATGTAATTCATTAATTGACTATAGTTATATAATCATCATGTGCGAAATATATCGACCCTGATTGGCCTGCGCAATCCGCGCAGTCCAATCACGGTCGAAATATTCCGCTCCTCTTCTCTTTGTCCCATTAATTGTTCATTATAGTTTTTTGAATGTTTCACTTAGGCTTATACGGTATACAAATTATACACTACCAGTATATTGATGTTCTATACACCGTATATGATCGGGTGTAAATTTCCAGTGTAATGCTAGTTTCTTCCAGTCCCCGGGTTTCAAACTTTTCGTGGCCAGGTTCCACAGCACTTCGATCATCTGTACACAGGACGGGCGACTTTACGTACATGTACTACATTAATAATTTGATCATAGTTATAAAATGATATTATGCGAAATATATCGACCCTGATTGGCCTGCGCAATCCGCGCAGTCCAATCACGGTCGAACTATTCCGCCCCTCTTCCCTTTGTCCCATTAATTGTTCCTTATAGTTTTTCGAATGTTTCACTTAGGCTTAGGGTAAGGAGGGGCAAAACGCCCCCCTTAAGGAAAGGGCGCTGTAGCACAAAACAAACAAAGTATAATGTAAATGTTTCAACGTGAAATTAAACTTTGCCCTTTGTCCCAAATGTCTATACACAAATCAGCTTTGTCATTTGATTTGAAAAATGACTGTCGTTAAAACAATTTTTCTCGAAATTTGGCCTTTTTGCCCCACCCTCGGGGCAAAACGCCTTTAATAAAATTTTTATTTTTCATATGGGGCATAAAGCCCAGTGGTAGGCTTCATGCCCCATATGAAAAATAAAAATTTTATTTTGAAAATATCTGGGGGAAAATAGGAATATAATTAGTTTGTAATTAATATACTAGGAAATATATATTTTGGATGGGTTTTACCATATTTTCAACATTTTTTATCAAGCGTAAAGGCTAGATTTGGGCATAATTTACTTGTCTATAAAAATGGTTACGTGTTACTGTCCTTTGTCTGCAGCATCTTCAAATCAGTCAAATTAAAACATACTGATGTTATGTTCGTTATAAGGCCCCTTTAAAGTAGATTAAATGGTCTTATTGTCTCATTTTAACACAAAATCGATGTTTCATGGGCGTTTTGCCCCACATGGATCCATCAGGTGCTATAAAAGTTTGATATATTCGCGAAAAGTCGGTCTTTTTTGCCAGTCTTTGTTTTGTAGACAACGAAATGTAAATGGATTTCGTCATATGTACCAACCTTAGTCATTCTTTGAGTTTTAAGGAAAATTTTAGTACTTCTGAATACCTACTTACCCATACAAGGGGCAAAACGCCCACTATTTAACCCTTGGAAGGGGCAAAACGCCCAGTGTGGGCGTTTTGCCCCAAAACATCATAGGCGTTTTGCCCCAAAGGGGGTGGATGATTTAATTTGGCCAGAGAAAAAAATGTGTTGATATTTTTTTTCTTTTTATCTCTTTGTGTAGGCGACCAATTGGACATATAAATATAAAATGCATTTTGGTTGATTGAATACCCAGACTGAAATAAGATACACAAGAAAACCCATTACCCAAATATTAGATCAAACATATGCAAAATAAACAATTATTCGCATACTGATAATTGAGTGATGTTTCGATGTAAAAATTTCATGGGCATCTTTCTAAAAGAATACTTCAAGTGTAAAATCAAGACAAATGTCAGTTGACATAATGAGTGACGAAATAATAGTGGTGGGCGTTTGACCCCACCTGGGCGTTTTGCCCCTCCTTACCCTATATGGTATACAAATCATACACTACCAGTATATTGATGTTCTATACATCGTATATGATCGGGTGTAAATTTCCAGTGTAATGCTAGTTTCTTCCAGTCGCCGGGTTTCAAACTTTTCGTGGCCAGGTTCCAAAACACTTCTTTCATCTGCGAGCAGGACGGATGGCTGGGCTGCCGTAAGTAACGATGTGGATCAACAAAGTCTAGATCCGTATCGTGGTACTCCTGTAGCGAATAAAAGTAAAAAAAACCCGATTCAATGAGTATGATTCCAACTCCTTTGACAAAAAATAATACATTTTGATTTACCTAATAGGATACTTTTGACGAAGAGAAAGAAAATACTGATAACTAGCGTTTTCTTTCTTTTCTGTGTAGTAGTCCCATTTTAAGATCCGGGATCTTAAGTACACACAAGCCAATGTGATTCCAAAAATAAAAGTAAATACCGGTATGCGTTATGCATGAAAATGCAATTGTTTATTCGTAGGGCAGGGAATTATCAAAGAAACGACTTATAAATTCGATTTAGTATAACAAATAATTTAATAGGAAATGAATAAAATTAAGGTAGACACAAAGTGTTGGAACTAGTTGCAAACATGATACTACAATTCAACAGCACATACGAATATCATAATTTACTTACCCTATTAATTGAGAAGTATCGTTCAGCTTTTATAATCATATCTACAATCGTGATAAAACTACCCCGGGCTGCCAAATATAACGCCGTCTTGCCGGACTGAAAAGCAGCACAGAAAGGATGTGGAAAAAGGTGTATGGGAACCAAAGCTACAGATAAGAGTGTGTAAAGACATTTCAATTCTGTTATTTCTATTCCAAACCATTTAGATCAGTACACACAACAACGGGTTTGATGAAGAATAAATGAAAAGCCTCTACCCCTTCATACGTTAAGCTTTGCACGTTGCTGTAAACAGCAACAATTATAAAAAATATTTCTCTCATTCCAGAATGCATTGCAAGCAACCAGATTAAACAAGCGTCTATCAAAGCACATCGGATTGATTGTGTGTGATTTAAGAAAAATAATGTTTGGAAAATACTGGCCCTGATGCACTTTGAGTCAAACAGAGACCTAGCCTGTGCATTGAACCAACCCGACTCTTATACATGTATGTTCAGACTGACCAAGACCCGTCTTGTTCTCTTATAGGATCATTTACATGTATACCTTTAGCAAGTACTTAACCCTTTCCAAAGCAAGACCCGGTTTCGAAATTTCTAACACAGAAAGTTTGGGGAAACATTGAAGCAAAAGAATAAAATTATAAAAAAAATATTGAAAGATATTTTGCAGCTTTAAAAGATTCTTGCAAATTGTCCTGGCCGCATGGTCTTCTTTATAAGATATGGCGATCAAATTAAAACAAACAACAAAAACAGCAAATAATCTTACCTTTTCTTTGGCACTTAAGCTAGCGTTTCCCGCTAGTAATACTTCAACCACATCCTGGAAGCCATTCTCAACAGCCAGATGTAGCGGTGTTTGTAATCGCTGTAAACATAAAAAAACAAAACATAACTACATTAGGAATTAATATTCAATCACATCTTGTACAGTGTAAGCATGGTGTCAACGCTTCTTTGTATATACATGTATCAATATTTATGGAGGTGATTCAGCGTTACAAAAGAAAACTTGAACTAAAGGGACATTATAAGCTATAAACTTGTTCTAAAGTTACTTTGTTTTAAAAGATGGAAAAGCAATAGATTCGTCAATGAAAAGCAATGTTAAACATCCATTCTGTCGATGTAAATAAATAAAAGCATGTGGGATTGCTCTGAATGCTTTTATGCCTTGGTAACTCGATTACCAATTCAAACAACTTCATTTCAATAGAATAAATGTATTAACAGTAGATACGAATTATTTTCACAGATTTAAAATGCAATATGATTATATGTAACTCTGAAAAAGCAGGTTTTTAGCAAGGGTTGTGGAAATTTTGTGAGTACTTACGAGATTGGGAAGGTCAATTTCAGCCTTTGCATCTACTAAAGCACGAGTGAGATCTTTATAGTTTCCCATTACTGCTAAATGTAATGCTGTATTTCCTTGCTGGAACAGGGAAACATAGAAATTAAACTTTGAAAATGAATAAAATCAGATTCCAAGTAGATTTTAAAAAGATGATCCAAACATAAACTTATTAACACTGGATACGAGAAGATTTTCCATGAATCTTGATTTGATTCGTCTAGTCTCAGTCCTGATGTAGAACTTCAACTGATAAACATTAACCCTTTCCCAAACAAGACCTTGTTTTGACGTCCTTAATGGAATAGGTTTGGGAAAACATTGAAACAAAAGAAGAAACTGCTGATAACCAGCAGTTTCTCATTTTGTCTCAATATTTTCTGTGCCATATTTTACACAAATAATGTCTTTATTATCATCAAATGTCGTCTGCAGCAGCTTTCAAATTGGATCACCCGAAAATTTTGTCGTTTGGGAAAGGGTTAAGCCATGATCAGCAAAGAGGCCAACACGACATTCGACCTGTCAGTATAGAATAACATCATCAGCGTACATGTGTAGTCTGGTCAGATCATTAATACTTGCTTGATCTCTTCTCATGTAATTAAGAATTTGTAAGAACACATTGATTCTGACAATATCGTACGTCAACATAGGTTGATCTTATATTGTTAATTGAACACAATTTTGACATATCATCATAATGTCCCAGCTTATATCACATAGTGTCAAAATAAATTATTAGAAGTTTTTCACATTTTCTATTCTAAACCATAAGCCCTACCAACAGGAATCGACAGAATATCTGTACTTACATGATTTTGAGCGTTTATATTAGCACCGTGTTTTATTAATCGTAAACAGACGTCTGTGTGACCTTTGGTAGCCGCGCAATGTATAGGAGCGATTTCTTTCTGAAAATAAACAATATAATCCTATTTTAATTCTTTCCGAAGCAACACTTGTTTTACGTGTCTAGTACAGAATCCTTGGTGAATCGAAATAGCTATAAATGTAAATTTATTTTGAACAGGGCTTCCATTTTAACATCCATGTAAGGCTATTTAGTGACTAGATTGTGCTTCTACGACTTACTTTATAAATTTGCTTCACACTGAATATGTACATGATATAAGCCTACTGTCCCCAGGGAATGCCTCGCAATTAATTGACGTTGTGACTTTGCATCGTGCATTGTAGCCAATTACGTCTTTAGCCAAACACTTGGACAGCACAAGAGAGGCTTCTAGTATACCATGTGGGCATCATATTTTGTAAATCAAACAACGACAATATTCGGTGTATTTAATAAGAAAATACTTACTATAGTTTCAGCGTTGGAACTTGCATTGAAATCACACAGGACGTCGACTGTATCTAAATGACCCTCGTCCGACGCCAGGTGTAGAGCCGTCCGTCCGTCCTGGAAAATACAATACATGTCAAGATGTACATGACCATAGCTCGGTTAAAGGGACATTAGTATCCACAGGACTAAATCCCTGATGATCCACAGAAGTTGGCTTTTAGCATGTGGTTGCACCGTTTATAGACTTTATTAGACATAGTACAAGATTCATACAGTAAAATTAATGACATAAATCGATAATCATGCAGCGGTGTAAAAGTATGTAAAATATTCAAAGTGGGTTGATAGTGTTTACGAAATGATGTGATATTGGGTTTAAATCCGTCGTAATCTAAGCCAGAACAGATCAGACAGAGTTGAAATTTTGCACAGAGAAATTTAAAGGCCGTATTTTAATCATACACAGTTATTTTTACAGCAAATTACCCCGAAAATAAGTAAGTAACAGTAAACATGTATCTTTAAGATATATATTAGATGATTTACAATTCCACTTATCTAAACAAGAATTTGTTTTTCAGTAACAAGAAACAAGAATGGTATACAATTGGCACATCATCGATATTAAAGAGTTAATGAACAAACACATTTTATCTTCTCCCTTTCACAGAAGTCGACTACACCAATGTGGTTAGCCAGGAACATATGAGCCAGAATCTGGAAAAAGAGTTCTTATAACATTTAAAACTACCATGTTACCAGATTAATTTGTGTCTAACTGCAGTCTGACTGGGATCTATGCTGCTGTCTCACAGTTGCTACAGGTCACCATAAGCTATTTGAGATCAACTTGGTTCATGATCAGACTGTGTATATACACAGGCTGATCTTTAATCATGTTGGACTCAAAAGCCTTAAGGGACCAATTTCCAGATCCTGGCTCAATTATGTTTAGTGTATCAGGCGACGCTGTGTAGCACCGTTTAATTTAGACATAACGACCACCTACCCCCTCCCTGTCATCGACATTGACACCGACCATGAGCAGACGTTTAAGGACCTCGTGATGACCTTTCCGGGCTGCGAGGTGGGTCGCTGAGCAACAGTCCTGGAAACAGAAATAATGAACACTCTCCCAAACGGCAAACAATTTAGGATAGCCCAATGTGGAAGGTGTTGCAGACGAAAATATGGATGATGTTTAAGATAGACTTTGTGTACAATATAACGTCAAAAATGTTGTGTCTAAAGGAGAAAAATGCTTATTATCAGCATTTCCTTCTATTGCCACAATGTTCCCGAAAGTATACTCTATAAGGGATGTCAAAACGAGGTGTTGTTCGAGAAAGACGCGTGCACATACTTTTGGATCGATAATGTGCACTGATAACATTGCAAATAACATTGCAAAGTTTTTACACTAATTCCTGTAGTTTGGTCATGTGCAAGTATGACAACTACTTAGCAGAGGGACATACTATATATTAACTATTATGTTGTATGGCACTGACAATACAAAACTTACTGACAGTAGCGCTTTTGTTTACGCAAGCACTAAACACAATTAATCTCATTACAGCATTTATGTGACAGTGTGCAACATAACAACTTGTACACAGCACCTATAGGTACGATTAAGTTAAGCACACATGAAACAAAGTTATTACATGAGCGCGCGTGTTGACGTCAGAATGTAGGATTTTGTGACTATTCGTTGTTACAAGTATAGGCCTATCTCAGACTAATAAAGATTCAGCTAATATAAACAATATGTTAACTAACGTCACTGTTCACAATTAGTTTATGTAGGTATACAAGAACGTTCTTACGCTATAAAATTTGTTTACGTCAGCACTTTAGTCTATCAATATCATTACGGGTTCCGTATAACCATCTTAGAACTGATATAATATTGCACATTAAAGTAGATAAGCCAATATCGAAACTATGTTTTGAACGATGTCAAGGTTAATGGTAACGTTACGCCGCTTTTGTATAATGTACTTACAGTATCACGTTTGTTGACGTCAGCACGTAAATCTATCAATCTCATGACGGCATCTAGGTGGCCTTCCTCGGCTGCTATGTGGAGGGCGGTTTTGTCGTTCTGCAAAATAATTCTTAAACCTAGGAAATGAACTAAAAAGATTTTGTACTACATTTAACTCGATTTCAAATTAAAGAAGTAATGAATTCTGTAGTTTTGGAAAGCGTTAACCCACATTTCAAATGACGTCATTAAACACCCATGCAAAATTAACGTTTTGGAAAGCTTTGCTGTAAATGAAGAAATTACTTATAAATGCAAATCAATTTTTATTTTACCACTTTGTTTTCTATCCAGAAAGACCAAAGGGTGTGAAATGCAAATCACTTGAAATTGTCGTCAGCAACATCTGTGAATTTGAGCAATTCTAAACTTTTATCGTTTGGGAAAGGGTTGATAGAATGTAGGTCAAGGTTTTAAAATATCATTAAACTGATAATTCCCAGAAAAACTGTCCCATAAAGAACCGCGTTTTTGTTTGGCATAGCTTAGATAAACGAATACAAATTATCCACATGAGCATATCTAGGTCCCGAGGGACCAACTTAATACGGCAAACCTGTCGCTTCTTGTTTGAGTTATATGGAACATTAATGATGGAGTTTCTCACTTAATGCTTACTTTTTTTACAACAAGAATTGTCCGCGGACAATAAAGCTCGCCCAAACGAGAGCTTGTCACAAAGAAAAGTCATTTCCTAGGTCAAGGTAAAAAGGTCATGGCCCAAAATGAAATTTTGTAAAAGTAGGTCAAGTTCCATGGTCAAGGTCACAAGGTCACAGGTCATGGTCAAATGTGAACTGTGTTGGAATGAGGTGTCCGTGTGTGAAATATCAAGGCTGTAGGTGTAAAAGGACATGAGTTATAGGCCAAGTTAAAGTTTTTTGAAAGTAGGTCAAACTCCAAGGTCAAGGTACAAGGTCACCGTCAAATGTGAACCGTGTTGGTAGGTGTCCATGTGTGAAATATCAAGGCTGTAGGTGCAAAAGGACATGAGATATAGGCCAGGTGAAAGTTTTTTAAAAGTAAGTCAAACTCCAAGGTCAAAGTCACCAGGTCCAAGGTCATGGTCAAATGTGAAAAGTGTTGGTAGGCTGTGCCATTGTGTGAAATATCAAGGCTGTAGGTGTAAAAGGACATGAGATAAAGGCCAGGTTAAAGTTTTTTAAAAGTAGGTCAAACTTCAAGGTCAAGGTCACCAGGTCCAAGGTCATGGTCAAATATGAAAGGTCTTGGTGGGAGGTGTCCATATGTGAAATATGAAGGCTGTAGGTGTAAAAGGACATGATCTATAGGCAAGGTTAAACTCCACGGGTGGGCATCAGGGGAGCTACCTCGAAAATGTGTTAACGTAAATTTGTTCCCACGCCACATCCGGGAATGTCGAGGTAGTGGAAATCCCCGTATTTTGACAAACGGATACAGGTGAGCTCTCCCTTTTATTTGTTTTTTCTTTCAAAGAGCGCATTACTTAAAAATCTAGCGATGCAGTGCAATGCTACTATGTTTTAACAAAGCATTAAGACCGAAAACCCCATTAAATAGTGGAAAATACGAGCAGGACGACATTAATTCTAGGACTGGCGGATTGCATTTTCGCCCTGTGTTGACATATCGACAGGCATCTCGAGGCAGATATTGTACTTTATTTTCAGTTTCTGACCACTATCACATGTTTTGATGCAACACGTAGTCAAATTGACTACAATGACGCAAAATTTTAAGATGTTCTGGTCTCCTGAACAGATTACCTGCCCAAAACCTCATTCGTGTTGTTCCCAGACCATCGAGGTAGCGGTAATCTATCGAGATAGTTCCCACGCGTCCCAAACATCCAGCCTGATATATTGATGTGTTGATACGTGTGCCTTAATGAATCTGGACAGCGACCTAATGGCTAAATGGCGAAAATCAGTTCCACTGGTCACAGAACTGTGATGCACGTGCAAATCAATATCTAATTATAGCAGACTTTTTGAGAACTTATGAAATAATTAGCAGGAACTGCCGCAATCACAACATAAATCCCAACCTGAAACCCAAGTGGGAAACAACAAAAATTACATTTAAGTACCAATACAAAGAGAACATATTGTAAGCCACGTTAGCATCCTTTTTCCAAAGAGTTTGTCACTCAGTCATCAGAACTTAATCGAAAGTGTTTGGACACATAAAATGACCGAAAAACATATAAAAATCCACAATTTAACTTATTCATTTTTTCAGGAACATTTATATCAAAACAAAACGCAGTACTGCTTACCGTCAGCCAGAGACCTACACCGTAAAATCAAGTTATAGTACTGATTCCGCCAAACCCAAATATACCTGCAGAAAAGAGAAATTTATCAGCTGTATTGTTCCTAGGTGAGTGTGTAGGCTATTTACGGAGGACTTAATTCAAGATAGGCACTTCCGGCATTCTGTGAATTAAGATTAATAGTTGTCTCTGTTCTTCATGAATGGGTTTCAGGTTGTGATTTATGTTGTGATATCGGCCGCTCTTGCTCATTGTTTCATAAGTTTTCAAAAAAATCTGCTATAATTAGATATTGCACGTGCATCACAGTTCTGTGACTAGCGGAACTGATTTTCACCAACTAGCCATTAGGTTGCTGTCCAGATTCATGAAGGTGTATCAACACATCAATATATCAGAAGGCTAGATGTTTGGGACGCGTGGGACCTATCTCGATAAATTACCGCTACCTCGACGGTCTGGGAACAACACGAATGAGGTTTTGGGCAGGTAATCTGTTCAGGAGACCAGAACATCTGAAATTTTTGCGTCATTGCAGTCAATTTGACTACGCATTGCATCAAAACATGTAATAGTGGTCAGAAACTGAAAATAAAGTACAATATCTGCCTCGAGATGCCTGCCGATATGTCTTCACAGGGCGAAAACACAATTCACCATTCCTGGAATTAATGTCGTCCTGCTCGTATTTTCCACTATTTAATGGGGTTTTCGGTCTTTATGCATTGCTAAAACATAGTAGCATTGCACTGCATCGCTAGATTTTTAAGTAATGCGCTCTTTGAAAGAAAAAACAAATAAAAGGGAGAGCTCACCTGTATCCGTTTGTCAAAATGCGGGGATTTCCACTACCTCGACATTCCCGGATGTGGCGTGGGAACAAATTTACGTTAACACATTTTCGAGGTAGCTCCCCTGATGCCCACCCGTGAACTCTTTTAAAAGTAGATCAAACTCCAAGGTCAAGGTCACAAGGTCCATGGTCATGGTCAAATGTGAATCATGTTGGTAGGAGGTGTCCATGTGTGAAATATCAAGGCTGTAGGTGTAAAAGGACACGAAATATAGGCCAGGTTAAAGTTTTTTAAAAGTAGGGCAAACTCCAAGGTCAAGGTCACAAGGTCCAAGGTCATGGTCAAATGTGAATGGTATTGGTAGGAGGTGTCCATATGTGAAATATCAAGGCTGTAGGTGTAAAAAGACATGAGATATAGGCCAGGTGAAAGTTTTTTAAAAGTAGGTCAAACTCCAAGGTCAAGGTCATGAGGTCAAAGGTCATGGTCAAATGTGAATGATGTTGGTAGGAGGTGTCCATATGTGAAATATCAAGGCTGTATGTGCAATAGGGCATAAGATATAGGCCAGGTTAAAGTTTTTTTTAACCCAGGTTAAAGTTTTTAAAAGTAGGTCAAACTCCAAGGTCAAGGTGACAAGGTCAAAGGTCATGGTCTCAAATGAAAGGTCTTGGTGAGAGGTATCCACATGTGAGATATGAAGGCTGTAGATGTAATATGGCATGAGATATAGGCCAGGTTAAAGTTTTTTAAAACGGTCAAAAAGTGGTTAAAATCCAAGGTCAAGGTCACAAGGTCAAAGGTCATGGTCTCAAATTAAAGGTCTTGGTTAGAGGTACCCACAGGTGAAATATGAAGGCTGTATCTCTAACAGGGCATGAGATATGGACCAGGTTAAAGTTTTTGCGGACGCTGACGCCGACGCCGACGCCGACGCTGACGCCGACGCCGACATCCGGGGGTATGACAATAGCTCTTCCGAGGCTATCGTCCCGGGCGAGCTAAAAAAGCTGTATGTGCAATAGGGCATAAGATATAGGCCAGGTTAAAGTTTTTTTAGGCCAGGTTAAAGTTTTTAAAAGTAGGTCAAACTCCAAGGTCAAGGTGACAAGGTCAAAGGTCATGGTCTCAAATGAAAGGTCTTGGTGAGAGGTATCCACATGTGAGATATGAAGGCTGTAGATGTAATATGGCATGAGATATAGGCCAGGTTAAAGTTTTTTAAAACGGTCAAAAAGTGGGTCAAACTCCAAGGTCAAGGTCACAAGGTCAAAGGTCATGGTCTCAAATTAAAGGTCTTGGTTAGAGGTACCCACAGGTGAAATATGAAGGCTGTATCTCTAACAGGGCATGAGCTATGGACCAGGTTAAAGTTTTTGCGGACGCTGACGCCGACGCC